>CM067167.1:67090566-67104329 GCA_034093135.1 Erigeron breviscapus
GCCATCAAAAAACAGATCTAGGCAATGTTTAGCCTTCTGCTCTGATACCAAATGTGAGTCCCTTAAGTTCGATGGTTAACCAGGAAAGTGTAAAATACAACAAGTCTAATAATCACTAGATTGGACTAGTATTACTTAAATATAAATGCAAGTATATAAATAAAGTAATACAAGACTTAAAGCAATAAACAAGTAAAGTGGAACATTATGTATTTTTTTTCAATGTGTATTTTATTTATGATGTTAAATAAAATACAAGGTTGTGCGGAATCAAGATAATACAAATAAGTATGTATCCTAACAACCTATGAGTTACAAATGATCTATATTTGTCAATTAACTCTTTTGGATCGAGATACTTAAAGTTGTGAAGTATCCCAGTTTAAGATCGAGAGTATTTAGACAAATTCACTTCAATGCAAAATGTATGCTTAAAAGTATTTTTCAAGGAAATGACTTTGTATTTATAGGCAACAAAATTCACCAGTGAATTTTGTTGCCGTACAAATATGGTTGCATGCATTTAATGATCCGACAAGAACATTAAATGTATTGGATAAGGAATAAGGATAAAGTCACATCAAGTGATTTTGTATCCTTTTATCCAACCACCTTTACACACATATACTTTGGTAAAGAACAAGTGGATTGTTCTTTGGAAAGTGTGTAAAGGCAAAAAGTCAATTACTCGATATCAGTGTTCAGACTTGTAAGGTCTAGAACACTGACAATCCTCCAGTGTACAGATCTGGTAAGGCTTCCAGTGGACTCCACCATTTGTCAGTCTTCTTTATTCTGACTTCAGTCTTTGACTTCAATGAGAACGTCTTCAGTAGAGTAGATCTGGACTGGGGTGAAGTCCAGTGAGCTAATCTGGAGAATACTCCAGATTTCTATACAAGTATTTGCTCACTGGTCTTCCATTATTTCTGGACAAATCTTCAGAGGGACTCCAGATTCCAAGTCTGGAGTAGGTCCAGTAAAACACGTTTCTAGGACAGATCTTCAGTAAGGCTCCAGTAGTCGAGTCTGGAGCGAGTCCAGTAAATCTGGACCTAACAAATTCCCCCTATATTCGTTTGAACATCTCAATTCTAATTCTTTTTCAACTATCTTATGTTATGTGTGAGTTTGCATTGTTTTATGTTACGTTTTATAAATGAAAGTTTGATATTTTTTGTTTTTTACCCGGTCAACGACCGGGTATTGATCTAGTTTTTAATTATTGATCACACAAGTAAATGGTTAAAGTTGACTTTAATCAAAATAAACATAATGATTTTGAATTGCTATAAAACAAGGATTTACACTTTGTATGGTCTGCAGGTTCGGTGTTGGTGTCAGGTATTGACCAAAGAGAGGCACGTGATGGGGAGCACCAAGCGGCTGCATCAGCAGCTTTGAGTTTCAAATAATCAAGCTGCCCATAGAACTTTGCCTCAGAGCAAAATTGGTTACGATGTGCGGGTAGTTCCCATTAGGATTTCTTCTCTGCCACCTGGACCTGCACCATCTGGATCAACTGGAAGTTCTATGAGTGTAGTATATCACTATATCCACTGCTAGGTGTTGATCAACTGGAAGAAAACTCGTTATAATAAATATAATGTCTGCAGACCATACAAAGTGTAAATCACGTAATCGGGTCAACAGTGGTGGAGCTATCTAAAGTCCAATTCCATATTCAAAATCAGCACCAATAACGGACTTTCCATTAAAGGCGGCGACCGAAGGTCTTCGTCATCTAGATCATTAGGAGTTGAAGGACCTTCTTGTTTATTTGTTGGCCCTATTGAAAGCGCCAGTCAAGAAACACTTGAAGCCCTGTATCGTCAAGTATGTATCTATCTATCTCTATTTCTATATCTATATGTGTATTTATAATGAACATTTTGAAATTGAAGTATTATTGTGTTAGGATATTGATTCAGTAGATGTTTGTTGAAGCTTGTGTGGAGCTAAGAGCAGGGCAGGCGCACAAGGTATGGAAATTGAAGTAGAATTAAACATATAGGATAGTAGTTAGTTAATGATTAGTTTATTGCATTTCATATTGATTGATTATCGTGTAAGCTTTCTGGCCAACAATTGAAGCCATATATGTTCTGTTTTTCTAATTGTCTGCAGGCGCAAGGGTTGTCTTTTTGCACGATGAAAATGAATCAGAAAATTGTGGTTACTTTTGTGCTAAAGCACAAATTTGTGAAAAGATGGAGTCATCTGCAGATCTATGTAAAGGAAAGGTTCGTTTGTCATGGTTATATTAACTAGCATTGCAGCTCAATTACCTCTCCATATAATGTATTAATATAATTCAAAACATTACCTGCAGGGTGGTAAATCAGATGCCTCTGGTTTTGATGACTTCCCATCATCACCCAAGTCTCCTTATGCTCCAAAGTTTGATCAACTGCCTGCTGATATGATGACGATTATTACGATGCATAAGTTGATGAGTTTGTTGATGACTGGTGGTGGTCAAGGTGGTGCTAGAGTGGTTCAGGCTGCTTTACATATTGGTGAAGCCGTTGAGCATGAGGTTAGTCCTGTTCATACTTTTTTCTTTTAATTCATTATAGCACATTTAGTATTGCATCAGGAAATATTGTTTGGGTGTGTTTAGATTAATTTGACTTTCTTGTGTTGAATACTTTACTAGATAGGCTAAAGTATGATATTTAAGTAATCAGAGCATGGAGTCTTTTTCTGCCGTTCAGTTAAATAGGTTTAATTTAATGCTTGATAATCTTGTTTATAATCTATCTGATTTATTATATGCTGTCACAGTTTTCCCAGCTTTGGAATTCATCTTGTTTTCATATGTAATTATGTATATATTTTTCCTGTTCTTCATAAAAGTGCCGGGAGAGCGCAAATTTTAAGTTAAGGACTTGAAGTTATTAAGTTTGAACAGAAGCTATTAGTTTCAACTTTGGAGACTGTTAAACCCAGAATTTTACACATTTTGAGCTGAAAGGAAAAAATTAACATGCTTTAGTTTTTTCTTATGTTCTTGAGTTGGATAGGAAGGGAAAAATGATATAGTATGGTCTTTTTATTCATGCTGATATGTATCAATTTGTGATATTAATTGAGGAAAAAGGTGAATGTTTTAGTCAAAAAGAATATAATTCTTGTATTTAGTTTTGAATGGGTTGATTTAGTTTGTATTTTATCTCTAACTGGTCTAATCGGCCAAATCAAATACTCGTATTGAAAAGGGTTATGAGTCAAATGTGTCTGTCTAATATTTAATCTGTTTTATTTTGCAGCTTACATGCCTTCTCCTTGTCATATTGAGCTGACTCTATCTGAGAAGGAAGAACCCGTCAAGAAAGAGGTAGGTTATGGTTTTAATTGATCTTTACTTTCATTTTATTTATTACAAGTACTTGACATCAATATTTTTTGCTAACTACTCCCAACCATTCTGGATTGTGCTTGTGCAGCCTGAGAGTCAGTTGGCTGCAAAAAAGACCAAGTAGATTATAGCATAACACAAGTGGCAAATCTGCTGAATTTGGCAAGTTGTTTGGTACTAGAAAGAGCCTTTATTTTTGTTCTCGTTGTCGTCTGTGAAACATCTTTGAAGATTTCTATTAATGTTCTACTTATGAGATTCTACATACATGAAATTAGAGACAAATGTGATTCAACTAAGCTTTTATGTGTTAGGCCTTTTATGAAGTTATTTCTGAGGGTTTCCTTTTTATTGCATTTACAAGGTCCCAACTTGAAACGCATTGTTTTGATATATATGAAATGCGCTCTTTTGCTATTTGTGTATTTATTTGTATTATGAGATTAACTGTTATTTAATGTGTGGATATTAATAATTTTATAAAAAAAAAAAATATTGAACCATGACACGCAAATACGGTGTCATAAAATAATGTCATAAAATGCGTGTCGTAAAAGGGTGTCATAAAAGCGTGTCATAAATTTATGACGCTGAAAATGCGTGTCATAAAGCTTTATGACGGGTCGATTTATGACACCAAAAAGCGTGTCATCTGACCCCTTTTATGACACGCATTCGGTGTCATTAAAGGTGTTTTTTCTACTTTCTCTCACTAGAAACCTCCATCTAAAACACACTAAAACACACACTAAAGCTCGAATTCTAAACTCTACAATTGGTATCAGAGCACAATCAGAGTTGCTGAACGATCTAAAAGCTTATTACAAGCTTAATTTGTGCTTAATTTCTGAATTTGAGTTGTTCTGAAATCCATTTGCCGAGATCACTGTTCAAGTGATTTCAGCAAATTCAGTGTGTTTTTCTTCGAAATTTGTTCATCGATCACTTTGTTGTTAGTATATCTTCCTTCGTTATCAATTTCAGAGCTTAATTTCATCATTTGATTCGATTTTGAATAAGCTCGGCAAATCGCATGTTCGTGTGGGTTTGATTTCTGGTTGAAATTAGCATTCAATTTGTTTTAGGATTTGTGCGGGATTAGATTCTGAGTATTTTGAAACAAATTTGAAGTTTTAATTCACAAAAATGAAGGAGAAATCAATGCTTTTCTGTGAGCTCGGCATTTGGGTGTTTGGTTGAACGAAGAAGACGACCTGTAACCGACTATTTTGTCCTTTAGTGGTTTCTCGTGTTTGCAGAGGTCGTTGGCTAGAGTTGATCTTATTTGTTCTATTTGCAGAGCTTACTGATACAAACTTGTAACACCCTTCATTTAAAAATACGGGTTTCCAAAAATTTTCGCCTAACGGCGTTATAACAAAGCGGAAGTAAACTTTGAAAGTCCAAACCAATTAAAATCTGTTTGGTTTCTTTAATCATTGGTGTTACTCGGTCATATCGTCAAAACAGACTACATAACATGCAAACTACATAAATGCCAAAACATAAGCAAGAGTCTAAAAATGTGCAACAACTATGGGTAGCTAAGGTCATCAGCAAGCTATTTACCCATTCCTCGCTCTTCTTTATCAACTACCTCAGCTACGCTAAACCTGAGGGAGCAACACATTTCAAAAGACAAGTGTTAGCTAACGAATTAGCTAAGTAAGATAACACTCAAGTTATAAAACATTTATCCATTTCAAACATTGTGGATTTAATCAACGTCATTAAGGCACAACACACATCAAGCATATCACATCATCAAAACTACATAATAGGATGAAACACCCTAAATGTGCCTATCCTTCATTCTGCATTACACACATATAACCACATAACTGCATTACTACTTTAAACTGCGTAACTACATTTTAACTGCATTACTACGTTTTAACTGCTTTACTACATTTTAACTGCGTCAATGTGTAACATAAGTTACACCCGACTAGATGACAACCATTCAGTTGAACATCAAACGTCGTTAAGGAATGGCAAGCCAATCCCCGAGTAATCCGTATGCACAAGACAAATGAGGGCGGGTCAGACCCCTCGTATTACTCAACTGCATCTCAATGACCATGTTGCAAGGAGCCACCCAAGCAACCTACGTCAACGCACTTAGCCGGGCTAGGGCAAGTACGGGTTAAGCTTAACACTTTCCTGCATCAAACTTTAACGAGCTCGATCCTGCGTTATTTAGTTTAGGTGACTGCATTACCTAAACATTTACTACGTTTACTGCTTTTACGTTTTGGGCCCTTAAACGTGCACGTGTCATGGCAACTTAACAAGTCTAGTGAACTAGATGAGCAAGCCATACAATCATGCACATATCAACAATCAACAACATATACTACATCTCAAAGCATCACAAGCTACTGCATATTCACTTCATAACATAACACTACATTATACTCAATCATAACATACACTACATTATACTTCATATCATAACATACACTACATTATACTTCATTTGGGACTGCATTTCAGGTCTCAATGGTCAACTACATAACCCATATCACCTCCCGTGTAACCCCGAATACCCACAACAATTCAAGATATAAGTTGGGAAGTTATTATTTGAAACCATCTTTTTCGTTGAACCCTCAGCGTGTCAAATTAGTGTATCTTACCTCGTGACGATCAATAAGCAACGTTAATGTATCTTGTTTGTGATCCCGACAACCTATCTCGAGTTCATAGTCATTAAACCTGTATAAACCCAACCTAATAAGGTTATAAGACCATACATTAACTTAGGTACACTTATAGGACCCTTAAACGCTTGTTTCGGACCTTAAACGGGCTCACAGACCCTTTATGTGGCGCATGCTTTGAATATGCGTCGCATATTTGCTTCAAAAAATCACCCAGAAACCTCCCAGGCCCCGATATGCGCCGCACATAGGTTATATGCGCCGCATATGGAGTGCTGGTCTAAAGACTGACTCGCGCCCTTCACTTGCAGGCGACTTTTCGACCTCATGACGACCAAATGAGTCAAAACTTAGTTCTTAAGGAATGTAGGGAATTCAAAGACCTTTCCATAAATATAAAGTTTGACTCTTGAAGATCTCTAATGAATTAGTTATGGCGTCTGCAAAACAGACCTACAGAATTCGTCTTAAATCCGACCACTTCTGGAAATTGACATTTTTCACCCATATCTGGGCAAAATCAAAAGAAACATTGTTCATATCGAATCAAGAGGACATAGACCTTTTCAAAAATATAAGATTCATCTTATAACTCTTCTAATTGAAAGAGATATGATTTTTGCAATATTACTAATTTTTCAGATCTAGTAAACCCTTAGTTTTGCAAGCAATTTTCGACCATCAGATGACCATAGCAACCACCACGACCTATGAACCTCATATGCACCCAAAATATGACTCATATAATGATTTCACATGATAACTTGTTCCAGGAACAAGAGGATACAATTACAATACATTAAAATCGACAATGAAACATAATCAAATCAATCTCAACCCTAGAGACCAGAAGTAAGATCCATATGATCGACTCTTATGATCACAAATCAAAGGGAAATCGTCTATATTACCTGTAGATGAAAGCAAGGATGAGTGATCTTGATCAAACTTCACTTGAATCACACGTTTTGAAGGATTTTCGGCTTAGGAATTTGATAGGGGATCAAAGGGGTGGCTTAGGGCTTGGGAGAAAAGTTATTAGATCTGATTTGATAAACTAATGACTCCCCCATTGACCCTAATCCCGTTTTTGACTTTCACACCATGTCAAAACTGGTCCCTAAACTTCGTAAAGTCATATTATTAGCCCAAAACACCTCTATGGACTATATACAACTTGATTAACACTTTGAACACCTCTAAAAGGCACATAACTTCTTCTTTTAAACATATTTCTACATCAATTAATAAGACATTCAAGTCTCACACATAAAACACTTTAACTACATATAAGCGTTAATCCACCCTAAACTTAACGAACACTTTACGTTGACTTAACGACTCAAGTCAACCGTTAATTAAAAAGTTTGGGATGTTACAGTAAAGTATTCAGCACATTTTGGTTAAGTTTGGAGCTACTTGTTCTATTTGCAGAGCTTATTGCTCGGCAAATAGCTGTTTCGAGAAATTTTGTTTAAGTGTTGGAGCTACTTGTTCTATTTGCAGAGCTTATTGCTCGGCAAATAGCTGTTTCGAGAAATTTTGTTTAAGTGTTGGAGCTACTTGATCTATTTGCAGAGCTCATTGCTCGGCAAATAGTTGTTTCAAGAAATTTGGTCAAGTGTGGTGCTATTTGTTCTGTTTGCAGAGATTTAAGCTCGGCAAATAGTTGATTTGGTTTTCTTCGACCAAGTGATAATCTCATTTGTGTTGTTTGCAGAGATTTAAGCTCGGCAAATACGTGTGTTGGCTGAAGTTGGTTAAGTGTTGATCCTATTTACACTATTTGCAGAGATATTATCTCGGCAAATACTTATATCAACAAAATTTGACCAAGTGTTTTGTGATCCATTTCTGTTTGTACCATTTGCCGAAGAAATTGCTCGGCAAACAGTTGAAGTTGGTTGTTGATCAGTGTGCTCGTGTTGTGACTTGGCTGATTATACCATTTGCCGAAGAAAAAGCTCGGCACTTAGTTGAATTAGATTTGTCAAATTTTCATTTTCAAGAAAATTGATTCAAAATCATTTTTGATCAATATTCTTCAAGTGGGCAGAAAATAAAAAATTTCAAAATTTTTTGGTCCATTTGCCGAAGTCTGAGCTCGGCATTCAATACAATTAGACAAAATTCAAAAAAATTTCTAAGTCTTTTGTTATTTGATCTAAATGGCTTCAAGGGAAGCATTGCAAGTTTGTTGCGAGGGTGGTAGATTTTTTAATGGGTGAAGAGCCAAGTTGGGAAGAAATACGTCGTCATGATAATCACATTTGTTGGTGTACCAAGAAGAATAAATGTGCAGTGGTTGTTTTTGAAGAAAACAAAGTCGATGTGAATACTTTTAAAACATTTGTGAGAGAACACCAGAGGTTTCAACTTGAAATTAAGCAACTCACATCTGAAAACAAAGAGCTCAAATCTGCTGATAATTCCAGTTTGTCTGTCCTGGAAAGTCTTCAATCTGAAGTTGACCGAATCAAATCTGAGAACAAAGAGCTCAAGTCTGGTAATACTCTCAATTTGTCTGCTATGGAAAGTTTTCGACTTGAAATTGACCAACTCAAATCTGAAAACAAAGAGCTCAAATCTGCAAATGATCTCATTTTGTCCAACATGGAAAGTCTTCAAAAAGAAAATGATCATTTGCAATCAAAGATTTTCAAATTAACAAATGAGTTGGACAATTCTTCCAAAGAGCTCAATAAAATTGTTTTGGACAATCAATCAAAAGAACTTGTTTTGCAACAAAAGATTTCTGAAGCTTAACCATGAGTTGCAAAATAAGTCCACCATTTTTGTGAGCAAAGAGCGAAAATTTTTCAAAGTTTTTGAACAACTTCGAATTGATGTGAGCACTGTTGAAAAAGAAAGAACGAATCTTTGTGCTCAAATCAAGTGTCTTGAAGACAAGTGTTTGCAATTTCAATCAAACAAAGTTTTTTTGACAAAAAGAATCTCCGACCTTGAGATTGAATTGCAAACAAAGCCAAAAGTTGATTGTTGTCAAACAAAACCAAAAGTTGATGTTCCAAAGAGGGTTTACACGGGTAAATCTTCAAAACCTTTTGAAAGAAAGGTTTCTCAGTTTACTAATTACTCCTTGCAAAAGGGTAAAAAGTACGCTAAGAAACCAAATTTTGATGGAACAACTACTTTTGTCTCTTTTCTATCCTTTGAGGATAAATCATCTCATATTTCACAAGCCAAATCTCAGTTGACAAAATCAAAATGGAAACCAATTTTAAAAGATCAATTCAACTGAGTCAAAATCATTCAAATATTCTTTTTTGAACTTTTTGATCTTGCACCAAACCTGTGAAAGCAGTTGTGCAAAAAGTGATGATTTTGTTTCGAAAAATCATTTTTCAAATCAATCTCCCAAGATTGCAAGTTTTCAAAGAAATCAAATGATTTTTCACCTGTTGCTTCCACGAAAAATCTTTTCAACTAAAACACCGGGTTTTAGTTCTCCGTGGAATGCAACATCAATTCATCAAATCGATGAGACTTACATTTGGAATTTCAAGAATTCAAAAACCATTGGACCCAATCTCAAATGGGTTCCAAAAGTGCTTTCCAAATGATTTGATGAAAAGAGGCTTATACATACTTCAGTGTATAACCCGTGCTAAAACCGTTTTTGTTATTTTCTTATTTTAGAAAAATCCAAAAAGATTTTCATTTTCCTATTTTTGAAAAATCCAAAAAGATTTTCTCTTCTCATCATTTGTTTTATTTACTTTGTCTTAGTTACTCACAATGTATTAGGATGAGATGCAAGGCATCGAACGCCTTTGTGTACTGCCTTTGTAGTCTCATTTTTAATGTTTGTGAGCAACTTTCAAACTCTTTACTCACCCTTTATATGCAAAACTTTGTTTATATCATGCATATATTTAGGGGGAGTTTGTTTATAAAACCAAAACTTCCAAGTGTTTAAACTCATTTCCATTTTTAAAACACTTTGGAAGATTTTCAAACATTTTTCGATCAAATTCAAAGAAGTTCGGTGTTAGATTTGCACACGAGAGTTTAGGCCACTCATAAATACTCCATGATCTTGTCATCGCCGATGAGATCTAACCCCGGAGTTAAATTCTCAATTTTAGATTGTGAGGGTTTATGAGCGTGGTGATGATGTTTGTGCAAATAGGACATGAGGGAGTAGTCGAAAAGTGAGAGGTTACGGTGAAATGATGATGTGAGAAAGGGCTAAAAGAAATGAAAGCCCTCCCCAAATTCTCAAAAATCCGGGTCAACACGTTTCTATCGGATTTCATTTGTTGATTTCTCGATATTGAAGAAGACTTCATGGACCCAGTGAAGCAATGCACATCTTTTCCTAACCACTCAAGTGTTTCTTAACAAATGCTTGTTTTATTCTCACGGAGATTTTCACATTTCTATCGACTCTTCAATTGGAAGACGTTGATATTGAAAAAGGGAGACACTCTGCTCCGGTCCCCGACTTCATTTGATCACTTATCGAGTCTAGAGCGTACTTGATATATCTTTTTCATTTGACTAGGACACATGAGTCTTTATATGTCTTTGTGACATCGCATATCTTTGTGATATTGCCGGAACATTCGTAGTTATATCATATTTTTGATATTCCACGATGATCGAATGGAAATCCTACCAATGCTAACATCTTTTCCAACGTTGAACGTAGGTCTCACATTTTCATTTTATGAATTTGTTGAGTTAACGAGAAGTCTATGTGACCTCGGATTTATTTCCCAAAAGTCTTTGAGGATAGTAAGACATGGTTATCGAACGCCTTTGTGACACTGACCATGTATTACATTCTTTAAAGCAATCTATCGGTTGAAAAGCCATAGACCGAACCATTTAGAGATAAGCTTTGTGCATTTCTCGATGATAATGGTAAGTCCTAAAAATAGTAATCGTATTTTTAGGCCACACCATTAATCCTTTTGATTTTTGGTTGTGTTAACGGATCATTTTTATCCGGATTTCATTTCTCTTCACACAAACACAAAGAACACAAACACCATATAAAAATTTTTTTTCAAACAACGCAACCTCAAATTCTAGTTCACCAATAGGTTCATTGGGAATTGGGAATTGGGTTGGGTTACTTTGCTTGATTGTTGTTTGTTGGAATCTACCGTTTATGCTATCAATCATTATTGTATGATGAAACCGTTTCACATTTTCATCATAAGGGGGAGAAATGATTAAATGATTGATAGATAGAATTCAAGGTTTTAGGTAGAATTTGATTGATGATATTCATTGTGTTTGGTTGTTCAAAGGATCGTTAGTTTGGCGAGATCGAGAATATTCAAGATGATTTTAGTAGTTGGAAAGTACATGGTCGATAATTGAAAGATTTGTTGGAAAAATGACCATTGTTTGATGATTACAAGGGTTTGAGATTGAATAATGTTTGAGAAGAGATGAAAAGTTTGAGATTAGATGAAGTTTGTTCTTTTGATATTAAGTTCGTTTATAGTTTAAAAGAGATTGTTCATTTGAGGGGGAGCAAGAGTAAACTCATGAATTGTTAAATATGCTCCGAAATGATTGTTTGTTCGAGGGGGAGCAAGAAAGTTGAAGATAATTCGTTTAGTTCATAAGGTGCTCCAAGAAAGAAATGTTCGTTTGAGGGGGAGCAAAATTGTTTGATCAAAGACAAGTTAGATCAAAAAATTCAAGGATAAAATGCTCCAAGATGATTATTTATTCAGAGACAAGTTAGACCAAGAATTGAAGTTTTAAAGACAAAATCAAATTTCGCATTCCAAAACCAAGCTTCCACAATGCCAAGAGATTTCAAAGATAACCAAGCTTCCGCATCCAAAAGAATTCAAAGTCAAAACCAAGCTTCCGCAAAGCTAAAAGAATTCAAAGTTAAATCAAGCTTCCGCAATACCAAAAGAATTCAAGGAATTCAAAGTCAAAACCAAGCTTCCGCATGCTACTCAAAGATTCAAGTTACTTCTCAAAGCAACATCAAGTTGAAATCAACATTCAAAAGTTCAAGTTGTAAAAGCTCAAAAGCTACAAAGATTTCAAAGATGCTTCCAAAGTATTCAAAGTTGCAAGAGAAGATCAAGTTTTAGAGAGTCATCGTCAAGAATATATGTTTGTTGAGAAGATTCAAAGTCAAGGTTGATACAAGACGTTGAAGACAATGAGAAAGCTTCAAAGTCCAATCAACATTGAAGATTTTCAACAAATGGGCTCATCATGTTTATTTAAAGACCGAAGACGATGCAACATTTACAATTCAACACCAAGGGGGAGATTGTTAGAAATATAAATGGTGTTAAATTGTAATATGTCTAGTTATATAAGGGGTATTAGTGTTAATTAGATGATAGGTATAAATACCCCTTCCTTAATCATTTGTAACTAAGCTTTTACACATAATCCTATATCTTTCTCTGACATCTCTCTACTCTCTCTCTACTTTCTCTCACTAGAAACTTCCATTAAAACACACTAAAACACACACTAAAGCTCAAATTCTAAACTTTACATTATGGATTATCAGTGTCACAACGAATAATTAATTTAGGTAACATATATTTTTATTTAGTTGCCTTGAACCTTAACAAAGAAGAATTAAATTTTGGAAGTTTAAGGCTTTAGGATAATTTTACCAAAAGTACATGTTTCAAAAAAATTCGTTAATCATGACAATTCAATGAGTGTTTAACTTATGTAAAAAAATGAAATTTTTAACTACTTATGGTAAAATGTATTAATTTAATTGTTGTAAATTAACCCCTTGAAATTTATGTTTACATATTATCTTATTTATAGTGGTTTAATTTTATGGGATATTACAATATTACCTCCTTAAAAAGAATTCGTCCTCGAATTCAATAGTACAAATGATATTACAACCAAAATTCTCATGCTTTGCATATAATTTGAAACAGAGAAGTTGTTTTTTTTTTTATAATATATATATATGTATAAGGAAAGGGAAAAAAAATACGAATCATATAACCTTATAGATATACAATTCATAAAGAACTTACCAATATAGATGATAAATGCTCAAAGCTTTGTACTGTGTAGATTTCTCCACAAATTCACCATGCTTATTATTATCTTGTTCTCATCTTTTTTTTTTTTGACAACCGTAAGTTTTGCATACAAAATTTAATTCTCATTACGCCCCTTTTTAAGATGCTATTGACTAATTCAAATAAATATTCGTATATAGCTTTATATCTTTATAACCGATCGACTACTAACACCATATATATACTAGTAATTTAGTTTTATACACCATTTTATTATTATTATGATTAATTTTATTATTATTATTCTAATTCTAATCCTCGTATCATTAGCCCTAGTCCATGACTAACTATTTGTTTGTTTGTTTTTTTTTTATATAATATTATGTATAAGGAAAAAAAAAAATACGAATCATATAACCTTATAGATATACAATTCATAAAGAACTTACCAATATAGATGATAAATGCTCAAAGCTTTGTACTGTGTAGATTTCTCCACAAATTCACCATGCTTATATAGTTTTATCATCTTGTTCTCTCTTTTTTTTTTTTGACAACCGTAAGTTTTGCATACAAAATTTAATTCTCATTACGCCCCTTTTTAAGATGCTATTGACTAATTCAAATAAATATTCGTATATAGCTTTATATCTTTATAACCGATCGACTACTAACACCATATATATACTAGTAATTTAGTTTTATACCATCATCATTTATCTATCTTATTAA
>CM067167.1:67105329-67124492 GCA_034093135.1 Erigeron breviscapus
AGAAATAAAGGTGACATTTCAACAAATAGTTGGCGTGCACCCCATATTTAACAAAGGTTAATAGTTTGCATGGATGGACTTTTAGGTCATTGATAGTTTGCTAAGAAAATTTTATATATATTGGTTGAGGTTTTTTATCAAACACTTGGTGGACATGTTTAAGGATTGAATTTTTTGAAGTAAGTTGGAAAGAGATTTTGATGATTGAAGTGAGTTTGGTTATTGGGAAAAGGTGTTTGTGAAATTAGTGAAAGGATTTTGGTTACATTTAAACTAAAAGAAAGGAAAAATATAAAGGAAAAAACGATTTGAAAATGATTTTGGTTACATTTTATCAATGAACAAGAAATGAAGATAGAAATGATTGATTATAAATGAAGATGATTTCTGATTTTGGTTGCATTGTTGATTGTTAACAAATATGTTGGTTAAAATCTCTCAGAACTTTAAATTGTGAAACTTGAGACACTGTTTTTGCCACACACAAAAAAAAAATTTAATCGTTGTTTTTTTTTTTGTGTGTGATGCCCGTGATTATCATTCTGGTCAATTTTTTCCTGGTTCAAACGCTCTCAAACAACAACACACTGGAAATTTTCAAATCATTTGATTGTATCCAATTGAACAATTTGGGTGAACCACGAAATTAATTCAATCTAAAAGTGATTACACACTACGCGTTTCAGAGATTACAAAGTGGGAACACCACCCAGGTTCGAATCCCTGCAAAAGCATATTCAACCAGCCAAGGTTTCTGGGGTCTCACCGCCAGGCAGCGTTTGAGAGGAAAAATTCCTCTACGGAACTAAGGGGTTCCTGGGCATTTACCCTTTTTTAAAATTACTGATTTTCCCCAACAAAATAAATGATCATTATTTCGAACACGTATATTATGAAGCTCACGTTTGAAATGGTGACATACATGAATAGAGGATGGGTCAAATTAAGAAGAGAGAAGGGTGCACAATTGCAGGCCAACCGCAAATTTCACGAGAGGTAGCTAGGATATATTACTTCCACATCCAAGTATCCAACTGATATACAGATTGAACAATTTTGTCTCAATTATTTTGTCTTAATTTGCTCTAAGTTAATATAGTGACATCCTTATCTAGTTATCTATTTGGTGGATTTGAAAGATTTCAAAATTTCAAAATTATTGTTTTAAATTTAATTATAGAAATTAACTTTATTTGGAACAATTGGGAATAAAAGTTAAATAATTTTATCTATATTTACTCCCTCTATCTCTCTCTCTATATATATCGATCTATTCTATATGTATGCTCCAACATGAATTAAGTAGTTATAGATATAGATTTGGCAATGAATGGTGTGAAAAACTCATCTAATTATTCATCAGATTACATGAGTATGAACACTAATGGAGGGTTCACTTTTATGCAAATGGAGGAGCTCAAATTACAAGCTCTCATCTACAAATACATAGAAGCTGGATTGCCTGTTCCTTCTCATCTCATTCTCCCAATTTGGAACTCTGTTCTTGCTTCTCTCGCAGGTAAATTATTCGGTAATTTCTCATACCATATATTCATCAAAGATGTATATGTATAATAATCCTTTAGTTAAGTGGTATCAAAGTAGCCCAAGAGACATTAAATTGTGAATTCAAGTCTTATCTGGGATAAATGTGTTGGTATATATGTCATATAAAGTCGATATAGTTCTTAAGGTAATTTTATATGATTAATTCTTCAGGCTCAGGATACGACCGTAATTTGTATGGCAGCTACAAAAGCAGCATGGAGGCAGAACCTGGAAGGTGTAAGAGGACCGATGGGAAGAAATGGCGGTGTAGCAAAGAAGTTTTTGTTGGTCACAAGTATTGCGAAAAACATTTGCACCGTGGTCGTAGCCGTTCAACATCAAAGGATGTGGACGACGTCATGGTTGCTCCCACCACCACCACCAATGTACTCGATCGATAGAAAGTTATGAATACAAAGAACGATATCAGGAATGAAGTAGCTATCTAGGAACACTACTGTAATGTCAGTATTCCGACCAAGTTGAAGACGTTTTTCTCATTTTACAAATTTCTTTTCTTTTTTCATATATAACCCACATTGAATTTCACCGGTTAGCAAATAGTTTATATCAACCTTTTGAGGATACACTAGCCTATTGTTTCTATAACAAACAGCTAATGAAAACTTTGGATATTCTTGACCTTGCAAAATAATAATTACTCATATATTTTAGACTAAATTAGTTCCAGCCACGAGTATTTGTACGAGTCCTAGATAGATAAGATATTTTTGGTGAATCAGGCCGGGTAATGTAATGTTGTCTCGTTTTTGAGGGGAAAATGTACCATTACCGAGGGTGGGCTGGACCTAGCTTGTAATTAATTTTTCATGGTCCCAAATGAGGTTTTTATTTATTTTTTTCATTTGCATTAAGGGCAAGGGTGTAGTCAGCAAGTTTTATCGGCAAAAAGCATCGGCTATTTGGCAAGCCTATAGCATGTGAATCGGCAAGTTACATCGGCAAGTTTTGGCAAGTTACATCGGCTAGTTTTGGCCGATGCTAGTGAACGTTGGGCAAGTGCCACGTGGCCATTTTGGCAGGAAAAGTGAACGTTGGAGTGTGTTTAAGTTTTTTCCCCCCCCCCTCAACTTCTACATATACAACATACACATACATTTTTCCAAATATAATTAAACAAAACACATTTTATTATTATTAAAAAACACATTTTACAATAAAAAGACAACACATAATTAAAAAAGACAGTACATGATAAAAACACGAAATACATTGCCTACGATTACTCATCATCATCTTTTATTGACATACTTCCTAAGCCACGGTAAGCGTAATCGTCGAGCCACCACTTGTCGTGTTGCGGGCATTTGACTTCCCATGTGGTTTTGTCTTCCCCGCGGTTGTCGTGGAACGATTCGGCCCAAGTGCATTGGTCACCCAACGTGTGACCGGCCTTAAAAACATCATCGACTACCTTCTTGACCTTGCTGATCTCCCCCTGTAGAAACGAAGAATAGTGCTCTTCGTGCTTCAAAACATTGTGGTAGGGGCGTTCGCAGTTTGGTTTTTACCCGGTTAAACTGTAAACCGAACCGTTTAAAAAACCGAAAAAAACCAAACCGTTTTTGAATTTGGTTTTGGGTTTGGTTTGTAACCGAAACCGAATTATATATTTGGTTTTTGGTTTGGTTATGGGTATAGGATAATGAATTTGGTTAAACCGAAAAAACCGAATAACTTATATTACTATTATGTATTATTAAAAATATTTAATATATCTTTTTTTGTATGGATAATTATTAATGTATTTTTTACTTTTTATGTCTATTTGTTTATTATATTAAATTTTTTCTAAAATTAGAAAAATTCAATTGACAAACAATGAAGAACTTGATGAAGAATTTTTAATAATAATGACAAACAAGAGTTTAGGTGTTTCAGTTATGTTACTTATTTATCCATAGTGTGTTTGAACTATGAATTTACTACTTTGGTGAAAATTGAAATTATGAACCTATTTTAGTTGAACACAACTTTGACAAAAAAAAATGGTGAATTTGTGTTTTTTATATTTGGTTTTTTCGGTTTTAAACCGAAACCGAACCGAATTCTAATTTGGTTTTCGGTTTGGTTATTTCTATTTTGAATTAGGTTTGGTTCGGTTTTGGTTTTGAAAAATAAAAATAAAAAAACCGAAAAACCCGAACCAAATACACCGAATAACCGAAAACCGAACCGATGAAATAATGATTGAATTGAGCTCTGGGTTCGTATTTATAGAGTGACAATCCAGCTAGCCGTTCAGGGACTGGAAGTGTAAATGTATTTGAATTTTTGGCCGTTTAAGGGACTAAAAGTGTAAATATTTTGAATTCGGCCGTTGGAGGGGATAATTGTGTAAATATTTTGAATTTTGAACGTTGAAGGAGCGTCTTGTTGTTTAACTTTAAATACTGGCTCCTTCATCTGAAACATATCTCAAAACACAAACTTTTATACATCTGAAAAATGGCTTCTTCATCAAATGTTAGTAACCCAAAAATGACTGTCGATCAAGTGCATGAGAGTATCATGGCTGATATCCTCGACCGCCAAAGGCTTAAAGAGGAACTTGTTGCAGTTATGCGAAAACTAAATGCGAAGAAGCAATGGTGTCGAGAACAAATCGATTATATACAAACCGGGTATTGTTCTGATCTTGAGTGTCAATACTTTACTTATTTGCAGGGGAAGATCGACAAGATTCAAATTGCTGTGGAACAACTTGCTTGTGCGGTTATCACCTTGAACCATCTGATCATATAGGCGAAAGCAATGAATAATTTCTGTTGTTAAATTGCTCTGGAACACTATTATGTTGTATGTTTCTTTTTAATAAGTTTGTAATGTTTTTAAATTATGAATAAATTTCCGTTGTTATTAAATTACCAAGTAGACATCTTTTATTAAAATACTTAAAGACATTACATAATTCAGAACACTAAAACACACTTCATAATTCAAAACAATTAATAAGCAACCATGATAAGCTCCCTGAAACACTGCTCGTAACTGAAACGCCTCCCATACTTCTCATGGTACTCCTGATGCGCCGTTGCATAAAGCATCTCATCATCGACGATCCTCCCCTGTGCATTCAACCTCATACAAATTGCCTCAAACTGCTTACATGCCTGCCGAATTCTTCTCATGTGACTTGCTACTTCATGTTCGCTCCGTAGACCTTCAGTCGTGTCCCTGTTGAACATTTCAGTGATGTCGTTCCACAAGTTTTCGCTTGGGTTAGCCATTTCACATCTACCGGTCACTGGGTCAGGATGCTTCAACATCCAACATCTCGACAATAAAAGATCTTCTGTTTCAGTCCACCTCTGATGCGCCATTTGATTGTGATGTTTAAATGAAATGATTTGATAAAGATATAAAGGATTTGAGATAATATTGTTGTGGTTTGAAATGGTTGTGTTTGTTGGGTATAAATAGAGTGTAAAAGAAAAAAAAATAATGAAAAAGGCATATAGCCGTTACTGTATTGTGTTTGGTTGTGTGTTTGAATGAAATGATTTGATAAAGATATAAAGGATTTGAGATAATATTGTTGTGGTTTGAAATGGTTGTGTTTGTTGGGTATAAATAGAGTGTAAAAGAAAAAAAAAATAATGAAAAAGGCATATAGCCGTTACTTGTATTGTGTTTGTTGTGAGGTTTAAATGAAATGTTTTATTTAGTTGTATTGTGTTTTAATATTAATGAAAGTTTAGGGTTTATTTGGTAATATATTTTTGGCAACAATTGACAAGTTTTGGCACTACACCGTAGCTTTTGGCAAAAATTGACAAGTTTTGACTTCATTTTGACAAACACACATGTCACCCTCTCATTGGATGAAAACTTGCCAAATTGCCAATGCTTGGCACTACACTCTTGCCCCTTATACTTCTTGGCAGGGGTTCCTAAAAACTCCTATACCCGAGACGAGTCGAATAAAAGTACGTCCTTGTTGAAAAATTTAAACAGACCAACATAAAACAATTAAACAAACATGATAGAATGTTACAAACATGATAAAACAAACTCCAAATTAAAGTTTTTAAAAATTTTTTATAAAAAAACTCAACAATATTCTTTTAAAAGATCATAATCTATCTATTGGTTTATAATAGGCCATTTACTTGCATGTAAAATTTTCAAATTTAAATCTAAACTATCTCAAGGTGTCACATCAAACATATTAGATTTAATATCGCAACAATAGATTTCAAGACTTTCGTAATCTTCAAATAATTTGGGGATGACTGGGAAAATCGTTACCTACCATGAGCAAATATTAACGCCCCGCGTGCCCCGACCATGGAATAAGGGGTAAGCCGACCAGAAACTTTCCGCGGCGATATCGCCGCGGAAAGTCGAATAAGACAAAACTTTCCGCGGCGATATCGCCGCGGAAAGTGCGGGCCCCCATGTCATTAATGGTTACTCTGACAGAAATTTAGCGGGCCCCCTCTTTCCGCGGCGATATCGCCGCGGAAAGTCTGGTCCGGTTACCCTTTATTTGGTCGGACTACTCCTCTTTCTTTTCTTTCTTTAAAGATAGAAGATTTTTCTCCCTGCTCTCTCTCTCTCTCTTCTCCAACGGCTCCTTATCTCTTCTAGATCCAAATCTAGATCTGAGATTTGAGGCTGAGAAAGAGATAGAGATTGAGAGGTTGAGATTAAGAGTTGGAGATCGAGAGTTCCCCCTATTCGGTTTGGCTTCGCCGGCCGTCGGGTATTTTTGCACACTGGGCCGGAGGTCCCTTCCACCTCGGTGGATCTGGAAGCAGCCTCTCTACCTTTGAGTAGAGGTAAGGTCTGTCTACATCATACCTTCCCCATAGCCCGGCTTATGCCGGGATTGGGTACCCTTGTTGTTGTTGTTGTTGTATGGTCTATAACCTGGTAAGACATCTTAGTCAAAGTAAAAAATGATTCAGTCATTTCAAGTTAACCCCTAATCAATAGAAAATTAATTTTTTTAAAAATATATATATATATTCGTAATGACTTATAAAATTATAGGTATGTTGGAAACTAGCGAGATAATTAAAACCCTGGTAAGACATCTTAGTCAAAGTAAAAAATGATTCAGTCATTTCAAGTTAACCCCTAATCAATAGAAAATTAATTTTTTTAAAAATATATATATATATTCGTAATGATTATAAAATATATATATATATATATATATATATATATATATATATATATATATATATATATATATATATATATATATATATATATATATATATATATATATATATATATATATATATATATATATATATATATATATATATATATATATATATATATATATATATATATATATATATATATATATATATATATATATATATATATATATATATATATATATATATATATATATATATATATATATATATATATATATATATATATATATATATATATATATATATATATATATATATATATATATATATATATATATATATATATATATATATATATATATATATATATATATATATATATATATATATATATATATATATATATATATATATATATATATATATATATATATATATATATATATATATATATATATATATATATATATATATATATATATATATATATATATATATATATATATATATATATATATATATATATATATATATATATATATATATATATATATATATATATATATATATATATATATATATATATATATATATATATATATATATATATATATATATATATATATATATATATATATATATATATATCTATATGAATACCTAGTTTTATTTTAAAAAAGTCAACTAAACATATAGCAATAGTAAAAATAACATATAATAATAGTAAGAACAAAATGATAACTATATTAAAGCAAATAATGACATGTCGACGACGGTGATGTAATATAGAGTCTTACTATAAATGTTACACGAACGTAAAACAAAACAATGATGAAAATTAAATATAACAAAAAATTAACCAAAACCAAATGTTAAAAAAAGACAGGTCAAGAATCATGAAGTTGTAAATTTCAGGGTGAGACGAAAAGAAAAAAACCAAAGAAAATTTCTCACGGGGTGAAACGCAAATATGTAAAAAACCAAAGAAAAATTGTCAGTGGTTGAAACCGTAAGTGTGTGAAAGCTATGTGGTAGAAACATGAGGAAAAAAAAGTTTGGTGCAAAAAATGAAAATGAAAATTTTGATAGGGGTAAAAATTAAAAAGATAGAAACTTTGAGGTTAAAAATGGAAAAAAGAATTACCATTAAAAGAAAAGTATGCATAGTTGACTTGTATATTTCATGCATTAGCAACTTGTACTATTGTATAAGTTTTTAGTATATATATAATTAATGCTATTTAAGCTTTTAGGGGGAGGGTGTGGTCACCTTTCCTCAATTTACCACTTTTTCCACATCATCACTAACCAATAAAAATCTTCCACCTTAATTTTCTTTAAACTTTTCCAAATCACTGGCGCCACTTCCCCTAATCTCCACCTCATCATTTCTTTTTCATTTATTTTTAATACTATATAATTTCAAAAACTATATAAACTAAAATCTTATACTGATATTAATAATAAAACTAATATAATCAATCATAAACAACATGTATGTCACATATAGAAGTTAAAAAAACACTTGAAATAGTACAAGGGTTTAAAAGTGAAATTTGGTATATATTGAATGCACGTTTTTTTTTAGTCATTAAGTGTTGAGTGTATTAAGTGGCTGAATGCATTAAGAATGTCTGTATGTATTAAGTGAAATATAAGTAATTGGCGGTTATTTTTGTTTATTAAGTTAAAAAAGAAACATGAAATTTGACTGAAAGATTAAGTTCTTAACTATTAAGTTTATTAAGTAAAAATGAAACGGGGCCAAAATAAACCAAAAGTCGTCTTCTTCGATTATACCTCTGCAATCACAAAACTAACATTATTTTTTTTCTTTTAAAAATCTCTTGTTGCTGCTGTAAACTCTTCTATTTCTATTTTGTTGTTGCTACTCAACTTTTTTCTTCATTCATATCTATAATAAATCTCAAAAACAAAGTTTTTTTTTTAATGGGAAAAGGTATAAATCAGGACCCCATGAGCAACCAATCACATCTCTTCTCTCTCCCCCTTTTTCTCTCCCTTGCACTCGGTAAACTTCACCGAAAATGGCCTTCTCTCTCCATCGGTAAACCACCGGCGGCGTTGTTACCGCCCGACGTCGCGCGGTAAAACCTCTTCCCCGATGACCACTCCCTCCCCCCTTATAAAAGAAAAAAGATTAAAAGTATCATAATGATAACTTGACATTTAATAAAAAGTTATATTTTCGGTCGAATAACATAGCTTGGATAGTGTGAAGAAAACGTATGGATAATGCTGGACGGCGATTTCGAATGGCACCACAAGAATGCTTGGATGTTGATATATCCCGATACCTCGAGAAAAGCACATTTTACATGTAAATTTGTTCATACTTATTTGCCTGTTTTTGAGACACGAATGATAGGATGTGAAACCAATTATTAATGCGAGTATTATATACCATGTAATAAAGATATACTCCATATAAACTATTGGACTCATAATGTATACACTTTATTTTAATTAGTTGCTACTTTGCACAGATCAGGAAAATCACTTGCAACTCTATTGTATTTGCACGTTTTTTTTTTAAAATCTATTATTTGTTGGGCGTTTTTTTTTAAAAATCCGATTTTGTATAGCTTGGCCAGTACTTTAATTTAGGCACTAATCATGTGTTCATAGATATTTTTGTTTTTTTTTATTTTTTTTTTTTTTGAACGATCGTTGGGTTGCCCTTAGCTAGGAGTTTTCCAGGCCAGAATGTTACCCACTCCGATACCTTCAATACACCTACATCTTATCTTGTAGCATATTACGGCTGTGATCTAGGCCGCTGGCCGTGAAAAGGCCGAGTTTATGAATAAATTTTCAGCCCAAGTCATTATATAGTAGGCCCAGTTTTAAAACATTTTTTGGCCCATTTAAACAAACATTTTAAGATTTAATTAGCAACTTACTTTTACTGTTCCTAAAAGTTACAGCATTTAAAGCATATAGAATCATCTAGTTTGTGAGCTAAAAAGTACGAGTAATTTTGTGTATAACTTTCTTCTCCTTATTGAAGGATAAAATTAAAGACAAATGGTGCAATCAAACAACATTATTCTCTATTACTTTTTATACCTTTATTTCTTTATATGCATTTTAATTTAATATTATTCTATGAAATCGTACATAAATGTACCCATCGTTTTTTAATATATTTAATGCCTATGTACTTTGAAAATGGATATGGTGATGAGAATGTCAGCACGAAAAAGAATAAAAAAAAAAAAAAAAAAAAAAAAAAAAAAAAAAAAAAAAAAAATGGTGTTCTAGAGGCCTGTAGTCACATTGGTAGAAGTTCGTGTTCTATGTCTCACACAGTAAAATCATTCCTTTTGGAATTTACTTTTATGAACTTAATTTATTTTTATGTAAAATTTGACAAATAATCATTTTTTAGAAAGGACATGTCTACAATTTGTAAAAAGCCTATGAATAATTTATTTAAATTTCGTCGCAACATGCGGATAATAATACTAGTTAACTTTACAATGAAGATAAAATAAAACCCGGTGGAAAGCTCTGAAAAGCAATAAAAATGGGTTAGTAATAAAAATACAATAAGAAAAATACGATTGGGTTGTGGATCAAGCCGATTATGCAAGTTTTGAGCCAATTATTCAGATTTAGGAGCTAACTAGAATAATACCTCGCGCTTCGCGGCGAGTTTGTTATGTTTAGTTTTTATTAATAACAAAGTATATGATATTTATGTATAATACATATTAACATACATAAGTAACCAACAATATATACATCTTGTATTGGTTATACTTTTAAAGATTTAAGCACGGATAAATACTATTTACCTTTTAATTTATTTATTTTATTAAATTAGCTTTTTTATTGTATATAGATTCAATTTTCCTTATTAGACTTTGAATTAAACTCTAACTCTTGGCTTATAGATACAAAACACATTATAACCTTATTTGATTGATCGTTTTCTTAATAAAATTCTTTTTCTTTCTCAATTCTTCAACTTTATGTTGCTTATATTACTTATAATAATAAGTTATTAACATGAAGACTTGAAAATTTGAGTTTACGATCCGAAATCACAAGACTATTTGCCGTCATCCACTATGCTTACAAGTTCCGATTTGATGTGATTGTAAAAATTTAAGGTAAATCCAAAACTTTAACTAAACATATATTATATTTATCATTACTGTTTATTATAGCTTAGCGTCGATCATCGGCTTACTTGAACCACAATTTATTTCATACTCACAAATCATGTATGAGACATATTCGAATTTCTTTATGATACAATCTATATAGCTACCGTACATCGTACGGGTATTAGGACTAGTTGAATGATAAATGGAGATATGATCAGGTGGTATTACTGGTGACATGATGATATTTCAGTGGTCTGTCAGTGATTTAAATTTGTCGTTAAAAAAAAAGGGACAATTGCATATATACCCAAATATACCATCTAAACTACAAATATCCCCAACCAAAATTATAAATTACATATATACCAAATCTTAATTTTTAGTATGGAGTAGACAATTATACCCTTCAATTTCCCTCAAACCCAAATACATACATACAAACATAGCAGATCTCTTTTTATATTCAATTATTCATATGATGATCATATCTATATCATCACTATGGATCTATCTTTATCTATACATATGGGTGGGTTATTTTAGGTAAAATAAAACATATTAAAGTATAACAAATAAAACAATAGGTTTCTTTCACTGAAGATCACCGTGCATCATGAAAATCATCGTGCATCAGTTGCTTCGTGAATCTTCGTGCATCAATTTAACCATGATCTAAGGGTCAAGATCTTGTCTATTTGTTTTACTTTAATACTTGTTTTACAATACTTAACCTATACATATATCATGTACGTATATATACTTTCATATAACAAAGACATTGGTGCATCTAAATCACATATGCGTAAATCATCACCAATATATAGATTTATACATACATTAATCTATATCTACCTAAATCACAGATCTATCTCTTTTCTCACCACCCAAATCCGACCGCCGTATCTTTTCTAGCCGCCCAGATGTTCTACGAAGTAGCTAGCAACGAGATAGCGGTTGGAGGTACCGGATATTGAACAACCGTAGGTGGATGAGGATATGATTATTGTTGAGGTCAAATGAAGAGATTGATGGGTTAAGTTATATAGAAAAAAACATATATGTTTATCAAACTCAATTAAGATGATGATGAGATTGAAAGGAATTAAATGAATTAGAATTTGATTAGATCGATTGTTGACTTGTTGTGTTTGACATGTAAACTCTTATGGATAAATTGTAGTTACTGAATAAAAAGATTTCAAAGTTCGTTTGTTTTGATTTTTGGTGAATAAGTGTTTAAGTAGGAAGGGTATAATGGTCTTGAAATTAGATTTGCTTGATGAAATAGATGTAAATGGGTAAATATGTGTATTTAAAAAAAAGAGTTGGGTATATTTGTTATTTAAGTTTTTTGTTGGGGATATATGTAATTTAGATGGCATATTTGGGTATATATGCAACTAGATTAAACCCATGCGTTGCATGGTAAATAATTTTTGTCGTAAAAATCCGTTAAAAATATGTATTTTTCAAATGTAAAGTATTAGATATAATATTGTAACAACAATGTATTCAAATGTAAACTTACTCATTATAGGCATTTACATTTTAAATGAATATATTTTAATACTAATCAACAGATTTGTTCTTTTAATAATGTCTAAATATACAACCATGTAACAAAAATGAAATCAATAAATAAATATATAAGGTATACTTCATAATAATACACAATCAACATAAGTTCAATTCAATATATAAAACATAAACTGAAAAGGTTAATTTTTGATAAATGAATAATGTATCGAATTTGAATAAGAGATTGGAATTTATTTAATAAATAAAAGGTAAAATAAGATCTTCTAAAATTCAAAGAATGAAAAAAAAATCACTATATTATATTTAATTCAATGTTAAAATAATTCGATATAATCGATATAAGTTATTACTCTAGATAATAACTTAAATAAGTACGCGACTAAGTTTAAATTTAAAATTTTTATTCATTATATTAAATCTTAAAATAATATCTTTGAGTAAATATTTCTTTTAAATAATATCATAAAATATTAAAAAGAGAAAAAAATGGAAAATAAGCAAAAATTTTAGTTAGACCCTCAAAAACTTAAACCACATTATCTATATTTCCACATTGAATATAAAAAGATCAAATAAATTTTGCAACTAATGGTTTCTTAAGTAATGACTTCAAGATTATTGCATGGTAATATACACATTACATTAAATTGATTACAAATATAAGATTTTAAATAATATTACTTGAAAACAATGATTAACATATATACGTCAAAAGTATTAATAAATGTTATATATAATAATAACTAAAAGGATTTTTAATGATATTATACTTTTATTATGCATGTAAAATCTGAAATGAACATATATAAAGTAGAATAAAGAAAGAAAAAAAAAGGAAAAAGAAGATATAAAGGTGAAGATAGGAAATTAAATCAAATATAAAAACAAATATCAAAAATATATGTGTGAAATTGATAAAGTAAATATCTAATTTAACATTGATAATATAATCGGATAGTAAACTATTAGATAAAAATATAATCTACTTTTATATTATATTAAAGTAAATTATATTCCACGTATAAAGATAATTAAATACAAAAGCAAAATAGAAAGTGAAAAGTTACAAAGATTGATAATTATATTATCAATGTCTTTTAATTACTTTTAATATTCACTAAATATCTACCGTAGTTTGCAAAAAATAAACAAATATTAAGTTAGATCAAGTGTTTTGTGCATAATATTAAAAATTTGAGGTCATGAGTTCTAATCTTGTATTTGACTTTTTTATTTGCTATTTAAAATTGATTAAAAAAACAAATGTCCACGTAGACAAATGATGACGTGGCAAATGAAGTGCCACATAAGCACTAAAAAATATATATTTTAAATGTCAATATATCTAAAAAAAACATTAAAATTACCAGAAAATGCCAAATAAGCAAAAAGCTTAGTTGGCATGAAAAAGTGTCACCTAGGAAAAAAACTATTATCTCTTAATTATATAGAGATTGTCCCTAAAAAAAATAAGAATCATATGACATTAGACATCCACGTAACCCCCATATCCTTGTCAAATTGAGCGTTAGGTCTTTGCTGCTTGTCCACATATGACCATCAATTCTAAACGTTAAATGAGAAGATCAATTGCAACGTTGAAAAAGGATTTTTTTTTGAAAAAAAGATTTTGAATGGAACTTTTTAGAGTATTGTTTTCGTAGGTTATAGGGTTCGGAGAGTACCGGATAAAAAAAATAAAATAAAGAAATTGCAACGTTGAAAAAGGATTTTTTTTTGAAAAAAAGATTTTGAATGGAACTTTTTAGAGTATTGTTTTCGTAGGTTATAGGGTTCGGAGAGTACCGGATAAAAAAAATAAAATAAAGAAAAGTCAACTCTATTTTTTTTTTGAAAGGTGAATTTCGCTTGAAACTTCGTGTCGCGATTCGACAGCGAGAGGTCTAGCATACGTTGTCTTAACCGGGTCCGCGCTAGAGAGCTCCTCGAAGTAGAAATGTCTATTTCAAATACCCGATGGAGAAAACCCCCTACTAATCCGCCCGAAGGCACGACGATTAATAGGGGTAAACCCTGCCCCCTCAGACTTGAACCTGGGTATACCCAAGTCAAGCCCTCATAAAGGGACTTAATTCCTATGTCCTCCTCAAGACTTGAACACAACACCTTATGAATGGAGGATGGTCTTTCAACCATTGAGCTAATGCTCATGGCAACTTGGAGTTCAAATGTTAAGAGTGATTATGTCTTTTCGCATTGAATTTGAGCAAGATTTATGTATATACTAGTCTTAATATCCGTATGATTTACGGATTTACTATATATTATTACAATATGAGCATATTAAACATGTATAATAACATACATACATATGATTGACAAAAATAATAAATAAGTAGTCTTGATTACCTTTCACCGTTGTAAATTGAATTAAGAACGGATTCTAGAAGACTTATAGAATAAAACCAATATTTAAAAGTATGCAAACCTCTATACATAGTTCACACGAGCACGTCAAAAGATACTTGAATATTGCTAGATCTTGAATCGCCAAAACTTAACATTGGCTTTCATCTTGCTAGCTCGGTTCAACAATTACGAAAACAAAACTAATAGTGTTTTGTTCGAAATAAAAGCATGAATAACAAAACCCCTTTTATATGTTAATGTTTAATTTGTTTTATCGGCTAGAATCACAAAACCAAAACCAAAAATACACATGTCGTTTAATTATAGTGTCACATGTCGATTAAACAATGTTACAATCCTGTTTTAGTTTATTGGTAGATAATACATGAAACGTCACACCGTGGTAATGAAAGGTTGTAACTTTTGATCTTGAAAGGTTGCGGCTTATATGTGAATGGTTGCAACATTTCACGAAACGTTATATCTTTTGATGAAAAACACAAACCAACAAACATAACCCTTCAATTTAGCGAATCTAAGTTACAACAACTAATTAATTAAATGACCGATCGATGACACTAATGGTAAAAGCATAATCTTCTAAATCGTATTTGAACTCAACCCGAAACTTGTGGTCTCAAATAACTCACAATCACACAAAAAGCCCATCGATATTGAAATGACCGACAGATTTTTGTAGAGAAAAATGTGTAACCTGGTACGAATTTGATCACAGAGAATTCAAATGGGGATTGGGGCATGGAAAGCGGACCAAAAGGAAGCCCAACCTAAATATTAAAAATCCATTGTTTTAAGAATATTAGATTGAACGTAGTTGAATTAATGATGAGTTGGTGTAGTGGTTTGGAGTTTCCCTGCAAGTTTGAATCCACATTCAATCAACTTTGAGATATAGGTAGTCCTTTTATTAGAGTTTGACTTGGGTATACCCAGGTTCAAGTCTAAGAGGGCAGAGTTTACCTCTATTAATCGTCGTGCTTTCGGGCGGATTAGTAGGAGTTTTTCTCCCATTATTGGGTATTTGAAATAGACATTTATACTTCGAGGGAGCTCTCTAGCGTGGACCCAGTTAAAACAACGTATGCTAGACCTCTCGGCTCTCGCTGTCGAATCGCGACACGAAGTTTTATACGAAATTCACCTTTCAAAAAAAGTAAAGGGATGGGGGCAGATTATACACAAAATATAAATATACGAATACTGGGGTTAGCTATATTTAGTATTTAGTACAATAGAATAAAAACTATTCATAGAGAATGGAACAATTCAACAAACTATAAAAACATTGACAATCTTTGACAGATTTTCATTTCACGTCTCAATTAACAATCATTGTTGAACCTAGCACAAGTTAGAAATTGCAATTGTCCATTAAGTAAAGAAGTTGTAATAGTCAAGCCTTGTGATTAAGTACAGAAGAAGCGCATGGCATGATGCTTGTCAAAGTTTTAATTATTCGATAGATTTTATCATGATTATGTGTAAATTATGAATTAATTACACCTTTCTCATTCAGGGTTAAAGATAAAAATAAGGTTAAATAGCTATTGACATAGCTTAGGACTAATAAGACAAGTCGTGTATATTAGTTGTCAAATTAGTTGTCCTTTTTTGGTAAAAGATTTACTCTAGTTAAAATTTCATATTAGCTTTTTTTAATCATACAAAAAAACATTTACACAATGGTTTTGCTAATCATAGTCACTCTAATATTATACATAATATATATCAACGGCCATGTACAAATTATACGTATCTAATTATTAACATGAACTCGAAATAATATGGCTAACAAAATCCTTCATATTGAAATACAGTAACTCAAACTAATGTTCCCTGACTGTTTTTCCATTATTTAGTGCAAGAAAATTCAATCATGATCACCAAGTTGTACAAATAATTCCATGCCCCAATTCATTTTAATCGCCTCAATTAATTTTTTTTTTTGTTTGTAAAACTGAGATAAAGTTTTTAAAATCACTCTTAAAATGTTTTCCTAACCATTAATTACTAGCAAGTAACAACTATCTCTATTGAGTTTTTCATTTACTTCGATAAAAATTAGATTCATATTTTCAATGTAATTTTAGCTTCTTAAACTTAGTTTTCTAAAATTTATAAAAAGATAAATGATTGTCTAAATAGAGAAAATGTTTAGGTTTTAATTAATACGAATAAATATAAATCATTTCTAATAAACTTAAGTAAAAAATGATATTAAAGTTGACTATTGACGTATCCAAAAAATAAAACGATCTTATTTTAAAACATCGGTCTCAAATTACGGATATGAATAAAACGGGTAATTCGCATATCAAAATTTTAATTTATTTGAGACAACTAATAGATGATTATTTGATTAGTAGATTCGTGTTTATTTCAAGTTTTTTTTAACAACAACTAGATTTAGACCCGTGTCAAATATACAGATTGTTTATATTAAAGATAAAGTTAAATATATGTAATCCAAGAAAAGTTGTGAAAGAACAAACCGATAAAATCAAATATAAATAATGTAATGAAAATCAAAGTAGCGGAATGTATTACTGGAACATTAACGAAAGCGTTTAACTTGTTCGTCTATCAGTATTATGTCAAGGCTTGGTGTTGTAATAATTTTTTGTTGTGATATTTGTTTTTCATGAAAGTTTTGGATTATAGAATTGTTATCAGTTAGATATATTATTTTATAATTATAGTTGTATGAAGACTAATTGTAAACAAAGTTGGTTTTGTTATTTATTAAAAAAATTAATTATTTAATTAGTTGGATATTTGAGATAAACATGAGTTTTATATTTTATGTATTTTATTTCAATAAAATTATTATTTTAAGAAAAAGTTTAAAAGTGTAAATTGATGATGGAAAACAAAAAAATGTAAATTATATTATGACATGTGCTAATTTAATTAAATTAGAGAAATTGAGAGTTGTGATTGGTTAATTGAGATTATGTCAGTTGTCTTTTAGTATATATTAATTATTATTAAAGAGGTTAAATAGATAAGCAATTACGTATATTTTTTGGTTTAATTAATTAAAACCCATGTTGAAATTTGCAATTCAAAGAAAGAAAAAATTAAAACCCATGTACATTGTCCCTTACACATTCACCCGTGTGCAGGTCATGTGCTGGAATTTCCACCAAATTGGTAAAAACAAATAAATTTATGCCGAATAAATTTATGGTACACGAAATGACGAAAATGACGAAATAATTAAAAACTAACGATTTGTTGAGTCAGGCTCTGAGTGCTGACCGAATAACCCCTCCCATTGTTTTATTTTTTAAATTAAAATACCGACACTTTTTCTTGGCTAAATTTACGATCTAATAATTATTTCCATTTCATCCAACGGTTCGGATTTTCTGTTATCCTCTCTCTTATTGCTTGTCCGTCCGATCAGATCTTATATTACATCTCCACAGAACCTCCCTCACGTATGGAAATCTTTGCAATTAGAGCTTCCTATTTCCTTGTCCAAAATTACCAATGCTTTATGCTAAAAAACATGAATATGTAAAAGGAATATTATATCCGCCTAAATTTTATTCTAATAATCTTCTTAGGTGCTTCAAAATTTTACATATATATGATAATAGAGTTATCCTCTTTCATCTTTTCAACCCTTAATCTTTCTATGTGTCATGATCATATGCATAAGAAGATTATTATGAAAATATATTAAAAAGATATATCATTTCCCGTATATAAAGAAGAATATTGTATCCTCCAAAACTATACCTTAACAATCCCCCTCAATGATTTGTCATATTTAACATAGTCACTTTTAAATTTATGAATTACTAGCATGGTGTCCACGCAATGCGGTAGCGGTGGCGGCAATGTGGTGGTGACGGGTGGCGGCGGCGATTAATGGTGGTGACGATGAGTAGTGTAGGCTATTGATATAAATGTAATTAATATAATTGTTAGTGTAATTATTTTAAGAGTTGGGGGGCTGATGGTGTAATTTATTTCATTAAGGTAGTTTAGGTATAATAGTGAGATAATTAAATAATAAAAAAAGGGTGATTTAGAAAAAGAAAAATTTTCAAAGTTTTTGAACAACTTCGAATTGATGTGAGCAATGTTGAAAAAGAAAGAACGAATCTTTGTGCTCAAATCAAGTGCCTTGAAGACAAGTGTTTGCAATTCCAATCAAACGAAGCATTTTTGACAAAAAGAATCTCCGACCTTGAGATTGAATTGCAAACAAAGCCAAAAGTTGATTGTTGTCAAACAAAACCAAAAGTTGATGTTCCAAAGAGGGTTTACACGGGTAAATCTTCAAAACCTTTTGAAAGAAAGGTGTCTCAGTTTACTAATTACTCCTTGCAAAAGGGTAAGAAGTACTCTAAGAAACCTATTTTTGATGGAACAACTACTTTTGTGTCTTTTCTTTTGT
>CM067167.1:67135376-67157217 GCA_034093135.1 Erigeron breviscapus
CATAAAATTCTGCAGGTCGTAGAGCTGCCCAGTAAGGGGCGTAACCTACGCCCCTTAGGGCCGTAGGTTACGCCAGTTGATTTTTCTTTGGGCGTACCTTACGCCAAATGTGGGCGTACCTTACGGTGCTCTCCATTTTCATTACGCCAAATTTCTTCTGTTTACGCCCCCTTTTCACTAGACTTTGCAAGGGCGTAACCTACGCCCCTTAGGGCCGTAAGTTACGCCAGTTGTAATTTTCTGATTTTCTTGTTTGACCTAGTTGACTTCCAGAACCCTAATAACGTATCGGGCTTCGATCTAAATCACTTCTTAACTTATTTAACATTGATTAAGAGTCTTAGAAGTCACTTAACGTCGAGAACCACTTTGGAAACTAATTAGGGTTTTGCCGTGAAATTGATAAGTCACGTATATGTGTTTATGTGTGTTGATGTGAATGTACATGATCGATATTTAGGTTTGGACGCGAAGCGAACATCGAGCGACTGTAACTCAACTTTGTATCAAACTTAACTTCTTTGCCGATCAGGTGAGTTTCGTAGCTCCCTACTCAATAGAGATTCGGGCTGAAAAGTGTACATATACGAAGCACTGAGTAGTAGAGGTGTTACCCTCCACTGGATGAGCCAAGAATCGAAGAAAGCCAATGTAGCGGACCGGGAATAGTAATTGGAATGACAAGAACAACTTCTCAAGCTAAGAGAATGGCCCAACTAGCTCGCATGCAGTTTTGATTGATCGTGTGATGGTTTACGAAGGTGTTTGTGATATTGTAATTTATTAGGATAGAAGTGCATACATGGAAGTCGGCTTTACTTTTAAAGGGTTTTAGGTGTGGTGGGAAGGCTGCGGACGACCCTATACATAAGCATCTAGAACTTGATGAAAGTAAAATCCTCTGAAGTATATGTACGCGTTGTTTAGAGTAAATGATGGACTTTGGGATTACGTTTGAGATAGACATGAATGCCTTGATGTACTTGACTTATACGGTACACACTCAGGCATACTTTTATTGCTGCGTTGATGACATTATTGACACACATTTGATATACGTTGTGGTCTTACATACGTATGATACATGATTTGATATTGTGATTAGGATAGTTGTACATACATGGAAGATGATGATACCTTTAATGAATTGTAGATGTGGTGGGAAGGCTGCGGGTGACCCTATATATAAGCATCTATGATTCCTTAAATGTAAAGTCATATGAAATGTATGTGCATTGTAGTTTGATTGATTTGTGATATGATGGTTTTGTGATTGAGATTGATGAGACGGTTCATTTCGTTTGATTGACTTAGTTAAGTTGTGAAGTATATTATTTTTATTAGGATAGTTGTACATACATGGAAGACGATGATACCTTTAATGAGTTGTAGATGTGGTGGGAAGGCTGCGGGTGACCCTATATATAAACATCTATGATTCCTTAAATGTAAAGTCATATGAAATGTATGTGCATTGTAGTTTGATTGATTTGTGATATGATGGTTTTGTGATTGAGATTGATGAGACGGTTCATTTCGTTTGATTGACTTAGTTAAGTTGTGAAGTATATTATTTTTATTAGGATAGTTGTACATACATGGAAGACGATGATACCTTTAATGAGTTGTAGATGTGGTGGGAAGGCTGCGGGTGACCCTATATATAAACATCTATGATTCCTTAAATGTAAAGGCGTATGAAATGTATGTGCCTTGTAGTTTGATTTATGTTAGAACTTCTTAATTCGTGTTTAATGTGCGGAAGTTGATAATCATCAATGGTGGAAAGTGTGTGTGTTAGTGTGTGTGTGTGTGTTTTAGAGAGAGAAAGGTGTGAGAATGTGGGAAGTCTGGTTGATTGATTTACAAATGTGTGTTCCAAAGTTACAAGGAAGAAAGGTTTGAGGGGTATTTATACTCTAAGTATATTACAAAAGCTCCCCCTCAACCTATCAATATTTACATAAAATACAATGTATTCAAATACAACTAAGCACTATTTTGAATTTCTAACATTCTCCCCCTTAGTGCTTGGTTGTCCATCATCACTTTCTCTGTTGTCTCCTCCTCTTGTTTGCACGTCTCTGCTTGTTCTTCCTTTTCTTATATCGTCGTGCTGCATTTGAAGTTGATGGCTTGTCAATCTTTGCACTCCAGAATGCTCTCTTCTTATAACTGTTCCACGAATCATTCCAAAACTTCTTAGGAATGAAGTGCCAGTTATCACCAACAGGACGTTCATCTGGTAATCTGATGTTATCTTGGAAGTTGACAGGAGGAATATTATGTGGACCACGTTCATGACTGGGATTCCAATGAACCCATGAACCTGTCTTTGTATGTATGACTCCTTCCTGTGACTTGGAAGTTCTGGTAATGATAAGATCTCTAATCCTCTGTCTCATATCAAGAGTATCTTTGATACGTCTTAAATGATCTTCTCTTTGAGACTTTATACGCCCATCTTCTTCATTGTCAGAATCTTCATCGATTGCATTCAGAATTGACAGACAATATTTCAATGTACCATCTGAGTATTTGGGAAACTCAGAAGCACGAATGAAGATCTTTCTTTTGAGTCTATTGATGAAGACAAATCCATCCATGCTTTCAATTGGATCTCCAATCTGAAATGAATCTAGCTCATAACCTTCGGCTCTTTGATTTGGTCTTGTAAGGTTAATCTTGCTAGTTCTTCTTTCCAAACCAATCTGGAAGTCATTGAATTCATAGAATCTAATCAAGGCTTGAATATGGCTTTTCAATACTTCATAAGCTAAAAGTTGATCTTGATTCTTGATTATCAGATAAGCATATTGATTGTAGAGGAATAGAATGTCTGAGATCGTCATTTGTTGAAAAGATTCTTCTTGAACAACATAGACATGGCCATCAGCTCGACGAACTCGGAATCGAACAAGTCTGAGATTGTGGCTCTTGAGAGGAGTAAACAATTGAAGGACTTTGGTTATAGGAATTTGAAATTGTTGGTACCACCATTCAGCTCTCACTGAACTTTCAGCATTCATTAGCTCCATATAAGCATCTCTTTGACCTTGATGTCTGAATAGAAAGAATGCTCTTAATCGGTTCAAAGTCATGTTGAGTCTTTCACTCGGTGAGCAATAAATTTGAAAAGCTCTTTCTTCAAGATATCTAGCTCTGCACACCATTTCTTCAGGTCTAGTTCTCAAATCCAGAATTTGTTCATAATTCTCAGCAAAATACCCTTCATTGATCTGCCATATCGTATTTCTTGAGATTCTTGGATGTATAACTCCTTGTCCAAGTTCATTTGGAGTCTCAAGATTTTCTGGGTTTCTGAGCTGATAGACTATCTCTTCAAATATATCCTCTCCATATTCTTCTTGAGCAATACTTGCTGGAGCTTCATCAGACTCATCATCATGATCATCCTCTGGTTGAAATGGATCAGGATCACTAGACTCATCAGAACTTGATGTGGAAGAATAATAATGAGAAATATTTCTGACGAGTGGAGGTAAATCATCTGAATCTTCTTGAGTTCCTCCTTGAGTCTCTGTGACAACTTCTTGAACAGTTTCTTGATCATCTTGAGTTTGTGTCTCATGACCCTCTCTAATATCTCTTATATTCTCCCCCTCGGGTTGATCATCAGGGTCTTGATCATCCCGACGCCTTGAGATATTAGCCAGTCGGCATTGTTGATCAAGTTCAGTCACTCTCTTTTGAAGTGCTTCAATTTGAGCCTGTTGTTCCTGTTGTGTATTTTGGAAAGACAAGTATGCAAGAAGTGATTGAAAAATTGAGCGTTTATGTGAGGAAAGATGGGGTTCTTCTGATCTCAACCGATTCATGAGAGCAACAATTAAAGTATCGGTAGATAACCCACTGGTGGCAATTCTTTTTGGTGAGCAATCACTTAAATATTCAGATGAATCAGATGATTCAGAAGATGAACTTGAAGAATGATGTGGTGAACTTGGATCTGGAAATGATTGTGATGGTGGAGTTGGTGGTAAGGTTGTTGTTGTTGTTGTTGTTGTTTGTGGGGGTGTTGTTGTTGTATGTGTTGTTGTTGTTGTTGTTTGTGGGGGTGTTGTTGTTGTATGTGTTGTTGTTGTTGGAGTTTCTTCTGGAGTACGAATTCGTAAAGTACCTCCAGTGTACAATCTTGGTGGTTGAGAAGTTGATGGTGAAGCAGGAAGTTTACCAGTGATAATGTTTCTTGATATGAGTAATTCACTTCTTTGTCCCTCCTCAATCCCTTCAACAAAATGAGAAATTAACCTTTGAGCCTCAGGTGGTAATTGAATATCAGAAATTGGCACATCAGTAGTCTCAAGTGATTCTACTGAGTGACCTGAAGACATCATGACTGTCTCAGGATTTCCTGTTGGTTCAAAAGTATGAACAGCAGTTGATGATTCGGCTTTGCAACCAGAATCAGATTGTTGTTGGGCAACACCACTCACAATTCCGGGGTCACTGAGAATGCCCGTTAATACAGTCTCAGGTTGATCCTGAGGAACAGCAGTGTCACAACGGCGTTCATACTGCTCCCCAGTCTCTGTTTGAGGACTGTTACCTGCGGCTAAAGCTGGCGTGATGTTAGCTAAGGCAGGATTTCCAAGCTGTCCTTGAGGGTCACACAAAGTGGGTCCCTCTCCGCTTGTTCCGGCACCAGTACTCAACTGGGCTTGTGCTTCAGTGTGCCTAATAGATCTAGACTCTAGTGCATGAACTGAAGGCGAGAGGTGGGGCTGGTCCTCTCTATTTTCAACACTCTCATCCTCCAAATGAGGAGAGTGTGGTGAGCGTGGCTGTTCCCCGTGTATATCTGAGACTAACTCCTGTTGTGAGGAGTCAGAATGGCTGGGAGAGTTTTGTGCAAGCGAGAATGGGTAGTTCTCGACTTCTACTCTAGGGTAAACCCGGCGTTGATATTGGGTTAAGACTAATTGGAGGCCAACTTTTTCTTTTTGCCTTTCACCTATCCCTGACCTCTCAACCTCTCTGAGATTTTCAACCCCTCCCTCAGTCCTTCTTTGTCCCTCCGGGATGTCCATGACATCATCAGCAAACTGATTGGCATCATCATCGGATGCATCACTATCAGGAGTAATCATTTCTTCTGGTTCGGGTTCTTGAAAACGGTCATACTCAAAGCGAGACCTTTTAAAAGTTTTGCGAATATTCACAGGAATTGATTTCTTTCGGCCTTGAGTATATGTCGGTGGAGGAGATCGGACAAAAGATGATGAAGGAATGGTTGAGGTAGATTGAGGTATGATAGGTGGTTCAGGTGTAGTAATTTCCGGAAGTGGTGAAGATTGATGAATTGGTGATTGAGGTAATTTTGGTGAAGATGGAGATGATGGTGTTTGAGGTGTTTGTGTTCTGGGGGTGGTGATCGGATTGTTTTTGGAGAACCAGAAGCAGATATTGTCTTTTCAGAAGAAGATTCAGCTTGAGCTTTGCTTTTGAGATTCTTTGAAGAACTCTTTTTCTTCTTCTTTTGGTGCACTTGCTTACTCAGCCTTAACACAAACATTTCGCCTTTTTGTTTCTTTTTCTTTGGCTTACTGGAACTGGATTCACCCTCACGCTCTTTTCTTTTAACACTTGACCCCTCACCAGGTGTCCTATGTACAGCTTGGGCAAGAACCGGGAGGCTTTCCGGTCCCATTGCTGTTCTAATCCAGTCCAGATAAGCTATCTTATCATCATCAGCATCTGAAACCATATCTAAAAGAAATGATGGAATCAAGAAAGTATAGTTAGCAGTTCCAGAATCTCTAACATACTTATAAAAATGTATGATCACTTTGCTGCTGTCTGGAAGCCTTGGAATGCTTCTTTCTTGTCTTATGCACTGTAGACAATTGCTGTTAGAAATCTTATAAATGGAATATACTTCTTGGGAGCAGAGACTTTGCCATTTACTAATACTATCAACTGATCCCACAGAAGTTGAGCAATGTCGTAATGTCTGTTGAAAACAACAGCATAGAAGATGTGCAGCATTGGCTGTGTCAGATTGTCCATCCCTCTTGTGTAAAGAGTTAAGCAGTTGCTTAGGATGGAGTACACATAATACCAGATTTTTGGTAGATTTTTCAACTTGAAATCTTTGGTTCTAGACAGAGCACCTTCATAGCCAATTGAAATTAAAGCAGCAAACATCTCTTCATTGGACTCAAAATCATCATAATCAACATGTCCATTGAAGTCTGCTTCAGGTAATCTTAAAATCCTTCTGAAGTCATCTATATTGAATTCAAACTCATATGTTGTTCCTCCTGAAGTCAATTGATATTGAAAGTAGCCTTGACGACGTAGTTCAGGAGATTTTGACTTGGATTTTGCTTTTGGATTAGTTGGATCATAAGGTTGAACAAATGTAATCGATCTCCACATATCAAAAAGGTAGACTTCTGCTAAGTCTTGTTCAACAGTAAGTGCATATGTGAGATGATGATTATGAAGAATTCTCGGAACAATTTGAAAGCCGGGAACAATGAATGGATCATATAATGCTCTGTTGTTTCTCATATTGCTTGTATTTCCGGCAAAGAGAATCTCTTCAATGGATTCATTTAGTGCAACCTCTTCATCATATTCAACAACTTCTTGATGATCCATTTTTGATTTTTCTGTTTTAAGACAAAAGAAAATTTAATGCATACAAAAATAATGTTTGAATAGCAAATAATAAGTTTCACTCAAATGATTTATCTAAAATACAAAGAGGTTCACAAAGGCGATCAACTCAGTGTATTCTTTATAAGTCATTTGAAATGAGAAGATAAACGCAGAATATAAAGTATAATCATATAAGTACAAGGTATTTAAAATAGCAAGGAAGTACACCAAGGCGTTCGATTCCCTGTATTTCAAATAAATTGTGATTATATGATAATACAAAGCACTTTGACACAAAATACAAAAAAAATAAAAGAATTAAAAAATTTGAGAATTTTTCTTATATTTTTTTTTTTGAAAATTTTTCTAAGTATGGAACCTAGGACGATCTTGACAAGATCGTCCTGAGGTTAAACTCAGGTTTTGGAAAAAACATTAAAACGATCTTAAGAAAGATCGTCTCAACATTTGATATTGAAAAATGGTTTAATAAAAAAAACTGAAACGATCTTGATCAAGATCGTTTTAGCATTAATTCTTTGAAAAAAATGTTAAGTATAGGAAAAATGAAACGGTCTTGTTTAAGATCGTCTTATCCTTGACTTCTTGAAAAAAATGTTAAGTATGGAAAACCTGGATAAGAGACGATCTTGATCAAGATCGTTTCAACATTCAAAATGTTGAAAAATGGTTTAAGGCAAGGAACAATGAGACGACCTGGTACAAGATCGTCTTAAGGTTTTATAACTTAAAAAATTTGAAGTGAGGAAAATGGAACGATCTTGTTCAAGATCGTTTTAAAACAAAAAAAAATCTAACACATTGAAATATAAAGTGAAATCATCAATGATTTCCCTTTAAATTTAAAAGTATTAGTTTTGAGCAAACCGATCTCATACGAGTTCAGTTACCCATTCTTTTGATTTTCAATTTGAAACAACCACCACACAGCGTTCAGACACTAGAACGATCCTGACAAGATCGTCCTTGTCTTGGTCTCAAGGGTTTCATGGCAATTTTATACAAGGAAGGGGAACAAAGACGGTCTTGGCAAGATCGTCTTATTTCCAAGTAGTTTTGGAACCAAGACGATCTTGGTCAAGATCGTCTTAGAAACAAAACACTTGAAACTAAGAGACTTTGCCCAAAATCGTTTTAACCTTTTCAGTGAAATTCTTAGTACCAAATGATTTCTTTTCACAACAAAACATGGTAAAAACACTTATATGAATCATAGAAAGCAATACTAATCAACTCTCATCACTGAAATCAAACAACCTATTCTAGATCGTCTTAGGTCATCTTCTTCACAAAAACAAAAAGATAGCAGGTTTTTGAATTTTCGAAATCTCAAAACTAATCATAAAACCATGTAATAAACATACACATATAGCCTATACATGCATCTAGATCAATCCAACATCACAGTTTTATTACCAGTCAATCAAAAATTCAAGAAATGAACAAAATATATTCAACATTTAAGTGCAGTTTCTTACTTGAATAAGTGATCTGTAGACAAAGTGATTATGGAATAAAATGCTTAGAAAGAGATCACGAACAAAACCCTTATCCTTTTTCAATGATCAGCCAACAATGTTTTTGAAATGATTTTGAGAGAGTTTATGGGAAACTGGAGTAAAATAAAGAAAGAAAAAAATAATTGGTTCCCTCCTTCTTAAGTAATAGGAAACTTAAGTGGTTGGATCGGGTGAATGGTTCGGGTGGGTGTTGACCCGGTGGTTTTTGAAATTGGGCTTTTAACTAGAATGGGCTTATGAAAAAATAATAAAAAATGGACTTAGATTTATTTAATCATACCAAAAAAAATTATTTAAACTAAACAAAGTTTATTTTTATTTTTATGATTTTTCAATTTTATATTTGGTTTTTCTAATATGAAAGAAAAAAATTATTAAGAAAAAATTATTTTTGGTTTTTCTAAAATAAACAATGAGTTCTCTTCAAATAGTGCTAAAACACAAACTCCCCCTAAATTCATGAATTATCCTTTTCTCCCCCTCAAACATTGCATGATATTTAAGCACATTGCACATAAGCATGGCATCAATGTTTGACAGATAATGAATGAAAGAGAAAGAGATGAAGGATTTGTACAGAACACGCAGAGGCAAGTTTAGTGCATTGGTGAGAAGCACTTATTTGAGATTGTTTCTTGAAAAGAAACTCATTCCAGGATCATGTGTTGAATAGTATCCGAGATAGAAATACTAAACACAGACCATTATTACCTGCAAAATAAAATTAGGTTTTTCTAGGTACCCACTTTTGAATGGGTCCTTTGGGATTAGTGGAATCATTCAAAGTATACAGATGAGGTTTTCGAACAAGAGGTTTATTCGTAAGATTCATCACAATCCCATCAGAAGCAACAATCAAAGGTTTGGAAATCATAGCAGAAGATTTAGAATTTCTTATTGACCATGGTTTGGCTAGATTACTCAATGTTGAATTAATTTTCCTACCAGGAACTTCCTTCTTGTAATCATTAGCCATCCCATTTCTTCTAACTGATGATTTAGGAATCCACTTATGGGTACTAGCTAATGTCTTCTCTCCTGTTTCAGATAAAATCTTGGAATTAGTTCGAGGAGATAAAAACATATTCTTATTTTGTGTTTTCTTGGTGGAAGATTTGTTATTCTGTTTCTTTTGATTTGTAACAGTGAACCATCCATATTGATCTTTATAACTAGTTATACCATTAGATGTATCTTTTAATAGCAAGTGATGGCTAGTGTTAGACATCTTAGGTAAAGAACTAGTTTGAAAGATAGCCTTAGAAGCAGAGGTTCTAGAAACAGATGAAATATTACCTTTAGGCTTTGAGTGAGCAGAAATGGTTTTCTTACCTTTGACAGCTGGAGCATTCTGACCTTTGGGTGTATAAAATGAAGTTGGAGCAAACTTAGATTTAGATTCCTTCTTTGGTTTAGGCTTTTTGGGTGAGAGTTTTTCAAGCTCTTTTTCAACTTCAGGTGCAAAAACATGATTAGTTTTCAAAAACTTATCAAATTCTTCAACAGAAAAATCTGGATAAGTAAATTGAGATTCTTTGGTTTGAACTTCTGATTTGAAAACATTTTTATTTGTCAAGTTTTCAATTAATGCTTTTGCTTCAGCCTTAAAATCAGTAGGGATCTCAATCTTTTGCTCTAAGTTCACTTTATTTTGGTCAACAGAGGTGATCACAGGGGTATCAAACGAAAGTATTTTCTTGACAGAAGCACGATGTTTAGCTTTTAAAGCTTGAACTTTCTCTTCAATTTGGAAGAATGATGATAGCATGGATGTGGACATATCATGAATCTCTTCAGGTGAGATGCTATCAGCCTGCATATCTTTAAAATTCTCACTCCCTTTGACTGGAGTAGAGCAATCAACAGAAGTTAGATCATGCATCATTTGACTTGGTTTGGTCTCACTTACCTTTGGAGAATGATTTTGAGTTTTCAGATGTTCAATGACTTGTTGTTGAGACTCAATCTTTTGTTGTTTGGCTAAGAAATTCTTTCTGATCTCAAGCTCTGAAAACTTCATTGTTGACATCTGAAATGAATAAACAATGATTTGTATTTATTTTTGTTGTTTGGCTAAGAAATTCTTTCTGATCTCAAGCTCTGAAAACTTCATTGTTGACATCTGAAATGAATAAACAATGATTTGTATTTATTTTTGTTGTTTGGCTAAGAAATTCTTTCTGATCTCAAGCTCTGAAAACTTCATTGTTGACATCTGAAATGAATAAACAATGATTTGTATTTATTTTTGTTGTTTGGCTAAGAAATTCTTTCTGATCTCAAGCTCTGAAAACTTCATTGTTGACATCTGAAATGAATAAACAATGATTTGTATTTATTTTTGTTGTTTGGCTAAGAAATTCTTTCTGATCTCAAGCTCTGAAAACTTCATTGTTGACATCTGAAATGAATAAACAATGATTTGTATTTATTTTTGTTGTTTGGCTAAGAAATTCTTTCTGATCTCAAGCTCTGAAAACTTCATTGTTGACATCTGAAATGAATAAACAATGATTTGTATTTATTTTTGTTGTTTGGCTAAAAATTCTTTCTGATCTCAAGCTCTGAAAACTTCATTGTTGACATCTGAAATGAATAAACAATGATTTGTATTTATTTTTGTTGTTTGGCTAAGAAATTCTTTCTGATCTCAAGCTCTGAAAACTTCATTGTTGACATCTGAAATGAATAAACAATGATTTGTATTTATTTTTGTTGTTTGGCTAAGAAATTCTTTCTGATCTCAAGCTCTGAAAACTTCATTGTTGACATCTGAAATGAATAAACAATGATTTGTATTTATTTTTGTTGTTTGGCTAAGAAATTCTTTCTGATCTCAAGCTCTGAAAACTTCATTGTTGACATCTGAAATGAATAAACAATGATTTGTATTTATTTTTGTTGTTTGGCTAAGAAATTCTTTCTGATCTCAAGCTCTGAAAACTTCATTGTTGACATCTGAAATGAATAAACAATGATTTGTATTTATTTTTGTTGTTTGGCTAAGAAATTCTTTCTGATCTCAAGCTCTGAAAACTTCATTGTTGACATCTGAAATGAATAAACAATGATTTGTATTTATTTTTGTTGTTTGGCTAAGAAATTCTTTCTGATCTCAAGCTCTGAAAACTTCATTGTTGACATCTGAAATGAATAAACAATGATTTGTATTTATTTTTGTTGTTTGGCTAAGAAATTCTTTCTGATCTCAAGCTCTGAAAACTTCATTGTTGACATCTGAAATGAATAAACAATGATTTGTATTTATTTTTGTTGTTGATGTCATTAAGCATGTGAGATCTTCAGAATCAGCATCAATATCCCCGAATAGCCATGGTTTCATCTTTTGTTGTTTGGCTAAGAAATTCTTTCTGATCTCAAGCTCTGAAAACTTCATTGTTGACATCTGAAATGAATAAACAATGATTTGTATTTATTTTTGTTGTTTTTGATTAAAAAAAATGAAACGATCTTGAGAAGATCGTTTTGAAAATTTGGAACTTAGAAGATCGTCTTAGAAAATTGGAACTTAGAACGATCTTGAAGAGAAGATCGTCTTGAAAATTGGATGAAAATTTTCTAAGTACTAATGAAGAAATATTAGGACGATCTTGAGAGAAGATCGTCTTAGAAAATTTTGTTGAAAAATTTCTAAGAAAAAATGGTAGGACGATCTTATGTGAAGATCGTCTTGGAAACTTTGTTGAAAAATTTCTAAGTAAAAAATGGTAGGACGATCTTATGTGAAGATCGTCTTAACAATTTGATTGAGATAAGGTAAGACGGTCTTGGTCAGAAAGAGGTTATTATATCAGAATTTGTTGAGCAAAACCAATCTCAAATGAGATTAGTTACCCAAGGAATTCACAACACACAGTTCACACAGAACCACAAATATTAGGACGATCTTATGAAGATCGTCTTAGAAAATTTTGTTGAAAAATTTCTAAGAAAAAATGCTAGGACGATCTTGTAGAAGATCGTCTTAGATCGTTTTGAATGATGTCCAGTAAGAACACCAGAAATCGAATGTTTCACTAATTTGCCTATAATTCACTCAATTTTGAGTGTTATAACTCGATTCAAACCCAGAAACACTTAAAATTCGATCGCGCACAACCCTAGAAACAAATCCATTGCATAAATCAATTCAAACTGATAATTCAAAATCTCATCAACTTTCCAGAAAATTTGGATTTTGATTAATACTGTGAATTGGATTCTGAAACTTAACAGGATGTTTTTAGAGGTGATTTAGAATGTATCTGTGAACAAAAACAGGAAAATTGAGTGAAAATTGAGGTTTAATTGGTGAAGAACAGTAGCAGTTAAAAACGGTTACAAATGAAGAACACGAATTCAATTTTGAACAAAATTAGCATCAATCTGCATGAAATTTGTTCTGGATCGTCAACAGATTGTTGTTTTGCTCTGATACCACTTGTTAGAACTTCTTAATTCGTGTTTAATGTGCGGAAGTTGATAATCATCAATGGTGGAAAGTGTGTGTGTTAGTGTGTGTGTGTGTGTGTTTTAGAGAGAGAAAGGTGTGAGAATGTGGGAAGTCTGGGTGACCCTATATATAAGCATCTAGGATCCGAGGAAAGTAGAATCCTCCTAAGTGTATGTACGTATAGTTTAATTTGGGTTAATTATTGATGGTTGATGATTGTTGAATTTGTGGTTGGTGTTTATACGCGGTTCACACGCAAGCATAATATATTTGTACGCGGTTCACACGCAAGTATAATCTATTTATATACGCGGTTCACACGCACGCGGTTCACACGCACGCGGTTCATACGCAAGTATGACCTGTTTATATACGCGGTTCACACGCACGCGGTTCACACGCAAGTATACTCTGTTTGGTGTATTTTGTGGCATGGTTGATACGAATTTGATATGTATTATAATAGGCATTATGATTGTTTATGTTTTTGGCGTTTGTATTGATATTTACATCATTTGTGCACTCTTATTACACGCTTACTTGTTTGGTGTGATCTTGTTGTTGGACGTTATTGTGTTACTTAGAGGCTCACTGTAAGTCATGTCTAGCCTCTACTCGTATATTATGATTATTGACGATGGTTCTTTATGGACCATTACTACGAACTCACCAACCTTGTGTTGACTATGCTTAGTACACCTTTCAGGTATCCAAGTTATTCCAAGGCATGAAGTTTGATCGATTTGTTTAGCTTGCTGTTGAACCCGGACTTGGACTTATATGGATCAAGGATCCATTTGCCTTCTTTTGCTTTGTACTTAGAACCGTTAGCCATCTTTTGATGTTCGTTTTGTAAATTTTGATGATGACTTGCTCTTTATGTATTTTGATACTTGTTTATCTTACTGTAAGGATTCACTGAATCCTTTATTTGCATTTAGTTCATGTTCTACATTAATCCCACCTTGTGCTATATGATTTCCGTGATATTCTGAGCCTTGGCTTGGGGTGTTACAACTTGTCTTCTTCCTCTCCCACGATGAGGTGTCACCAAAACAAGACAAAATCATATAACTGAATTCTTATCCTTATTCAGAATCATCTAGAACAGCCACTCACACGTGCTAATCACATGACTTGACCTGGTTATTGAAAGCATCAAAATAGATAAGTGTTTGAAAATCCCAAGCTGACTGCTCCAAGCTGACCCAGACTGGGTGTCCAAGCTGACTCTTCTTCTAAGCTGACCCAGATTGAACGAATTCGCGAGCTGATCTTCAAACTTCCCCCACATTTCAGTTCTCCCATTTAAGTAAGGTGAATCCTAGGGGGCAGATAGGATTACCAATCATCTTCCCAAAGTGCGCCATCGAAGGAAACATCATCATGGCCTGAGCTGAATCCAAGCTGACTCGGTCTGAGCTGAGTTCAGGGCAGCTCAGGGGCAATTTCGCATCAATGTGTCGAACCTTGTCTTATTTTATTTGTTTAAGTATGTAACGAACCTTGTTTTATTTTATTAGTTGATGTAATGAATGGTTTATGTTCTATTTATATTGTTTTGTTAAAAAAATGTTTGATTAAATTAAATGAAAAAATAAATAAATTTGGGAGAGTTGAGAAAGTGATGAATGCCAAAAAAAAAGGTTGGGATGGTTGAAAAGGAAAAATGAGTTGGAGAGATGTAATTGGTGGGATTTGAAAGAGTTTGGGATTTTGGGCTAGACTACTCCTCTCTCCCTTAGACCATCTTCGACTAGTTAAAATATTAGTTGTTGCCCGGATAAGACTAGTAGTCTAGTATATTATATTTGTGTGAGATATGTATTCTTTATCCCATATATCGTCTAATTACCAGCGTGAATTGCGCGAAAGAATAATTACAATAATAAAAAAGTTGAACTTAATGGTGTTTTTTTTCCTCCGATTTTTGTATATAAAAATTTTCGATTGGATATCCGTATCCCAAATTTCATTATCAAATGCCATATTCATGTTTTATATGTATTATAATAGGCATTATGATTGTTTATGTTTTTGGCGTTTGTATTGATATTTACATCATTTGTGCACTCTTATTACACGCTTACTTGTTTGGTGTGATCTTGTTGTTGGACGTTATTGTGTTACTTAGAGGCTCACTGTAAGTCATGTCTAGCCTCTACTCGTATATTATGATTATTGACGATGGTTCTTTATGGACCATTACTACGAACTCACCAACCTTGTGTTGACTATGCTTAGTACACCTTTCAGGTATCCAAGTTATTCCAAGGCATGAAGTTTGATCGATTTGTTTAGCTTGCTGTTGAACCCGGACTTGGACTTATATGGATCAAGGATCCATTTGCCTTCTTTTGCTTTGTACTTAGAACCGTTAGCCATCTTTTGATGTTCGTTTTGTAAATTTTGATGATGACTTGCTCTTTATGTATTTTGATACTTGTTTATCTTACTGTAAGGATTCACTGAATCCTTTATTTGCATTTAGTTCATGTTCTACATTAATCCCACCTTGTGCTATATGATTTCCGTGATATTCTGAGCCTTGGCTTGGGGTGTTACAACTTGTCTTCTTCCTCTCCCACGATGAGGTGTCACCAAAACAAGACAAAATCATATAACTGAATTCTTATCCTTATTCAGAATCATCTAGAACAGCCACTCACACGTGCTAATCACATGACTTGACCTGGTTATTGAAAGCATCAAAATAGATAAGTGTTTGAAAATCCCAAGCTGACCCTGCTCCAAGCTGACCCAGACTGGGTGTCCAAGCTGACTCTTCTTCTAAGCTGACCCAGATTGAACGAATTCGCGAGCTGATCTTCAAACTTCCCCCACATTTCAGTTCTCCCATTTAAGTAAGGTGAATCCTAGGGGGCAGATAGGATTACCAATCATCTTCCCAAAGTGCGCCATCGAAGGAAACATCATCATGGCCTGAGCTGAATCCAAGCTGACTCGGTCTGAGCTGAGTTCAGGGCAGCTCAGGGGCAATTTCGCATCAATGTGTCGAACCTTGTCTTATTTTATTTGTTTAAGTATGTAACGAACCTTGTTTTATTTTATTAGTTGATGTAATGAATGGTTTATGTTCTATTTATATTGTTTTGTTAAAAAAATGTTTGATTAAATTAAATGAAAAAATAAATAAATTTGGGAGAGTTGAGAAAGTGATGAATGCCAAAAAAAAAGGTTGGGAGGTTGAAAAGGAAAAATGAGTTGGAGAGATGTAATTGGTGGGATTTGAAAGAGTTTGGGATTTTGGGCTAGACTACTCCTCTCTCCCTTAGACCATCTTCGACTAGTTAAAATATTAGTTGTTGCCCGGATAAGACTAGTAGTCTAGTATATTATATTTGTGTGAGATATGTATTCTTTATCCCATATATCGTCTAATTACCAGCGTGAATTGCGCGAAAGAATAATTACAATAATAAAAAAGTTGAACTTAATGGTGTTTTTTTTCCTCCGATTTTTGTATATAAAAATTTTCGATTGGATATCCGTATCCCAAATTTCATTATCAAATGCCATATTCATGTTTTATATGTATTGCACGTGATACTGCTGTCTGGTATCTTTTCTTTTGTATAAAAAGATCACTTGAAAAATCATAAATTATATTTCATCTTGGTTAAAACAAATGACTAAATTGTTTGTTTCCACTTGGTTAAAACAAAAGATTGCAATCATATTTACCCTTTTCATCATCCACATCAATCTTTACTACAATTTACAATCTGATTTCGATTTGTAATGGCAGAAATCATTCTCTCTGCTTTGCTTCCCATTCTTTTTGAGAAATTAGCCTCAGCCTTTAACAATGTTACTCGCTCCAAAGAAATTCAGTCCCAGCTGAAGAAGTTAAAGACCACGTTACCCCAGATCGAAGCTCTGCTTAACGATGCTGCTGAGAAGGAAATACAAGATAAAAGAGTCAAACACTGGCTCAATCGTCTCCAACATTTGGCTTATGACATAGACAATATACTCGACTCTTTGGCTACTGATGCTATGCATCGTCAGCTGATTGAGAAACCTGCTGGAGGCATTACTAGAAAGGTAACAAAGCTCATACCAACTTGTTGCACTACTAGTACTTTCTCATTGTCAAATACTGAAATGCACCTCAAACTAAATGATATTACAACCAACTTACTGTTGGAAAGATTAGTCCTCGTGTGTACTTTTAAAATTTATATATACGCAACGGAAGACTAAAAATACAAACATGTATTATATATAAAACATGCACACGATTAATATTTCCGCCAAGATCCAATTACACCATGATAGTTGTCATATTAGATAGACTAGAAATTATACCTTTCAAGTAGATGAGATCTTGTGTAACAAAACAATATTCAATGATATGAATATCTCTACAGTTGATCCACACAAACACCTCAAACAATACCCGAAGGCTGCTAGACCTTAATCACCAAATACTAAAATAAAATTACCAAACTCTTTTGGTTCTTTTCTTGTCCAACTCCCAGCCGTAAACCATAAATAAAAGGAGAGTTTTTCTTTTGCAAAGATAAGGTGACTAAAGAAAATATATTGTATGAATTGCAAGACTTCAACTCCTTTTATACTAGATTTCGGACGAGCAAGTTGTGCAAGTTGGGAAGAACAAAATCTACACCAAATCATATTTAGGATTTTGTATGAATCATCTAGGAAATTTCATGCTGATTTCTTATGCCACTTGAGGATAAGGAATATTTCCAAAGATATCATATCTTCAATGATTGATTATTTTGATGATTTAATATATGTATACAATATACATATATCCGGGTATCTAAGTGTTCATTGTGTGTGACCCCGTAGGCTCATGTGTAAGCGGTAGTATAATTTTGTGTTATGACATACACACTAATCCAACAAACTCTCACTTGTGTATGTCTTAACATCTAGAAAATTACACAGACAATGATTGGTGTCTAGCAACACATCATTGCCCCCGAAAACACACGAGTGTTTGTTTCAGCTAAACGAACAATCATTATTAAAATAATGATTTAATGATTAAGTGTCAATTGTCCCTTTATTTCGGATACCCTGTTGACATGAGACATGGATCTAGTCATTCTCATTAGTCAACCAAATATATTTCTCGATATAGAAAAGTTGAATGCGATCATCAAGTTTAGAATTGATCAACAATCAATACAGCTTGGACACGGCCGTGTAAATATCCATTCATTTTCATCGAGGGGCCCAGTGGTATCATACTCTCACATAGAGGAATAAATTCCATCTTGATTTTATGCGTACATCATGCACTTCACATCATACCCAATGATGGCCTTTATAACTACCTTATTCAGGATAGCGTTTAACCATATCAAAGCATAACATGTCTTATATTCAACAACCAACATAAAAATCTCAGGTCTAAGGACACAAAGACATAATCACTTCGAGATTCACTATTTACGTCGATCCATGTAGTGACATCTCGTGATTGGGTCATTCCAATATTCATCAACAATGAATACACGTGAATTTTGGCCTCAACAAGTTAACTATTCACCATCAGCGAATAAAACCAAAACTTCACATTAGTCTTAATTCATGTTACTCCCATAACATGACCGACTATGGAGATTTTGAATAATCAACAATTATTCATGGATTAAACATGCTAATATAAAACACAGTAATATAAATGAAAATGACCATACCAAGTATATCAATTCATTGAAATAAAACTGCTTATTGTTTTAAAATATCCAAATACTAAATCACAAATGAAAAAGATCAGTAGCATAGCGAAGTCCAATACTACTAGCATGATCATCATGCTTGTTGTGTGTCATTGGCTTCGTGAACGGGTCAGCCACATTATCATCTGTGTGAACCTTGAGAATATTAATCTCATTCCTCTCAATGACTTCACGAATGTAGTCAAACTTTCGAAGAATGTGCCGACTACCTTTACGTACACGTGATTCTTTCGCAAGTATAATAGTACTTGAATTATCACAGTACATTTCCATAGGAGATTCAATGTTGGGTACTACCCCAAGTTCAGCAACAAACTTCTAATCTAGACAGCTTCCTGAGCAGCTTCTGAGGCAGCAATGTATTCTGCTTCTGTTGTAGATTGTGCAACGGTGCTCTGCTTTGAGCTTTTCCAATCAACTGCCCCGCCATTCATGACAAAGACATAACCAGATTGGGATCGAGAGTCATCTCGATCAGTTTGGAAACTAGCATCCGTATAACATTTAATACTCAACTCTTCTTCCAAACCACCGTAAACCAAGAACATATCTTTAGTTCTCCGCAAATACTTAAGAATGTTCTTAACAACAATCCAATGTTCTTCACCTGGATTCTGTTGATAGCGGCTCGTCAAACTCAAGGCTAACGAGACATCAGGTCTAGTACATAACATGGCATACATGATGGATCCTATAGCTGAAGCATATGGGATACCTTTCATTCGTCTTATCTCATCAGGTGTGATAGGACTTTGAGACTTGCTCAAGGTTATGCCCTTTTGCACAGGCAATCCTCCACGCTTGGAGTTTTGCATGTTAAATCTTCGCAAGATTTTGTCAATGTATGTACTTTGACTCAAACCAATAAGCCGTTTGGATCTATTTCTATAGATCCTGATTCCAAGAATGTAAGTAGCTTCTCCAAGATCTTTCATGGCAAAACATTTTCCAAGCCAAGACTTAACATCTTGCAAAGTTGGAATATCGTTTCCAATAAGTAGCACGTCATCAACATATAAGATCAAGAAGACTACTTTGCTCCCACTAGCTCTAATGTAAACACAAGGCTCATCTTGGTTTTGAGAAAAACCATACTCTTTGATTTTCTCATCAAACTTAAGATTCCAAGTCTTGGATGCTTGCTTCAATCCATAAATGGATTTATGAAGCTTGCACACTTTATTAGGATGCTTTGGATTAACAAAACCTTCTGGATGAACCATATATACATCCTCACTTAGGTGGCCATTCGTGGTTTTGACATCCATTTGCCATATTTCATAATCATGAAAAGCAGCTATGGCAATAAGTATCCTAATCGATTTAATGCTCGCGACTGGTGAAAAGGTTTCCTCATAATCAATTCCTTGAGTCTGAGTGTATCCTTTTGCTACCAACCGAGCCTTAAAAGTGTTTACATTACCGTCCATGTCAATCTTCTTCTTAAAGACCCATTTACACCCTACTGTCTTACAATTGGGTGGAAGATCAATCAAGTCCCATACTTGATTATCCTTCATGGACTGCATCTCTGCATTCATATCATCTTGCCTTTTAGCAGATTCAGGATCCGATATGGCTTGATGATAAGTAGAGGGTTCATCATAATCCCCTATATCATTTTCATCTGAATTAATTAAATAATTATACCTCGCAGGCCGATGAGAAGTTCTATTAGATCTACGAAGTGCAGGCGCAACATGTTCTGGCTCACCAACTGTGTGCTCAGCTTCAACATCTGGATAGCTAGTGCTTGCAGAAGGTATGTCACTTTGTGGTTCTTGAACTTCTTCAAGATCTACTTTACTCCCACTAACTTCTTGTAAGAGAAGATCTCTTTCCAAGAACTCAGCAAACCGAGCAGGAAACACTTTGTTTCCAGCTTTGTAGTAAAAGTAGTAACCCATTGTTTCTTTTGGGTATCCCACAAAGTTACACTTGATACTTCTGGGTTCTAATTTGTTTAAAGTGTCGCGCTTCACGTAAGCTTCACAACCCCAGACTTTCAAGTAAGACAACTTGGGACTTTTCCCATGCCACATTTCACGTGGTGTCTTTTCTACCTTCTTGGTCGGAACCATATTGAGTATGCGTGCAGCAGACTCTAACGCATATCCCCAAAAAGACGGTGGTAGAGTAGTCAGACTCATCATAGAGCGAACCATATCAAGTAAAGTTCGATTTCTCCGCTCAGACACCCCATTATGTTGTGGTGTGTATGGCGGAGTGAATTGTGAGACAATCCCACGATTCTTTAAGTGGTCCAAAAACTCTTGACTCATATATTCACCACCTCGATCAGAGCGAAGGGCTTTAATGGTCTTTCCAAGCTGATTCTCTACTTCGTTTTGAAATACTTTGAACGTTTCAAAAACTTCATGTTTATGTTTCAGCAAGTAAACATAACCATATCTACTATAATCATCAGTGAATGTAACGAAGTATGATTCACCATTTCTAGACATAGTTCTAAAAGGGCCACATACATCAGTATGTATTAGTCCCAAAAGATCTTCAGCTCTTTCACCTAAACCAGAGAAAGGAGCCTTTGTCATTTTTCCACATAAACAAGATTCGCATACATCAAATGACTCAGAGCCAGTTGATTCCAAAAGTCCATCAGATTGGAGTTTTGAAATGCGTTGTTTGTTTATATGACTAAGACGACAATGCCATAGATAGGTCTTATTCAAGTCTTGCTTGAATCATTTGGCAGTACAGGTATATACATAATTATTATTTGAAATGGCACCACACATATCAATTTCAAAAATACCATCACGTGGACAAGCATTAAAATAAAAAACATTATTCTTAGAAACTGAAATGCCAAAGTGCGTAAATGCAAGTTCATAACCAGCATTTTTCAAAAGTGAAACTGAAATTACATTGCTCGTAATACTAGGAGCATAATGACATTCTTCCAATAAAACAATAAGACCACTTGGAAGAGTAAGCTCATAGGTGCCAATAGCTTCAACAGCTGCTCGATTCCCATTGCCCACTCGCAAGTCCAGTGTCCCTTTCTTCAGTTTATTACTTCTTCTCATTCCCTGGATATTGTTACAGATGTGAGTGCCACAACCAGTATCAAAAATCCAGGAATCACTAGAAAAAGTATATAGTTGTATATGAAATATACTTGATTTGCTAGTCTCACCAGCTTTGCCCTTTTTCAGCTCAGATAGGTAGACAGGACAGTTCCTTCTCCAATGGCCAACCTTTCCACAATGGAAACATTCGGCGTCTTTTGCTGGGTTTTCTTTCTTGGGAGGCGGTGGAATCTTATTCCTGGCAATTCCTTTGCCTTTTCCCTTCCCATAAGTTTTCGACTTATTCTTTTTAACCCTTCCATCCCTAATCATAAGGATGCTTGGATTGGAGGCTTTGGATGGAATATTCTGTTCAGCAGCTTTGAGCATCGAATGCAATTCTGACAGAGACTTATTCCAACCTTGCATGTTATAGTTCATGACAAA
>CM067167.1:67158217-67199509 GCA_034093135.1 Erigeron breviscapus
CCGTGCCGTTTGGTCTGAAGAACGTAGGGGCTACGTATCAAAGGCTGGTCGACAAGGCATTTGCCAAGCAGATAGGGAGGAACCTAGAGGCGTATGTCGATGATATGGTCATCAAAAGCAGGGATGAAGAGAGGCTAATAGAAGACATCCGTGAGACCTTTGGGAACCTTCGGAGAATCAATATGAAGCTCAACCCCAAAAAATGCTCCTTTGGCGTTGAAGAGGGAAAATTCTTGGGATATTACATTAGCAACAAAGGCATACATGCGAATCCCTCTAAAATAAACAAATTAAGACAAGTCTCAGCACCGAAAGATGATCAAGGAAGTCCGAGTTAGAACGGAAAGCTCGTCGCGCTCAGCCGTTTTCTCTCCAGAGGAGCTGACAAACAGCTCCCCTTCTTCAAAACATTAAAGGGCTGCATCAAGAAGAAGGATTTTGTATGGACAGATGAGGCAGACAAAGCTCTGGAACATATGAAAGAATATATTGCAGACCAACCGACACTAACGGCGCCAAGACCAAAAGAAACGTTCTTCGTATATTTGGCGGCCTCGCCCGAATGCGTCAGCGCTGTGTTGGTAGCCGAAAGGGACAGGAAGCAAATACCAATCTATTTTGTAAGTAGAGTTTTGCAAGGTGCTGAAGCCAATTACCCAGAACTGGAAAAACTCGCCCTAGCCTTGGTCCATGCAGCACGAAGGCTACGAAGGTATTTCCAAGCACACCCAATCGTCGTGTTATCCGATAAGCCAATAAAGCAGATACTATTGAGACCGGAGAAATCAGGAAGGGTGGCCAAGTGGGCTATCGAACTTGGGGAGCACGACATAGAGTTCAGAGCTCGACACGCAATTAAAGGACAAGTCTTGGCCAATTTCATTAGTGAGGTGCACGAAGGTGAAAATTCATTAACGCACTCTACGTCACTAGAGGTAACAGGAACTGTTGAAAATGATATCTGGAGATTATACACTGATGGGGCTGCAAGCTCAGACGGTTGTGGGGCTGGCCTTATGCTGATCAACCCGGAAGACAAAGAATTCACTTATGCATTAAGGTTCGAGTTCGAGGTAACAAATAACGAAGCTGAATACGAAGCATTACTAGCAAGGGCTTCGGATCGCAAGAGATATGAAAATTTGAAATATACGGGTGTACGTTGATTCCCAATTAGTGGCGTGTCAAGTGAAAGGAGAGTATGAAGCGAAACAAGAAACAACGAAGTTGTACCTGCGAAAAGTACAAGAACTGATGGAATGTTTTAGCCACTTCAAAATAGAGCATATCCGAAGAAGCCAAAACAAGAAAGCGGATGCCCTGAGCAAGTTAGCCTCCGTCACATTCGACCACCTGAGAAAACAGGTGCTGATGGAAGTTTTGAAAGAAAGGTCAATTGAAGAAAAACAAGTATCGGACCTTGTGGAGGAAGAAGGTAAGAATTGGATGACTCCCATCTATGAGTTTTTGGTAAGCGGAATACTCCCAGCAGACAAAGACGAAGCTCGAAAGATAAGAATTAAAGCTCCACAATACAAAATTCTGGATAAAAAACTGTATAAAAAGGGGTTCGTCACGCCATAGCTCCGGTGCGCAGGGCCTAAGCAACCGAAAATGATTATCCGGGAGATACACGAAGGAATCTGCGGGTCACATTCGGGAGCAAGGTCTGTCGCTACGAAGGCTATGAGGTTAGGATATTTCTGGCCAACTATGCATCAAGACTCTGCAGCACTGCTAAAAAATTGTGAAGCATGCCAGCTACATGCTAACGTCCCGAGACAGCCCAAAAACGATATGACTTCGGTAATTTCAGCATGACCCTTCATACAGTGGGGAATTGATCTCGTCGGGCCACTCCCCGAAGCCCAAAACAAGAAAAAATTCTTAGTGGTGGCCATCGACTACTTCACTAAGTGGGTAGAAGCGAAACCGCTCGCCACGACAAACGGGGATCAGATGAAGAAATTCGTATGGGAACACATCATATGTAGATTCGGGATACCACAAACGATAGTGTCCGATAATGGACCGCAGTTCGCCAAAGGAGTCTTTCCTGAATTTTGTAAGCAGCTGCAAATCAAGCAATCGTTCACATCCGTGTACCATCCTCAAGGAAATGGACAAGTGGAGGTAACCAACAGGGAGATAATTAAGGGAATAGAAAAATGGCTGGGACGAAGCCACAAGGGATGGGTAGATGAATTGCCGTTAGTCCTTTGGGCCAACAGAACCACCCCAAAAGAAGCAATGGCGAAACCCCATTCAGTTTAGCATTCGAACGGAAGCAGTGGCACCGGCAGAATTCCAGGTATCCACCCACAGGATGTCAAATACGGAGGGAAATTCAGAAGAACTAAGAGTAGACCTAGACTTGCTGGAGGAGCGACGAGAGATCGCAGCCATTAGAGAAGCCACATTTAAAAAGAAGATAGAGGGGTACTACAATAAAAGAGTAAACCCAACAACGTTTAAAACCGGAGACTATGTGTTACGGTTGAATAGTGCAAGTGAAAAAGAATACACCGGGAAGCTAGGACCGACGTGGGAAGGCCCATACAGAATACAAATGGCCTTCGGAAACGGAGCATACAAGTTGGAAACACCCGAAGGGGCTCTGGTTGATAGGACCTGGAACAACTTGAATTTACGAAAATTCTACTGTTAAGATTTCTTTTTTTTTCAATAATGTATACAGGCCAAGATGCCTTTAAAATATTCAATAAAGCAAAAAGTCCCCTCGGGGGACATTGCATTATAAAAGACCAATAGTCTTAAATATTCAATAAGAGGGTCGCTACCTCAGTAAATGCAAAAAACGCGACCAAGTGGGAACAAACTGACAGGGACGCCTGGACAGACACCCCAATGTACGCGAACACATATACATAAACATGGAATAACATAACATAAGGACGATAAAGTCTGAAAAAATAAAATTCCATAACATAAGTTCATGATAAAACCTAATCAAAACGGGGCTTCACGACTAAAAAGTAGTACACCCCGGTATTCCGAAGATGAGTAATGTCATGAATATAGTTACTGTGATAACTTGCCAATTTCAGGATGGCTTGGTCGAAAACTTCCTTCGCCTTCACATACTCAGGAGATTGCTCAGAATGAGTAGCAGACAACACACCTTTCTTCTTGGAGGCATTCACCACAGCATCAATCAAACTGACCGCCTGTGGGCCTGTAGCAAGAGTCTCACACACATGAGGGATGACCTTATTCACAAGACCCTTCACCTCCTCTCGGATTTCAACATTCTCAAGATCCTTCTGCAAAAGTTCATCATGGCGCCTCCCCAACCCCGCACGAAGAGCCTTCACCTCGACATCTTGTTCTGTCAGTCGCTTTTCCAGATCAGCGATCCTATCAAGCAAACTCCCAACAACAAGTTGAGATTCCTTCAACATGTCTTGAGAATACTCGTACTCTCGACACAAACCACGGACCAAGAGATTCTTCCGTTCACCCATATCTTTTGAAAGTAACTCCTCTTCCATAAATTTGCGAGCAATAGTACCGGAAAAACACACCGGGGATATATCGGCAGGGCCTTTTCCCTTCTTCAGAACAGCGGTGTCATCCACAGGAGCAGCAGAAGACCCGATGTCAGCAACTTTCCTCTTGGAAGACATTCTTTTTCACAGCGGAAAGATCTGAATATATGATGAAATAAAGGAAATAAGCAAAAGGAATAGTAAATGACGGCGGTATTCAAAGGAAAGGCAGATAGCGACAGTTGCAGAAAAGTAAATAAGAAAATAAAGAGGCAATAGGGCGCTTTTTATAGACATGAAGCAACAAAACTCCTAACCGTCGATAACACGCTTCGAGATACGCGCACTGACACATAAGACTTTTTGGATTCTAGAAATTGCAGCATCCCCCTCAAAGAGTTAGTAAGTTGACAGTAGTAGTCCAAGGCAATGCTTATTTGGCAGAAACCATCCCCTTGGACTAGGGGGCTTGATGATATACCCTCCCAGCGTCGCGCAGTACCTGTCACACGAAGGGTCAGCAGCACATTACGATACAAAGGCTCTCCGTAACGAAAGCTCACGAAGCGAATAAAAGATAAGAATTGTTCCCTATAAAGTCGGCCGGTAATTATGGAAATGATATTCCGGGCCTTAAACCAAGGAAACCCTAAAGGAGGCGGGACTTCCTCTCTAAGAGAAATTCCTCCCATAAAGGGAGAAAAGGAAAAGACCTAAAAGGCATTCACCATTCGAATAATTCGCTCACATTCATTCATATCATAGTAAGCTCGATCAAACAGATCAGAGCACACTTTACACACGATCGATCAGACCTAAAACTCATTCAATAGCACGATCATAATCGGCCAAACAACACACATATTTGATTGGCGTAAAGAGGAACGAACTCTACCTTCGGGGAATCGCCAACAAACAACCAAAAACATCTATCATCCCATTTTCTAAACCTAATCTCGGTTTGGTGCACAATCACTATCCTCAAAGTAGAGCATGTCCAAAATGTAACAACATATGTCATTGCATCATGAGCATAAATCTGGAACCATCAAAATGTATTGCACCGAATGATCATCATTTACACATCCAACACACATAATGAATACAGAGAGACACTGAACTGAAATGCAATGAGATATATAGTCCATGCCTGTGAGATCCTTGCAGAATGTTTGATATAGACAGCTTATTGATGTAACTGTAAGTTGCTTTAGAGATCTTGGGCAACTTGTTTGTCCAGTTAATCGGCCCCAAAATAGCCCGTGTAAGGAAGAGTATGGGAACAAATATTTTCAACCTGTATGCATACAAGTAAAAAATCAAAAACATAACTTTTATCTTATTCAAATAACCAAGGAAGTATTATTCAACTATAGAATATTGGCTTGGGATTTGCAGCTCAACAAACCTAATGAGTTTAAATAAGCCAAAACATTTCAAATGATTACAAGTTACCTATACTCAATCATGCTATTCAAAAATAAGACATTTTCATTTTAATAAGATAATTCGATAATAATAATATAATGCATCAAATAAATTCGACAAGACAAGGAAGTGCGTGCAGGTAAACCTAAACCATTCTTAAAAATTACGCGTTAAACAGTCCCATTGCAGCCATTAAAAGTACCAATGCAATAACAGAACAGTCAAGTCACAAGTTAATACTCATAAAAAAAACACTACAACACCAACCTAATAAACCTGAAATCTTTTAAAAGATGTAAAAAAAAAAATAGCATACCCAAGAAAGTAATTCCTCAAATAGACTGCAGAAAATCAAACTTAAGAGAGTAGAAGGCTGAGATAGGGAAATATATACCTTCATGTCACTTGATAGTTTGTTAATCAGTTTATGTCGACTTGAGGGATATGGGAAAGAAGGGGCCAATAGGATCCTCTTCTACATATCATCTTTTCTTTCAGTTCATCACAACGCAAGATGCAGAAACTCAAAAGTGAAGGCAATAGTGTTTCTGGCAGATCTTTCATCTTTGGGCACCACGAAATGGAGAGATGATGGAGGGAGGTGAGGTGTTGGAGTGCCTCTGACGATATTCCTTCCATTTTATCAAAACCAAATAATACAAGGGTAGTAAGAGATGATGATGGAATAAAAAGAGAGGTTGGGAAACTCTTCATGTCTTCCCCTTCTCCAGGTCCACCCCATAGAGTTAGTTCAATGAGTGAGGTTGGAAGTGGGCCCCATTCTGGGATGGTCCTCTTCAAATTCCCTATTTTTAAGGAATCCAATTTGGGAGGCTAAACCCCACTTGTAATGGGAGGAAGACCATCTATACTTGGACAATTCACGATTTGCAGACGCTTTAAAGACACGAGATCCTGCAAATCAGGGAATGACTCTATTTTCCCGCAATCTTCTATTTCCAATTTCATTAGTCGAGTGAAACATGAAAATTTCATTATCGATTTCAGATTTTTCCAACCGTTAATGTCTAAGACTTGAATCATGGGCGGAACGTTTGTGGTGTTGTTGATTATTATTAAGAGTTGTTCTTCTAACTCCTTCTCCAATACGGAGTTACAACTCCATATGTCAAGTGACTTGAGTTTATGCCATCCTCCTCCTCCTTCCCCCCCCTCTCCTATTCTCACCGATTTCTTGCACCTACTTATTTCCTACAAATTTCTTATTTCATTACACTCACCGATCTCCAAATTTTCTAGTACCCTAAGATGATGTACAACACCACCCCAAACCTCATCAGTAAGTCCTGATATATTACCTATACTCAATCATGCTATTCAAAAATAAGACATTTTCATTTTAATAAGATAATTCGATAATAATAATATAATGCATCAAATAAATTCGACAAGACAAGGAAGTGCGTGCAGGTAAACCTAAACCATTCTTAAAAATTACGCGTTAAACAGTCCCATTGCAGCCATTAAAAGTACCAATGCAATAACAGAACAGTCAAGTCACAAGTTAATACTCATAAAAAAAACACTACAACACCAACCTAATAAACCTCATCAGTAAGTCCTGATATATTAGATATACTCAAGTCAGTTACTGCTAAAGCTACACTAGCCACACTTTTCAGCAAAACATCACCACAATTCCATACATTTAAATTCCTCAATGAGGGTAGCGCTTCAAGTAAGACTCTAACCAAACTAGGACACCTACTTACACTAAGCTTTCGAAGGCAAGGAAACATTTTCATATCGGCATTGGCTGACCACACCTCCCATTGAGCCATATTAGGACAGTCTTTTATATAAATCTCTTCAAGGCATGGAAATACTACAATAACCACTGCATTGACTGACCATACCTCCCACTGTGGCATCTCTGAAAATTTTAGAATCTTAAGTGAAGGGAATACTGCAGGACCATTCTCGATAAATTCTGAACCTATCTCTTTCACATCATCCATGCTTTCAATAGACAAGTTCTTTAGCGCTGGCAGTTGTCCAAGTGGTGGCAGAAAAACACAATTTCTACATTGATACATACAAACAATAGTCAATTTAGAAAATGAGGAATCCCCAACCCATTTTGGAAATTTTGTGCCTCCATATGACACAACTTCAAGTTTTTTCAGATTATCACTGTGAGGCTTAAGCACATCCAACACCTCTGTTTCAAGTCTTTGTTTTCGAGACCCATCAAACACATCACTCCATTCCACCGCTAACTCACTAAGTCTCATTTGTGACAGGTTGAGCTCTCGTGCTTGATCATTGTTTCGCAATCTGTCTAGCCCATCAATGCAAACTCTTCCGCGAAGATTCTTCATGTTCTTTAGCCCGCTTATTGGAAATTCGTTTTCTCCCCCAATACTAATCTTGGAGAGAGTTTGTAGGCTTTTCATCTCATCAATACCTAACGGCATGTTCTTCAAAAGCGGAGTGTCCCTAATGTCAAAATGTCGTAAATTTTTAAGTTTCAAAAAGTTTTCGGTAAACTCCCTCAACTTGTCACAGCCAAACACGATCAATGTCTGTAAATTATAAAGATTACAAACATTGTCTAGTAAATGTGTGATTGGAGTTTGAGATAGATTAAGATACCGCAAGTGCTTCAAATCGCCAACAGAATCTGGTACCTCGTTTATCCATATTTTACTCAAACAAAGAACCCTTAATAATGGAAGTCGGGGAAGAATGTAAACCAAAACCTTATTCGGTAGATAAAATTTCTTCCACCAATCTGTCGAGACAATCGGAACTCCTAAAAACGATCTCAAACTATTTGCATTTTGGAATGCCTCAAACTTTTTGCAAGTCATAAATTCCTCAAGAACAAAGGACATGTGGCGGTACTTTTTCAAACTTTGTTCTTCAATTTTATTTTTCATTTCAATGTCTAATCTTATAAAGAATTCTCCGGCAACAGATGTTGCCAAATCATTCATAAGGTCATGCATCACAAACAATGATTTATCACTATTTACATTCGAAAAACGACTTTTCCAACAACTCATCAAAATATTTCTCCCCCAAGCGTTCCATTTCCATTGGCTCTCCTGTAGTTGATTTGTGCAAAAACCCCTCCGCCATCCACAACAGAATCAAGTCCACCTTCTCAAACACGTAATCTTTGGGGAACAAGGAAGTGTATGCAAACATTTGCTTCAAACATGCAGAAAGCTTAAGCTCATGGTAGCTTAGTCGAAGAGCAGGCAGAATACCGCCTTCATCTTTTAAACTCCATATCTTACTATTCAATAACTCCTTCCAATCTTCTTCATTTGTTCTTGTCTTCAATGAAGTTCCAAGTGATTTTAAAGCCAAAGCCAAGCAATCACATTTTTGCACGATGCCCTCACCATATGATCTGAGTGTTGGATATGAATCAAAGTTAGTTGCACCTAGTGAATGTTGAGCAAACAAAGACAGAGCATCTTCTTGTGATAGCTTATTTAGATGGTATGGATTATCGTTTCCTAACTATTGAAGCAACTGTTTCTTTCGAGTGGTGATGATAATCTTACTTCCAGGGGCCACTGCATGAAATGGAGGCACTAAGGTATCCCAATCTTCAATCTTTTCGCTCCACACATCATCCAAAACAAGCAGAAATCATTTTCCTGCAAGTTCATTTCTAAGAGCTTCTTGAAGCAGGTTTGGATTTTCTAATTTCTTCCCTTCCTTGGCTACAGATTCGAAAATAAGTTTGTTGATATTGATGCTATCAAACTCATCCGAGACACAAACCCAGGCCATGAGATCAAAGTGTTGCTTGACTTTTGGTTCGTTATACAAAAGTCTTGCAAGAGTGGTTTTGCCGATCCCACCCATACCAACAATCGGCACGATGCTAAAGTTTTGATCATCACATGGTTCATGATCTGCTAAGAGCTTTTGGAGCAGAATTTCCTTTTCATCTTGACGTCCAATAATACCAGGTGGTAATAAAGAGGTCTGGTAACTTCTGTTCATATTTTTTGACTTTTTATCTTTCACAATCAAACCAAGATCATTTCTTTCATCATACAGTTATTGTAAGTGTTGGATTAATGTGTATGTCATAACACAAAATTATACTACCGCTTACACATGAGCCTACGGGGTCACACACAATGAACACTTAGATACCCGGATATATGTATATTGTATACATATATTAAATCATCAAAATAATCAATCATTGAAGATATGATATCTTTGGAAATATTCCTTATCCTCAAGTGGCATAAGAAATCAGCATGAAATTTCCTAGATGATTCATACAAAATCCTAAATATGATTTGGTGTAGATTTTGTTCTTCCCAACTTGCACAACTTGCTCGTCCGAAATCTAGTATAAAAGGAGTTGAAGTCTTGCAATTCATACAATATATTTTCTTTAGTCACCTTATCTTTGCAAAAGAAAAACTCTCCTTTTATTTATGGTTTACGGCTGGGAGTTGGACAAGAAAAGAACCAAAAGAGTTTGGTAATTTTATTTTAGTATTTGGTGATTAAGGTCTAGCAGCCTTCGGGTATTGTTTGAGGTGTTTGTGTGGATCAACTGTAGAGATATTCATATCATTGAATATTGTTTTGTTACACAAGATCTCATCTACTTGAAAGGTATAATTTCTAGTCTATCTAATATGACAACTATCATGGTGTAATTGGATCTTGGCGGAAATATTAATCGTGTGCATGTTTTATAAATAATACATGTTTGTATTTTTAGTCTTCCGTTGCGTATATATAAATTTTAAAAGTACACACGAGGGCTAATCTTTCCAACAGTGGTACCAGAGCCACTTTTACACCTTTTAGTTGTCATGTGATTTTATTTTTGATCTAGCTTTGTGGCGTATTGGTATTTAATAAAACCTTTTGGTTTTTAGAATCAACTTGATTGATTCAGATTTAACCTCATGGCGCACAAATAAGATGAAAAAATAGATCACCTCTTTAAATTTTGAATTTATTAATTATGGCTTGATTATTTAAATTTATCCATGATTATACCCTAACCATGGACAAGCCATATATAACTTTTAATAATGTAGTTATTAAATTTTACAAAAAGGGTTTTTGGCTTAAAAGATAGACTTGGAGTCAAGTTAACAACAATGGACTATTACACAAAATCTCACTTGGTTCTTGGATTAAGTGGGAGTTTTCCTTTGGACTAAGCTATAAGTGTATGATGCATGGATATGTTTTTATTTATATAATTGTTGATTATAATATGCTAAAATGTTTTTGATGGAAACATTAAATAAAAACATAAAATGAGTTTAAAGTTTAAAATTGATGATTTTAAAAGTTAAACTTCAAATAGTTTTCTTTTGAAACTCAATATATATATATATAATCGGTTAAAATGAGTTTTAACAAATAGTGTAACGAATTTTTGGTATATTAAATATTCGTTAACACAAAATTTTAAAATATACCCGTCAAACTTAAGTCATGCCATCCAATGAGCTTGTGAACACTCCTCGTTATTTTTTGGTTACGGTGAGACCTAATCGAATTATAGCCACGAGGTGGATTTTTAGTTTCGAGTGAGACTAGGCTAAATTTCCACAGTTTACAAATTGGACGACTTAATCGAGTTCACGGTGAGACCTGAATCCGAGGCAAGGATGGGATAAACATGCCAGTAGATAATAGTAGTTTGTTGAACTACACATATCTCTAGGTCCCATAAAGATCTAAGAGTTGCACTTGTAATGCAATTGGTACTCGCTACCTACCAATAGACTCCATGACTGCTAGCTGATTAACAGATGTAGTTATGGAACCCCTATGTGGATCTTAGGCTTTTGTAAATTAATTGTTTATAATATTTAAACTTGGGTAGTTAATTTACTAAAGTTCTCATATCGAAAATACTAAAATAAACCTTACTTCTAATGTAGATGGCAAACAATCAAAACGTAAACCAAAATTCACTCCGTTCTTTGTTGGAGAAGGAGAAACTTAATGGTACTAACTTCCTAGACTGGTATCGTAATTTGAGGATTGTCCTCAAGTATGAAGGGAAGGTGAAAACCATTGATGAACCCTTGCCCGATCCTCCTGCCGAGACAGATACTGTTGCTCAGCAAGATGCTTATCAAAAATTGTTTGATGAGCAAGAGAAGATAGCTTTGATAATGCTTGCGAGTATGACTCCTGAACTCCAGAAGGAAATGGAAGATCGCACAGCATATGATATGATCACTGAGCTGAAAAATATGTTTCAGAAACAGGCAAATCAAGAGTTGTATGAAACTCACAAGCTTCTTCACACATGCAAAATGGAGGAGGGTCAGTCAGTGAGCTCTCATGCTTTGAAAATGAAAAGCTACATTGACAGGTTGGAAAAGCTTGGAACTCCTATGCCGACTCTTTTGGCTGTGAACACCATTTTGGCTTCACTACCAAAGTCGTATGATAACTTTGTCATGAACTATAACATGCAAGGTTGGAATAAGTCTCTGTCAGAATTGCATTCGATGCTCAAAGCTGCTGAACAGAATATTCCATCCAAAGCCTCCAATCCAAGCATCCTTATGATTAGGGATGGAAGGGTTAAAAAGAATAAGTCGAAAACTTATGGGAAGGGAAAAGGCAAAGGAATTGCCAGGAATAAGATTCCACCGCCTCCCAAGAAAGAAAACCCAGCAAAAGACGCCGAATGTTTCCATTGTGGAAAGGTTGGCCATTGGAGAAGGAACTGTCCTGTCTACCTATCTGAGCTGAAAAAGGGCAAAGCTGGTGAGACTAGCAAATCAGGTATATTTCATATACAACTATATACTTTTTCTAGTGATTCCTGGATTTTTGATACTGGTTGTGGCACTCACATCTGTAACAATATCCAGGGAATGAGAAGAAGTAAGAAACTGAAGAAAGGGACACTGGACTTGCGAGTGGGCAATGGGAATCGAGCAGCTGTTGAAGCTATTGGCACCTATGAGCTTACTCTTCCAAGTGGTCTTATTGTTTTATTGGAAGAATGTCATTATGCTCCTAGTATTACGAGCAATGTAATTTCAGTTTCACTTTTGAAAAATGTTGGTTATGAACTTGCATTTACGCACTTTGGCATTTCAGTTTCTAAGAATAATGTTTTTTATTTTAATGCTTGTCCACGTGATGGTATTTTTGAAATTGATATGTGTGGTGCCATTTCAAATAATAATTATGTATATACCTGTACTGCCAAATGATTCAAGCAAGACTTGAATAAAACCTATCTATGGCATTGTCGTCTAGGTCATATAAACAAACAACGCATTTCAAAACTCCAATCTGATGGACTTTTGGAATCAACTGGCTCTGAGTCATTTGATGTATGCGAATCTTGTTTATGTGGAAAAATGACAAAGGCTCCTTTCTCTGGTTTAGGTGAATGAAGTGTTGAGGCCTCTTATTGGCAAGTTTGTGGTTGTGTACTTTGATGATATCCTGGTTTATTCTCAGTCTGAGAAGGAACACTTAGATCATTTGAAAGCTGTGTTTGAGCTGTTAAGAAGACACCAACTCTATGGCAAGTTGGAGAAATGTGATTTCATGACTGGTAGTGTTGTCTTTTTGGGTTATGTGGTCTCTAAGGAAGGCATTTCTATGGATCCATCCAAGGTAGAAGCAATCAGATCCTGGCATGTTCCTTCTTCTATCACTGAAGTCAGAAGTTTTCATGGCTTAGCATCCTTTTATAGAAGATTTATTAGAGATTTCTCTACAGTTGTTGCTCCTATAACTGATTGCCTAAAGAAAGGGGTCTTCAGTTGGCCTAAGTCAGCCCAGACTGCTTTTGAATCTTTAAAGGAGAAGCTGAGTTCAGCTCCTGTCCTTTCTTTGCCTAACTTTGATTCACTCTTTGAGCTTGAATGTGATGCCAGTGGTGTTGGCATTGGAGCTGTGTTGATACAAGATAGAAGACCAGTTGCTTACTTTAGTGAGAAGCTGAATTATAGCACTTATGATAAAGAATTCTATGCCATTATTCGAGTTGTTGATCATTGGTCTCATTACTTGAAGCCAAAGCAGTTTGTTTTGTATTCTGACCATGAAGCTCTCAAGTACATTAATGGGCAGCACAAGCTAAATCAAAGGCATGCTAAATGGGTTGAGTTTCTGCAGATGTATTCTTTTGCCTCCAAGCATAAGACTGGCTCCTCTAATGTTGTTGCTGATGCTCTCTCAAGAAGACATTCCATGCTATCTATTTTGGAGTCTAGGGTTCTTGGATTCTCATTTATTAAGGATTTGTACGAAGCTGATCCAGATTTTGGCTCTATTATTTGTTCATCTCCAAATGAAGCTAAAGGGCCTTATGTTATTCAAGATGGGTTTCTATTCAAGAAGGGTAAGCTGTGTATCCCAAAGGGCTCTATTAGAGATCTGTTGATTAGAGAAGCACATGGGGGAGGCTTGGCTGGTCATTTTGGAATTACTAAAACTATGGAGATTCTGGGTGAACATTTTCATTGGCCTTCTATGGTGAAAGACGTACAAGATATAGTCAAGAGATGTTCTACTTGTCAGCAAGCTAAGTCTACTTTTCACAAGGGTTTGTATACACCTCTTCCAGTTCCCAATCAGCCTTGGGAAGATCTGAGTATGGATTTTATTGTTGCTCTACCTAGGACTCAGCGTGGCAAAGATTCAATTATGGTGGTGGTTGATAGATTCTCCAAAATGGCTCATTTCATTCCTTGCCACACTACTAATGATGCCACCAAGGTAGCAGCCTTGTTCTTTCAGGAGATAGTTCGACTTCATGGAATTCCAAAGACTATTGTCTCAGATAGAGATACAAAATTTTTGAGTTATTTTTGGAAGACATTGTGGAAGCTGATGGGTACTAAGCTGCTGTTTAGCACTTCTCACCATCCCCAAACTGATGGTCAGACTGAAGTAACAAACAGAACCATTGGGATGCTGTTGAGAACACTAGTGAAGAAGACTTTGAAAGATTGGGATCTGAAGCTTTCTCAAGCTGAGTTTGCTTTCAATCGGGCTCCTAATTATTCTACTGGAAAATCTCCTTTTGAAATCTGTTATGGTGTGAATCCACTAACACCCATAGACATGATTCCATTTTCTATTGAGCCAAAAGTTTGTGTTGAAGCTGAAAGCAGGGCAAAGGAGATCAAGAAGCTGCATGAACAAGTCAAGGCCAGAATTGAGAAGGTAAATGCTGCTTACAAGGCCAAAGCAAACAAGAATAGAAGACAACCCACTTTTGCACCAGGAGATCTGGTTTGGATCCACCTTAGGAAGGAGAGATTTCCTTCAAAAAGAAAGAATAAGCTGATGCCTAGAGCTGAAGGTCCTTTCAAGGTGTTGGAAAGGTGTGGAGAAAGTGCCTACAAAGTTGAGCTGCCTGGAGATACCTCAGTCTCAAGCACTTTTAATGTTGGTGATCTGATGTCGTACGTGGAGGATGATTATCTTGAGGACTTGAGGACAAGTCCAAATTTAGAGGGGGAGGATGATGTGAAATTGCCCCTGAGCTGCCCTGAACTCAGCTCAGACCGAGTCAGCTTGGATTCAGCTCAGGCCATGATGATGTTTCCTTCGATGGCGCACTTTGGGAAGATGATTGGTAATCCTATCTGCCCCCTAGGATTCACCTTACTTAAATGGGAGAACTGAAATGTGGGGGAAGTTTGAAGATCAGCTCGCGAATTCGTTCAATCTGGGTCAGCTTAGAAGAAGAGTCAGCTTGGACACCCAGTCTGGGTCAGCTTGGAGCAGGGTCAGCTTGGAACTGAATCAACTTGGGATTTTCAAACACTTATCTATTTTGATGCTTTCAATAACCAGGTCAAGTCATGTGATTAGCACGTGTGTGGCTGTTCTAGATGATTCTGAATAAGGATAAGAATTCAGTTATATGATTTTGTCTTGTTTTGGTGACACCTGATCGTGGGAGAGGAAGAAGACAAGTGGGGACCAGAGAGAGAACCACCACTACCCTACAGCTGCAGATTATGTTCTCTATTCCTATTGGTTGATTTATAACAACCTTGTACTAGTTGTCTAGGGTAGAATATTCCATAGTCTCTTGTATTTCCTTTATAAATAGAGGCTGCCATCCATTGTAACAAAAACAGAGTGTGTTTATGAAAGTTTGATAGAGCTGAATTCTATTACAAATCTTCTTTACCTCTATGGATCTTTGATCTTGGTGGTTTGAAGTGATCCATTTATCAGTAATCTTGGTGGCTTGGCCTTTATAGATTATTGTGGTGAGATCTTAAAATCTTCATTACTTTTATCTGTATTTGTGGTGGCTCAGCCTTTATCAAATATAGTGGTGGTTTTGGAGTGTTTCTTGTATTTGATTCTGGTGGTTCAGTCCTTTACGAGTCAAGTATTAGATTCTTATCTATCCTTGTTTATTTTTACCTTTCTGATCGTATTTCAGTCCAGTTTCATTGTTGTATTGTTGTTGTACTATTATTTCTTATAGTCAGCTTGGGTGTGTTTCTTCATAAAATCCAGAAAACCTCTACAAAAATAGTTTTATATTCCGATGTGCTTGTGTTTTGTGAGTTGACTCAGCCTAACCCTGAGTTTTTCACATCACACATGCTTAAAAAAATGACAACTAAGTAGATAGATTGAAAACATAAAAATCACTCATTAAACTCCCATCCATAATTCGCCGCAATCGAACGTTTTTGGTCAAGCATCCACGCTAACATTTTTTGATCGGTGATGTGTGCGTGTGGGGTGTTGAAAAACTTGAAATCACTCCTCATGCTCTTGTTACTTTGATGCTCGAGTTGTGCGTCCAATAGTGCTTGCTTCTTCGCATTGGCTTCCTCCATGTTTTGTTTTTTCTTTGCCGCATACTCCTCCGTAAAAGCCGTAAAACCATCTCCCTTTGACGACGACCCACGTACAACATTTTTTCGGCCCTTTCTTGGCCGACTACTAGGAGTGCTTTCCTCGTTCAAATCCGGCAACACAGTAGCATCGTCGTTGTTACTAGACGACTCATAATTGCCTCCCTCTGACGACTTTCTTCGCTTATCCGAATGGGACGAAGATGTTTGCCCAACTTGCGGTGTTTCCTTCCATTTCGCTTCGTCTTTCACAACCTTCCAAGCTCCAACATGGGTGAAATCTTTACCGGTTCTTGTTTTAAAGTCCTTCAACGCTTCAGTCATCACATCCACTATTCCTTACACCGCCCTACCATTAATAACATAAAAAAAATAATAAATACAAATAATACATAATGTATATAAATACATATATATATATATAGTATATAAATAACATAAAAAAAGTATATATATATATAGTATATAAATAACATAAAAAAGTATATATAAATAGTATATATATATAGTATATAAATAACATAAAAAAAGTATATATATAGTATATAAATAACATAAAAAAAGTATATATATAGTATATAAATAACATAAAAAAAGTATATATATAGTATATAAATAACATAAAAAAAGTATATATATATATAAGAGGAGGGGTTATTTGAGAACCCCTAAAAAAAAGAACTCAAGAACTTCTCTCCACCCTTGGATCAAAAAAACTGGATGGATAAGATTAAAAATAAAAAACTCCTCTCAACACTAGAGGGGTATTTTCGTCAGCTCCCTCTTTTTTTTTTCTCTCTTACTTTATTAAATTAATAGAATTCTATCTAATTCACTAAAAAACTTTTATCTCACAAACCGTAAATCGTTAGACGAAAAGAAAAGCATGGGTAGTCTTAGAATTTCGTCTCTTTCATTAGAGATGCGATTCGATATACTTTTGACGACTTTTTAAATTTTGTTTTTTTTTCCATCACGTTCATCTTACACATGTGTAAGTTATTATTCTTTGATGTCCTACACATGTGTAAGATGAACCTTTTAGTGGTTTCCACTTGTCCTACACATGTGTAGGATGAACCTTTTAGTGGTTTCCACTTGTCCTACACGGGCGGAGCCCGTACCGTATCCAACCACCACCATCTCATGGATCGCCGCCCATCAAATCCAAACCATTCCCAAATGCGTCCGGCTTCCAACCCCTTTATAAATGCCTCGAGGTAGCCTACCGAGAAGGGCGAAGCCCCCCTGAACGGGCAACGCCCGTTCGACTAAGGGCTACCGCCCGTACCGTATCCAACCACCACCATCTCATGGATCGCCGCCCATCAAATCCAAACCATTCCCAAATGCGTCGGCTTCCAACCCCTTTATAAATGCCTCGAGGTATCCTACCGAGAAGGGCGAAGCCCCCCTGAACGGGCAACGCCCGTTCGACTAAGGGCTACCGCCCGTACCATATCCATCCGCCATCTGAATTAAAAAGTCGTCGAAAGTATATATTAAATGAACCTTTTAGTGGTTTCCACTTGTCCTACACATTGTAGGATGAACCTTTTTGTGGTTTTCACTTGTCCTACACATGTGTAGGATGAACATTTTAGTGGTTTCTACTTGTCCTACACATGTGTAGGATGAACGTGATGGAAAAAAAAACGACATTTAAAAAGTCTTCAAAAGTATATCGAGTCGCATCTCTAATGAAAGATGACGAAATTTCAAGACTACCCATGCTTTTTTTCCGTCTAACGATGTACGGTTTGTGAGATAAAAGTTTTTTAATGAATTAGATATTTTTATTAATTTAATAAGAGGAGAGAGAAAGAGAGAGAGCTGGACAAAATATTGATTTTTCATAATGACAAACATGCCCTTCCTGATCTTGATGAATGGAGGGCTGAGATTGGTTCTCGCGTTCTTTTTTTTTAGTGGTTCTCAAAATAACTCACCCCATATATATAGTATATAAATAACATTCTTAGTAGTGTGTTTAAAGTATACCGCTTGGATGTAACATCCGTTGAAAGTTGTTATTGCACCATTCATTGCGATCCATTTGGTGTTGATGCTATCCTTAGATCGAATTGTACCACCCAACTCCTTTGTGAAATGCTCAAGATTCGTTGCCAAAACTTATCCCGTCCTTGTTCATTACCGACTTGTCTACATGTTGATATATGAACCCACGCTTTAGCCAACGCCACCTCTTCATTCGGCATCCATTTTGATTTATCCGCCCGCTTTGGAAATTTCTTTTTTGGTACAACTTCTTCGACTACATGTAAATAATTAAATAAGTTGTAAGTAACATATGAATATGTTAATAATAAATAAGATGTAATAATATATAAACATGTATATATATAGTATATAAATAACAAATAAGTTGTAAATAATAAATAACAAATAACATGTAAATAATAAATAAGCATGTAAATAAGAAATAAGATGTAAATAATATATAAACATGTAAATAACAACTAAGATGTAAATAATATATAAACATGTAAATAAATAACAATAAGATGTAAATAATATATAAACATGTAAATAACAAATAACATGTAAATAACAAATAAGATGTAAATAATATATAAACATGTAAATATATATATATATATAAAATAGTATAAACATGTAAATATATAATAATATATAATATAGAATAAATAACAACTAAGATGTAAATAATATATAAACATGTAAATAATAAATAACAAATAACATGTAAATAATAAATAAACATGTAGATAACAAATAACATGTAAATAATAAATAAACATGTAAATAACAAATAAGATGTAAATAATATATAAACATGTAAATAACAACTAAGATGTAAATAATATATAAACATGTAAATAATAATAAACATGTAAATAACAAATAAACATGTAAATAACAAATAAGATATAAATAATATATAAACATGTAAATAACAACTAAGATGTAAATAATATATAAACATGTAAATAACAATATATATATATAATATATATATATAAATAAATAAGTTGTAAATAATAAATAACAAATAACATGTAAATAATAAATAAACATGTAAATAATATATAATATAAAATAATATAAATAATAAAAATGTAAATAACAAATAACATGTAAATAATAAATAAACATGTAAATAACAAATAAGATGTAAATAATATATAAACATGTAAATAACAACTAAGATGTAAATAATATATAAACATGTAAAAATAAATAACAAATAAGTTGTAAATAATAAATAACAAATAACATGTAAATAATAAATAAGCATGTAAATAAGAAATAAGATGTAAATAATATATATACATGTAAATAACAAATAAGATGTAAATAATCTATACCTACATATAAAAAGAATAGCCCCTTTATTTATGGAAATGTTGAAATTACTCTATGCAATATGACAATAATACCCCTTACTCTTCTTTCTAAATCATCATTTTTTATTCACTAATTTAATTATCTCCATTAATATACCTAAAATACCCTTAATGAAATAAATTACACCAGTCAGTCCTTCAACTCTTAAAATAACTTCACTAACCACTATATTAATTACATTTACATCAATAGCCTACACTACTCGTTGTCCCCACCATCAGTCGCCGCCGCCACCGTCACCACCGCATCCACCGCCTCCGCATTGCGCGGGCACCATGCTAGTATATAAATAACAAATAACATGTAAATAACAAATAACATGTAAATAATAAATAACAAATAAGATGTAAATAATCTATACCTACATATAAAAAGAATAGCCCCTTTATTTATGGAAATGTTGAAATTACTCTATGCAATATGACAATAATACCCCTTACTCTTCTTCTAAATCATCTTTTTTATTCACTAATTTAATTATCTCCACTAATATACCTAAAATACCTTAATGAAATAAATTACACCGTCAGTCCTTCAACTCTTAAAATAACTTCACTAACCACTATATTAATTACATTTACATCAATAGCCTACACTACTCGTTGTCCCCACCATCAGTCGCCGCCGCCGCCACCCGTCACCAACGCATTGCGCCACCGCCGCCGCATTTGCGCGGGCACCATGCTAGTATATAAATAACAAATAACATGTAAATAATAAATAAACATGTAAATAACAAATAAGATGTAACTAGTATATAAATATGTAAATAACAAATAACATGTAAATATAATATATAAAAGTATAGAAACATAGTTTTATACCGAATTGATCTTCTTGTGTATCGGGAATGGCCTCATCCTCATCGTCGTCGATAATGGGAGTCGGTGTTCGGAAGGTATCAAACGGATTGAACGAGTCCAAATCTATCTCGGCCGTTTGGTGCACCACATAATCGTTAGGATTCATTGCGCGAGGGGGAGGAGGATTCATTGCGCGAGGGGGAGGAGGATAATACGCCGTATGAGATTGTGAGGAGTAATGATATTGAGGTTGAGTAGTCGGTGGTGGATCGGGAATATAGTATTGCGAGGGGACGACTTGTTGATGTTGATATTGAGGCGGTGGTAGTCTTCGCGGTTGACGAAAGGCGCCTCGTCCCGGCACTCGTGAGCCGCTAACAACATTTTTCCCTCTCCTTGGATCCATGGATTGTGAAACTAGAAAATGTGTGTGATGTATGAAAATGTATAGTTTTTTTGTTGTGAGTTGTTTGAGAATTAGTAGTGTATTTATAGATATAAATAGGAGGAATTTTTTTTTTTTAAACAAGGCAACGGCTAGTCAATGTGGTCCCCCCCCCCTCATTCACACGCTCCAACGGCTATATTTCTCAACCATCCGTTGCTTCAAAGCCAGCCCAACCCCAACCCGCCCTAAACCCGTTGGGATGGCGGCGGTGTTCCCCAACGGGTTGAACCAGCCAGCCACCCAACCCGCTACCACTCCTCTCCCCCTAATACTCTAATATACTTGGTTATATCTATCCGGGCATCAACTGATCAACTAGTTGGAAATTGTACATGAATAACTATAACAGAAAGTCTAATTTAGTTTAGCCTTTATAGGCTCAAAGCATATTAGTCCGAACTATATGATAAATAATATGTTGTTTTCGGCATGTTGAGGAAAACCTGTTTAATGAAATTTTCTATTTAAATAAGCTACAAATTGCAGATATAAGACCAAAGGGTATAAGGCGGAGTAGGGGGCGTTTTCACCCAGAGCGTCGTAGCCCCTGGTGTTCCAAGCTCTGTTTTCTCCTTCACGGCAGGGCAAGAACTTTGATTACACACCCGATTTTCCAATTACTCATGCCAACTCTCTTTTTCACCCGACTTTTCCACTTTTCCATACTTCCAAGCAATGAGAAGGAGCCAAGTGTTAGAACATGTCCCATGATAGTGAGTTGCCTCATCCCCACTTTTTTGAGAGGCATCGGCGCCACGTGCCGGAAGACCCCTCCTATGGAACGCTTCATACCTCTTAGTCTAAGTGTTCTGACTCGAATATGCGTGGTACAATACATTTAGAGTATAATTACATGTCCTGTATCCATTAATGTAGGAGGAAATCCCACCTTTCAAAGAAAATATATACGAGTATCATATATAGGATATCTCAATATATATAGTTTTATGTAGTGATGCTACAATATTTCATGAACATCATTGTTCCTGTTAAAACTTATCAACAAATCATGAAATGTTTTATGAGATCGTACATTTAACTAAATAGTTTTTATACATACATTACATATACGCAGACACACACATATATAAGATATATGTTATATGTTATATTATTTTGGTAAGGTGGATTGGAAATCCATTAACCAGTCTAGCCGATGGGAAAAAAGACATGTTGTCCTCCTTAACTTGCCTCCACCTGAAACATGTAGATTACTTTTTCATATTAGATTCTTCATATACACATGCATATATATACACACTACCAAATATATATCTATATATGTCTACATTTGTGTATGTATACACATACTAAGATCATTTAAGCTTGGGAAATGAAAAGACACCTGTAACAAGTTACAAAATAATGCAAAAATAGTGCAATCTGCAGGCGAGCCAACTCTGCACCAGGACACAAGCGAGCTCCTCCTCCGAAAGGAGAGTAAAACGGACTAGTTCTCCAACTTCTCTTGTCCTTTAATCCAGATTATTAAGTTTCTTAGCATTATATAAAAAACAAATACGATAAAAAAAAAGTATATAGATTGAAATACATATAATTAATACTCACTTGGTTTCCAGGATCCATCCATCTAAAAGGATTGAAGGCAGTTGATCCTTCATAAAAATTCGGGTCTTGATGAACTGCCGAGATAAAGGGAACCACAAAGCTACCTTTGGGGATGACGTAATCTAAAATATTATATGTCAAGTAAAATTTATACAAATTTATTAACCAAGTATAGCGAATTGAATTAACCAAGAACAAACAATAAACGGGTATGAGTTTGATCAATTGTAGGTGGTATATAGCATGGGCCGGGTTTTATGATGCATAACGTTGTCATTATGAAGTTAACAAACCAAAATACGTACCTTGATATTCGACATTTTCTTTTGCTTCCCTCATTAGCCAAATCGCAATCCCACCTAATCGAAGAGTTTCATCTATCACCTGCCTCAAGTTGTCATAGATGTTTTCAAGAAATTGAACTTAGTTGGAGTAGTATGTAACCATACATTATAAACTAATGTGTATGTAACATATATATATATAATTATATATCTATATATACATATTATATATATATATATATATATATAGAGATCAAGTGAGAACCAACATATATGGTGAGAACCGTGAGAACCACTATAAAACCATCTCTAAGGGCTTTGCCCTTAGAGTTAAGGGCTACGCCCGTACCGTATCAAACCGCCACCATCTCTTGGATCGCCGCCCATCAAATCTATACCATTCCCATATGCGTCCGGTGACAACCCCTTTAGAACGGATGAGGGCAACGCCCGTACCGTATCCATACGTTTTCAACACGTAACCCATATGATTTTTCAATGGTTCTCACCGTTCTCTCCATATATGTTGTTCTCACCTGATCCCTTCACTATATATATATATATATATATACTTTGTAGAAAGTATCTAACTCGAGATCATCATTAAAAAAAGACGGGTGAGAGTGTGTCATTTACATGTTTATGAAACATAGTCAATGTTTTAAAACTTATTATTGATACAGTTTGTAGTTTCTTTTTGAAGTGTAAACAACTTATACATATCATATTCACAGTTGTAAGTTGAAACAAAGTAGGAAACTCAAATATAGTAAACACAAGAAGAAAACATAGCTCATCATCTATCAAAGTATCAAGGCATGGTGATTGCTGACATGTCGTAGATGGTAACATGTGAAAATGAAAGAGATATACGGAAACTTACATGTTGAGTAAATGACATGGATTTGTAGTCTTCCCAAGTTAACATGTCGATTTCAACACCTAATTCGAGTCTTCTGTTCCTTATGTTTTGGTGCTCCTCCTACATATGATACAAACGCGACACACGTACATGGTCAATATATGATCAAGGTTTACAATACTTCACCCAAGTATATGTACAATGACAATACACAACTTTGTAGGCTAGATAAGAGTTTACCATCCTACTTTAGGGATTGCAGAACGGATTAAATTAACGCAAATGAATAGTAGTAAGTTGATGATCAATTATTCAATTATATCAAACAGAATTAGAAGCAAATGACATTATTGTGGATACAAACAACAGGCATTGTATGTGTTAAAGTTTTTTAATATATAAAATTACAAGTTAAGAAGAAAATATACCAATATTTTATCGCAGGCATCTGAAGAACTAGTCAAGAAATATATGGCGAAAAGCATAGTTTTAGCTGTTGTCTCGTTTCCAGCAAATATGAGGTTGATGATGAAGTCGGAAATTGCATCATCGGGGAGGCATCCCTCCCTCGCAAGTCTCCCGACCAACCCACCATCACCATTATTAGTATCATCACCATTTCTGGAATCAAATATTATCTTATTGATCTTTTTAATTATATTTTTTCTTGCCTGCAGAAACATCATATGCCTATTAGAAATAGCAATACTTTAACAGATAACTTTATCAAACATGTTTGATGGTTTAAATTTTTATTTTGTATTATTTCGAGGACCACATTATGCATATAGTTCTTGACATTTCTACGGTTATAAGCATGTTAGTATCGTTTTATCAATTTCCATCCCTTCAAAATGTAGTTAGAATAGGCATGTCTGTAGTTTTCATTTGTCTCAATTATGTCCTTTGGCTAACTCCGGCTTGGAGGAAGACGTTAATGATCTCCAAGAACAACACTTGGGAAGTAGTCAAAACAAGCCAAAAGACAGAAAAATCATTGGTGTTAGATGGGTGTACCGAACAAAGCTAGCTAAATGCTAATAATGTTGGAAGACCTATAATGTCAAAACCATAAGTCAAAGTCAGATTATGTATAATGGGTCAAAACTGATTAAATAGTTAAGTATAGTTGGGTCAATTTGTAAATGGCAATTCGGGTTCGGGCCTTGGGCCAACAAACCTATTGTAAACAGAATAAGGGTTGTGTCTCTTAGTCAATAGAAACATTGCCAATGATTGTTAGTTCAGGGGGTTGGCATTGTATTGAGTGGTACATGTGGCCTCCCATTGGAAGACCGCCGCCGACCACTTTTAACGTGTCGTGGCTTTGGTTTGGGTGGTAAAACCACGCGAGTGGTGTGTGAGTTCTGTTGTTTTTTTTATAATTAAACCACTGCTGTATATATATGTATATATATGTGGTGTGTCACCTGTTGCAGGTGTAGAAGAAAGAAGACAGCGTAGAACAAAGAAGAATACTTAATATATAGTCAATTTTCAGTTGGCCGGTAACCCCCCCGGTCACTTAATAGTTTCTTTATGGATTCATTGGTTCATGAAGTTTACATTGAAAAACTTGTTGGTTTCATTGTACAGGGGAAGAGGATAAAGTTTATCGACTCAAGAAGGCTCTCTAGGGCTTAAAGCAATCTCCAAAATCTGGGTTGAGCCTAGACTTCACCAGAAGATTCTACAAAGCTACTCTTTATGTTAAAAAAAAATGGCGGTTGTAGTATACTTATTGTGTCTGTCTATGTTGATGATTTCTCTGTGACAAGAGATAACGGACAAATGATTGCATAGTTCAGGAAAGAAATGATGCAAGCTTTTGTAATGACTGACCTTGGACTTATGTCTTACTTTCTCATAATGGAGGTCCATCAAAGCCAATAAGAAGTATCTATCTATCAAAAGAAGTACGCGGGAGAAATTTTGAAAATATTTTAAATGGAAGATTGCAAAACTACACCAATGGGCCAAAAGCAAAAGCTGAATAAAGAAACGTTGTCGATAAAGTTGATGTCTTGATGAGGGTCATTATAGATGTAAGCTTAATTGGTTGCTTAATGTATCTTACAACAACATGGCCTGAAATTCTATATGGTGTAAGTCTCTTATCTTGTTTTATGCATTGTCCAAGTGAAGTGCACTTAAAAGCTGCAAAAAGGGTATTAAGATTCATTGAGGGAACTTTTGACTCTTGACTGTGGTGTCAAGTTCAAAAGAAATGAAGACTTTAAGATGGTTGGTTTGACGGATAATAATTTGGTTCTGGTAGCTCAATCAACTGCAGAAGCAGAGTTTTTTGTTGCTATAACAGCAACCAACAAAGCATTGTGGTTAAGGAAGATTCTATCTGATCTTCACCTAGTGCAAAATGAAAGCACAATTATCTTTGTCGACGAGAAATGAGGTCAAGTGATGTTTACGCTACATTACCAATCTTTTGGTGGATCTTAGCTCTATTAACATCGATATGAGTTTCTTTGTTGAAATAATAGTAATAATCTTAGATTATAGATATCGAAAAGATATCTGATATGATGACTTATGTCCGGGTAACTTAGCCTCTTTATTGAAAAATAACATGAACCTTAAAAAAGGGATTCATGGAGCGAGTGACTTACGTTCATGGCAGTGTGATAAGCAAATCCAGGCAAACTCACAGGAATAGATAGACAACCGTCTACAAAATCTGAGAACAGTTGTGCCATTTCACCGACTTCTGTCTCGCTTGATACCCCTAGCAATTGATTCACCATCAGGTTTATAGCCAACTGAAACCAACACCACACAATATGGACTCATAATGCAATACCCAAAATAATACTTAATACCCACATGTAGTAGAATCTACTCACTTTCAATAAGTTTTTTGTTTAGTATTCGTCGTTACATTTTCAATTCGCCCCAAAAAGAGATTTCAAATTTGATTGTATTTATCGTCTCACTGGCCGACCTTGACCCATGTTAATTTGAGGTATAATTAGTTTAGAAAAATGCTTTAGAAACTTCAAAAATACCCTGTACCCAAGCAAAGCCCAAAGTTTGTAACTCTGTATTATCTAACCTTTCTGCAGACATCTTGAAGCAAAATGGTCTCATTTAGAGGTAAATTAGTGAACGTTTGTTTCACAACCAGTTGGATATCGATCAAGAAATGAGACTTAAGGGTATCAGAACGCATCATATTTGACGCGATTGTGTGAAGCTTCCGGTGTTGATCTCCTTGAGCGGTAATAACACCGTTCACCCCAACCAAATCCTGGAACGACTTCGGATAACTGGATTTGAACAGTTTTCCTTCATTGTTCATCACAAATCTATTGAAAATGGGATCAGCTGATACCACTGCCCTTCTCCCAAATATATTGCATGAAAATATCTTTCCATACCTATCAATTATATCATTTTAGCAACAAAATTTATTAGAAAGTGTTGATTAGTGAGTGTCACAGTTGTTGAGATTTGTATTCATAATCTAGTTAAACAGAAGTTATTTAAAAAGTATATTGATGATTGAAATTGTTAAACATTAACTGTTAAATGATCTTTGCTTAGATTATGTAAAATGGGCAAAATTAGTTTCCTCTTAATCAAATGACACTATAACCATTAACCAAATTGCTTATTTTATCAGCTTGTGTGGATTATTTAATTGAAACAAGAAGAAACGTGTGGAAGTGTATGATGATCCGGATCCTCTTCCATAGCCTAAGGATGCGGAAAGTAAGATATAGTTGTCATGTAACAAAATGAGTATCTTAATAGAGACTTTGGATTTCCTTTTTTTATATATTAAGTGAAATTGGGTTAGTTAGTTGTATTTTGGTTATGTTTGACAAAAATGATTGGAGTCAGTTGGAACTAAAGCTGGGCGAAGTTGGGTTTTTTTTCAACTCTCTGCAAAGAAACTTTTAATTTAAAATTTTTTAGACGTTTTTAAGAGTTTTTTAAACTATTAATTCTATTTCTAATACGATATCCAATCAAGACTATAGTTTTAAAAATAAACTTATTTGTAAGCTTAAGACTTTTAAGCTTCTAAAAAGCCTCTTCAAAACCACTTGCCAAACATAATTTAATAATTACTCATAGTTGGTAACAGTGTAAAACACATAAAAGTTAAAATCATAGCACTAAAAAAAATGGTTATATACAATATACTCTAAAAATAGTCAAAGAAAGAAAGAGTATTATGAACTTTACGTTTTCACCATGAACTTGTTACCGAACTCGATCAACAATTTTGAATACATGAATATTGAACTCTATTACCAATATGTGGTATCCGAAGGGATTTTGTATACAATATATATATATATATATAGCAATTACGTGTGTATATCTGTTTTAAAAGTTATATACGTACGGTACGGTGGTAAATAAATCAACAGTTGTGGTATACGAATCACCTCCTTTTCTGAATAGACGTCAACTTTAGGTTCGGGTTAGACATACCTTAGAACTTGTTGTTGAACATAAGTAGTAGGATTAGAACTTGCAATAGAATTATACCAACGTATGCTATCACCAACTATAGGCCATCCTCTTCCTCCTGGAGGCAATTTACTTTTGCTTTTGTTCAAAGTTACCGATCTTGCCACGTATATAATAAGAAGCACCAACACAAGGATCACAAAGCTCCATAGGACCATTCTTCTTTAGAAGACCCAATGATGGGTGGGTGGGGTGGAAGGTGATATAGTGGTGGCTTATATTTTAAGGCGCATTTGTTGGCTTTTAAACAGCATATAGACTAGTGATTCATATGTTTAGTTTACTACCCGAATGTTTGAGATATCATTTTCTTTGGCCCTAAAAGACATTAGAGTTGTTTAATTGCATGTTTAGCTATTTTTGGGTTTTATTTGATTTGGTTGGTATCTATAAATAAATCGGTATATTTGGATGCAATCTTATTAGAGTAGATTTGAGCTGATTTGTTAAAAAGTTTAAATGAGACTTATGTTTAGAAGACAACTAGATTTTAGTCTCGTGTCTAATACACGGGAATTTATGACTTATTAATATTAGATTAGATGTTAGTTTATGATAGTTTAAAATTAGCTTATTATTTTTATTATTAAAAATTTGATCCAAATATTAAAACTTTAAATTTTATCTTGAAATATTTTTTTTAAAATATGTTTATCAAAGTTATTTATTTACTATGACATAATTAATGATATTTGAATATTACAAAATCATAATATGTCCATCAAAGTTATAGATTGTGACATATTTAGCGATATTTGAATATTAAAAAATCATAATAGGTCACTATCATTTTATTTGTTTTATTGTTACACATGGTATATTACATTCTTATTTTACACTATTAAAAATAATTCTTATTTTAGATGAAACATATCTAAATATTTCAGTTATTAGGTTTTCTATAAAGATGACATTTTTACATGTTTTGTTTTTCTTATATGTGTCATGACAATGATTTAAAAAACTTCAAAAAAAATAAAATAATACAATCACTTTAAAAATCTTAAATTTATTTATTTTTAATTAATTAATTTTGTATTTATAAGATAGGACGTATTATTAGATATAATTAGTATTATTCTACTGGATACATATAAGCTATCATTTTTTATTTATAATATTAGAATTATTGGTTAAAAAATGTAAATTTGTGTGATATATATTAGCTAATATTCTATTGGATATATATTAGCTATTATTCTATTGGATATATATTAGTTATTATTCTTGATTTATTATATTGGAATTATTGGTTAAAAAATTGTAAATTTATGATGGAGACAAAAAAAGTAAATTAAAGTCAAAATTGAAAATAAAAATCAACCTGAGGAAATAGAGAGATGTGATTGGTCGATAAGTTATTAGAGCAACTGTGTTTTAGTATATTAAAAGAAAAAATCATAAAAAAATCTCCACCTTCCAATTTTGAAATACTAATCAGAATAAATCTCTATCTCTATATTAAATAAAACAACACTGTGCTTACATCATCATTTTATCAAAATATCTTACATGGCAACTCCAAAATCTTTTATAAAAATTATTTCCTTCTCAACTAAATAAATTTATGACATCATTATAACATTAAACTACATTACTTAATTTATTATACTTTTTAAATTCTTATCATATTATTTAATAAATATTTTTATGCATATTCTTAAAGTATACATTTTTATCAATATACAAAATATTCAATTAATTCATATTTCAAGAATTTTTTTTCCCTTTATCTTCATGATTATGTATATATATATATATATATATATATATATATATATTAATATATTATATATATATATGTACTTGTAAGTATATATGTATGTATAAAAGATATATATATATATATATATATAATATATATATAATATATATATATATATATATATTAATATATATTTATATATATATATATATATATATATATATATATATATATATATATATATATATATATATATATATATATATATATATATATATATATATATATATATATATATATATATATATATATATATATATATATATATATATATATATATATATATATATATATATATATATATATATATATATATATATATATATATATATATATATATATATATATATATATATATATATATATATATATATATATATATATATATATATATATATATATATATATATATATATATATATATATATATATATATATATATATATATATATATATATATATATATATATATATATATATATATATATATATATATATATATATATATATATATATATATATATATATATATATATATATATATATATATATATATATATATATATATATATATATATATATATATATATATATATATATATATATATATATATATATATATATATATATATATATATATATATATATATATATATATATATATATATATATATATATATATATATATATATATATATATATATATATATATATATATATATATATATATATATATATATATATATATATATATATATATATATATATATATATATATATATATATATATATATATATATATATATATATATATATATATATATATATATATATATATATATATATATATATATATATATATATATATATATATATATATATATATATATATATATATATATATATATATATATATATATATATATATATATATATATATATATATATATATATATATATATATATATATATATATATATATATATATATATATATATATATATATATATATATATATATATATATATATATATATATATATATATATATATATATATATATATATATATATATATATATATATATATATATATATATATATATATACATATATCTATATATATATGTATATTAAAAATGAATATATATAGATTATAAATATAGATTGTTATCATGATATATTTATATATATATATATATATATATATATAAATAACTTCTACACATGAGATTAGGTATGTACACTGGTTCCTATCAAACAAGGATGTAGTGTAAACACTGGTTCCTATCAAACAAGGATGTAGTGTTGTAAATCCATACATGTACACCGGTTCCTATCAATCAAGGATGTTGGTGCAACGTAGTAGGTATATAGGATCATGTGTATAAGTAAATATATATATGTACATAGTTTTCATTATATATATCATTTACATTGTCATGTAATAAAAAGTATTCAAGTTTTGTAAAATTTGATATACATTTTTGGGTGATGAAAAATACTATAAGAAAGAAAATGTAAGAATACTTTTGTATTCCTTTCTTACCAAAATTTAAGTACCTAAGAACAAAAGGTTAGATACTTAATTGAACCAATTAGTTAACAAAAGATGATTTAGTAAGATTGGAGGTTGGTTTAGAGAGTGTTGAATGGAGGAAGAAAGAATGTTTTGGTGTGAAGAAAATGGTTAGCCATGAGGTGGTATTTGTAAGATCCTAAATCTTTTTATCGCCTATGTTGACTTTTCCGTTAGTCAACTTTGACTTTCTCCGTTAAGAAGTTATATGTAGTTTAATGTAACTAATAAATATGTGGATAAGTATGTGTATGAGGTGGATTAGGTGAGTAGAAATTACGTATAATAATATGTGTGTTATAATGTGGATAAAGTTGGGTATGTGTTCCCAATTAGTGTGATTAAAGTGTCAGATAAATGGCCACCAATAATGTTTGTTGTGTCGTGTGTATTCCTGTTAGGCAATAAGCAAATTTAAAATGTAGATATGTAGCTTGAGGGCTTAAGCGTTAACCGCTAATAGTTGTAGTTAATGACTAGCGCTAATCTGATCGCATTTTAATTTAGTTTATAAATACATTTAAAAACACCTTATAAGTTAATCCTCTAGTTTTAATTCTATATTATACGTATCATGTTGTTCTGGGCCATAAAAGAAAGAAATTAAGAGAAGCCCAATATCCTTTATTTGGACTTATAGTGTTACGCAGCAAATAATCAAAATAAAAAGGGTTTATTGTGTTTTGTGTGTGCATCAATCAAAAGGGAAAAGAAGTTTGGTTTTGATAAGGATATTTTATTGTTATGTTGAGCCGCTATTCATAAAAAAAAGGGTTGTTACCTTGGGATTTATTGTAGCCGTTTAAGCAAGGTAAGGAAGGTCCAAATTGTATTCTTTTCTACGTATAAATATATTACTAGCAGGTTATTGTATATCCCCATATATTACTAGGATTTACCAAATAAATAGATTATGATCACTTGTGTTTGTGGGTGATTTTTAAATAATAGGATATAAAGGTTTTTAGTTTTTGTTTCCTTGGGATTTTCGATCTGCAAAGAAAAAAAGAAAATAGATTTTTGTCATCCCATAATTGTTTGTCTCATGTTTTGCTAAATCCAAATAAAGTATTCCTTCAAAAAAAAATATGTACACATATACGTGTGTTTTCCTTCCATGTATAGTCTTCAAATTAAGAGGGGTGTTGTCCTTTCAATTGATATGTAGTCATCTTTTAACTTTGAGTAGTTGTCACCAACTAAATGACATTGTTGTATGTGTTTGTGTCTAGTCAAGTTTGAAAGAAAGATACTGATTAAACTCATTTTGTAATTATATGGGATTGTTTCAATGAAAGTGAACGAATAAACATTTAGCGTAGTTGTTTCGGTTTAAAAGGGGCGTAGCTTTTTGGCTGTTGTTTATTGTTAGTGATTCAAGATTTAAGAGCTTTAGTGTTTGTTTCTTTGGTCGACTTATCCTTTAATCGTTGGTCGTCTATAGGTTGGGTTACATGACAAGCTTGGTAAACTATCCTTAATTGCCAATTGTGAAGCTGCAAAAGGTAAGATATATCATATTTGACACGCTGGGGTGCACAACGAAAATGGTGATTTCTTAAAAGTGGTTTAAAACCTTTCCTTATCATACGCTAGTTTGGAGTAATGGGACTTTTGGAGGGTTTTGCGAAATGGGTAGATTTGCATGGTTAGGCTGATTTATATTGTTGTGATTACGCTTATACATGCTGAATTATAGTTGATATTAATGTTGTCTTTTTGTTGTAAAGTTGTTTTCGTTGAAATGCTAAGTTGTTGAGTTGGTTTGGCCTTTACACTAGTTCACTAGACTTGTGTAGGTTGCCATGTTGACACTGTGCACGATTAGGGGCCCTAAACTTAAAGTTGAAATAAAAGTTGCTAAAGTTAATATCGTTGTTAAAACTCGAGTATAAATCTAAGTTGAAAGTGGTAAGCTTATCCCATACTGGAACCGCGTAGGAACCAGTGTGATTTAGTTGGTCAGCGGGAGTAGACTAGTTGCTTCCAATGGCACGGCCTCGAAGTTTGAGATTAGCTGGGTGACTAGGTCCAGTCACTACAAGTTGCGTAACATCTTTCTCCTGGATTTGGTTATGCCTATCCTTAACGACACTGATGGACCCCGATAGGACTACCCATCAAGTCGGGTGCAAGGTCCCTTAAAGGCCTTAAAGCCGCCTTTGCACACATTTGTAGTTGTATTCATTGTGGTGACGCGAGTCATCCACCTTTAGTTGTAATAAAAAAGGGCATAACCTATTGTTGAATAAAGTTGTTGAAGTTGATTAAGTTGCTAGATGGAATACGTAGATAAAGTTGAATATTGTTGATTAAGTCGATAGGCACACGTAGGATTGTTAATCATTCTTATGGGTATTCGATTGCTATATATTAGTGTTGTTGTTACATGCTCGACTGCGTATGATTCTTTATTAAGTTATTTTAAATTGGCAATCATTTATATTAACCTGTGGTATATCTTACTCGGCTTTATAGCTGACACTTGTTCTTTTGTTGAAAATGTTTTGCCACCTCAGGTTGATGCTTAGTTGAGATGCAGAGTAGAGTGAGGATGGGTAGAAGATACAGCTGAAGACTTTTACCTAGATTGCCTCATTTATTCAGACTCATTTATTATATCTCGTTGACTGTTATCGTTATTTGACTTATTATGGGTTTCATTTGATTTTGGTTGGATCCGACGAGTAACACCGTCATTTAAGTTGAACATTTATATTTTGGAAATATAATAATTGATGGAAACTTCCGCAATACTCTGTGTTTTTAAGAAAAATTTTGAAATCCATATTTTTATAAAGTTCGGTGTTAGAATTTATAGGCTAATGAGAGGAGTAAGTGGAGGTAGGTTGTGGGAGACAAATTAGTGTGGTGATTGAAGGTGGGGTAAAGAAGACAAATTATAGTAGTGAGTGGAGGTGGGGTAAGGGAGACAAATTTGAGTGGGTGGAGGTGGTGATTGATTCCATATATATATATACACACATATTTATATTATGTATATTTGTATTTATATGTATTTATTTTATATTAAAGTTTTATAAATTAAATAAACTATCTATATAATATATATATATATTATTATTTATAACTACTGTTATATTTTATATAATATATATTAAATATATATATATATATATGATATGTCGTATTTTATACCCATTTCCCACAACGTATTTAGTTGATTTCGCATGGTTTATGAGTCGTTTTTGTATACAATTGGTGCGTTTATGGTATTTGTTAGTGTTTCAGGTTACTGACAGGTATTTAAGCGCAAATCTGGAGAAAACGACATTGTTGAGATGAATCGAGTGCTAACGGAGGATTTCGGAAGCATTTGGATGAAGATTGCAGAAAGTCAACCAAAGTCAATGCTGAAAAAGGCCAGTTGCGCCGCAACCCAATTCCAGAAGAATAAGTTGCGCCGCAACGTCTTCCAGTTGCGCCGCAACACCCTTCCTTCCTGGCCAGCAAAGAGTCAACATAAGTCAAAGGGTCAACGCAAGTCAAAGGCGAGTTGCGCCGCAACTCTTCATTGCGCCGCAACCCAGAACCAGAGGAATAAGTTGCGCCGCAACGTCCTTCAGTTGCGCCGCAATGGGTTCAAGTTCAAGCCAGTCTAGGTCAACGAAAGTCAAAGTCAAAGCCCGAAGTCAAACATAGTTGCGCCGCAATGCAAGTTGCGCCGCAACTGGGCGCGTTTCTGGCAGCTTTGGGGGTTCGTATAAATAGCTTGAAAATTATGCCAAAAGACTCTTCTCTTTTAGCAGCCGTGTTCCAAACCCTAATTGGAGATATTTTCCAGATTTTCATCAATTTCTAGGTTTTCAAACACAATTGGATCGATTACGTTCGTAGCTTTCAATTATTATCATTCGGTAACAATGAATTTCTCTTATTTCAATTGTTATTCTTATTTTAATATGAGTGGCTAATCACTTCATCATCCATCTTGATGGAGAGAGACATTATGTAAAGATTGCACAATTTTATTAATTCAATGTTGATTTCATTTAACGTTATATCGAGATCTTAGCGTATTTCTTCCTTATTATTTATCTTGAATTGATTGGTGATTATATGTGTCTTTAATGGTAGTTATTGATTACGTATATTTCATTTTGATTATTTGGGTACAAAAATACCCTAAAACTGACTACTACACACTCCCCGGCAGCGGCGCCAAAAACTTAATGTCTACCATTACTTAGTTTAGTCCCTGTGTTCGATCCTGGACTTACCTTTTAGCTATACTATATACGAACGGGTCCACTGCCCGCGAGTGTGTAGTAGTCAGTTTTAGGGTATTTCTTGTTTATAAATTTTAAACTCGATTTTACACATCAATATATATATATATATGATATAATATATATATATATATATATATATATATATGAGTCTAAATACAATAAATATAATTTGTTTACTAAAATAATTATTAGTATTTTCTATGTAAAGGTACGAACTAGACGTTTAAATGTTTTAATGATTTTGTAACCTAAATACAAAATGTTTAACACAAACAATTAATCATAAAAATTAATCATGTCTAGATTGTGCAAATAAAGTTTGCCCTTGTCTAGTTCATCACCTCGATGAATGTTTGTCAGTTCGTTAACTCATAACGATGTTTGTTCACATTGTTTTATTTGCATAAGAGTCATATATTTAAATTAATAGTCTTTTTAGTCAACCTGAAATTTTTGCGGATGTTACATTCTTCTAAAGTCTAAATGCTCATTAAGCCCGAATAAAACATAAATCCATTTATTCCATGATAAAGTCTTACAGACTAATAATGTACATAAACGAAAATGAACTATAAATGACCGGAAAAGTGCTTCGGAAAATACGCTCAGGTGACGGTTGTTACATTAATAAACTAATTTACGCCCTAAACCTTTATTATATTAATTTACATGTTAAACTCTTATCTTCTAAAATATCTCTACTACCAACTTCACATCAATTAACATTTACATCAATTTACATAACTCGACGTCGCCATCACCACCAGTCGCCGCCGCCACCATAACGACGTCGTCGCAGCATTGTGCGGGTATTGTGCTAGTTTGTTTTAAGTGACATACAAAATAAGCTAAATTTTATAAATATCTTTAAAGTTTTTTACTCTTAACTTATAAGTATATCACTTGTATTATTTTTTATAAAAAGTATATCCACTCGATGGTGATTGAGAATTTTCGATGTTTTTTTTAAATGTTGATCTAAATCAAATTTGAACAATAAAAATTCAAGACTTCAACTAGTACATGGGGCAAAGGGCGAAAGTGACCGACTATCGAGTTTGAATTATCTAATATTTGAGGATATGAAAATTGTTATTGGAATATATAAAAACGAACATGATTAGGTAAATATATTGCATTTAACATGATAATAAATTTATGGTCTTAAAATTTTAAAAACGAGGTCCATATAAAATAAGATTTTAAGGGTAAAATCCTTGATATTAAGAATTTGAATTTTGGGTTTGGGTTTGCATTTGATTTGATTGAATTTTTAAGAGTTTTGAAAAACCTTGCACTAACAAACATAAATCACTATGTTCCTCATTAGGAACATGTAAGAAACCAAATTTGGAATATTGCATGGCCTATATATGTAATTATATTCAAGAAATGTAGGAAAAGTGAAGGGCTTATGTGTAACTATTGTAAAAATATATTTGCTTTTATATAGAAAGCAAGAGCATTTCAAGCACCAGTTGACCAAAATAGTTTCATATGATCAAACTAGAGCACATAACTATACTCTTTTTGACCCAAAAGTTAACGTATAATTATTCATGCTATTAAGCTTTTTAGTAAACACAAGAAAAGAATGAATGAAAGTGTAAAAAGTATAAAAATGCAAATATCACGTTTTAATCAATCTATTGGATGATTTAAGCTTAATTTTAATTAAAACACATGGCCCCCCTGATTTTTATGGATTAAAAAAACAATGTGAGTGTTCCACACCTAAGCTTAGGTGTGGAACCCCTCACATACCAATTTTTTAATATTTGTTGAATTTTAATTAAAACACATGGCCCCCCTGATTTTTATGGATTAAAAAAACAATGTGAGTGTTCCACACCTAAGCTTAGGTGTGGAACCCCTCACATACCAATTTTTTAATATTTGTTGAATTTTAATTAAAACACATGGCCCCCCTGATTTTTATGGATTAAAAAAACAATGTGAGTGTTCCACACCTAAGCTTAGGTGTGGAACCCCTCACATACCAATTTTTTAATATTTGTTGAATTTTAATTAAAACACATGGCCCCCCTGATTTTTATGGATTAAAAAAACAATGTGAGTGTTCCACACCTAAGCTTAGGTGTGGAACCCCTCACATACCAATTTTTTAATATTTGTTGAATTTTAATTAAAACACATGGCCCCCCTGATTTTTATGGATTAAAAAAACAATGTGAGTGTTCCACACCTAAGCTTAGGTGTGGAACCCCTCACATACCAATTTTTTAATATTTGTTGAATTTTAATTAAAACACATGGCCCCCCTGATTTTTATGGATTAAAAAAACAATGTGAGTGTTCCACACCTAAGCTTAGGTGTGGAACCCCTCACATACCAATTTTTTAATATTTGTTGAATTTTAATTAAAACACATGGCCCCCCTGATTTTTATGGATTAAAAAAACAATGTGAGTGTTCCACACCTAAGCTTAGGTGTGGAACCCCTCACATACTAATTTTTTAATATTTGTTGAATTTAATGGGCCTAGCCCACCAGGCGAAGCTCCATACAAGGCTTAGATGTAATGAGGTTTTGGACGAATTTCGGACGAGTCCTAAGGGTTCCTTCACCTCTTTTTAACAATAACTTAAATATTATCATATTTATTGTTATGACTTACTATAAGTGGCTGAACTAAATTCCTGACACGTGTAGAACCTTCTATACCTCGTGCTACCTCGTACTGGGCCTAGTCCATATCTTGCACGGCCCAAAATACGAGAAAACCTAATTTGGCTGCCTATAAATAGGCCTTATCATTGGTTGTCAGATCATTCTACATTCAGTCATAATCAATTCAAATGTGAACCTTTTTGCCAGAGGTATTGACGTGACAAGTTTTCGATGCGAGCTATGTCAGTCGGGAATTGAAACCATTAACCATCTCTTTAATCGGTGCAAGATGGCGAAAGAAGTTACGATTCTTCTTAACAACTGGACTCGGCTGGTTATTCCTAATTCTCCACCTGAAGATATTCTCAAATGGTGTGATACTTTGAACATTTCTGGTAAGAACCGAAAAATACTTGAAGCTATTTTATACACCTCGTGGTGGTACATTTGGAAAGCGAGAAACGAGGTACTTCATAATAACTCGAAAGAAAACAGTTTGAATATATTCCAGGCTATCATTTCTTGTTCATATCTTTGGGTTCACAACCGGGATAGAAAGGATTCTTATGTTTGGGATGAGTGGTTAGTCAAGCCGTTGCATACTGATTAATGCTTCAAGTTGTATGTTCGTATCTTTATGTCTTGGCCTGTTTCTTAGGTTCGTTTCGCAGTTTTATATATCGAGTAGGGTCTAGATTAGTTTGCTTTTAGTAATATCTAGATGTCTCTTGTAATTGTATTTTTTACAGCTAGTGTCTTGCTAGTTGTATATATTAATAAAATTCTGCCGTTCAAAAAAAAAAATTCATTCTCATTATATATAATATTCTCTGCACCAGCAGTACATTCAATAATATCATCAGTATATTCATAGATATTATCATCAACACATTCATCATCAATCAATCATAAACATCAAATCACATTATATTCATATCCTCCAAAGATCGAAACGTCTCTTTGGGAAAATCATCAAACACCTTAGATTCGTCAAGAGTTTATTAGGTTTGCACTACTTTGTAGGAGATCTTGATGATTTTCTTGGTTAAAACCCATCTTTGATTGAGCTTCACATTTTCATGCTCAAACATTGGCGCCATCCGTGAATTTACTGATCACTGGACGGTTTTGTGTTGTTACAAATCAAAAATCATCTTTGTTCTTGTTTATTTCTTGTTTGTTTCTTAGCATCATATGGCTGAGGAATTTACTCCTGTTTCTCAGGTTATACCTTCTGGGTTGGGGAGGGTTATTGATGGAGATGATTCTCCAACAATGAATCTGGAAACTTCTGAAATAGGTGAGATTCAAAATACCTCAGGAGAAAAATTTCCAGATTTTGGTCCTAGATCTAGTGAAGTTGTGACAAATGCAACTAGTGTTGTTTCTGGTGGTGGATCTAGGTTGCCACCCAGGGTAAGCTTTGCATCTAGCCTTGGGTCTGGTAGTGTTAGTGTGGGACCACTTTTCTCCACACCTTCACCCTCTGTATCTCCCTTTGTATCTTTATTTACAACACCCCCAACTAGCACATCTCCTATCACTATGCTCTCTTCGGGTCCTAGTCAGTTGAGTTCTCACATAACTAGCTTGACCAGCCCACCCATGACTGGAGGTCAGACATCCTTGCAATCAATGGCCAGCTCCTCTCAATCTGTCACCATTCAGGAGAGCCATTTGTTGGAATTGATAAAGTTAGCTGCCAAGAACACTCAGCAAGTACAAGCTCCACCACCTCCTCCAACTGATTGGTTTTCTCAACTCTCTTTTGCGTTAAGGCCAGCTCCGCCTCAGCCGGCCCCACAACCCGCTCCACAGCCTACAGGCATGGAGTCAATAATGAAGTTATTGGTAGACGAAATGAAAAAACAAAAGCCAGTAGAGCCTGCTCCTGAACCAGTTAACCCAGCAAAAGAATTGTTAAAAATGCTAAATATTGCAGCGGGGGAGGAGGCTGATGAGCAAGCAAGGGTGGCCACAGTGCCAAAGTCTGCAACAAAGTCAAGGTTTTGTGACTGGGTGGCAAATTATGCCTTCCTAGACGGTCAGAAGGTTCCACTATCGTTGGCACTTACGATGGTACTAGGGACCCAGAAGATCATCTCGCAATCTATGATCAAGTCGTATTAACTGAGAAGTGGGTGGACCCCGTGGCATGTCACTTGTTCCCAGGCACTTTGCAGGGTTATGCTTTGGAATGGTTCACCAAGCTTCCTGAGAAGAGTATCAAAAACTATGAAGATTTGAAGAAGAAGTTTATAGGGCAGTTTGTCCAGCAGAAGAAGCGTCAGAGAAGTCACCTGGAAGCTCACTTGATTAGACAAAGAGAAAGCGAATCATTGAGGGACTTCATCTCAAGATACACTAAGGAGTGTCAGAAAATACCAAGCCTCCCTGAAAGCCAGCAAGTCTCAGGTTTTACTTTGGCATTGCTCCCTGGCGAACTCCAAGACGACCTAAGCAGGAGAATCTCGTTGATGTTTGGAGAGGCTACTGATAGGGCGTTCGATTTTATTCGCTCCAAGGAAACTGCCCTTCTTGTGAAGGGGGCAGTCAGAAAGGATAGGCCTGGGGGAGGTCCTGGGACGTCGGGAGGCTTGGGTGGTGGAAGGTATGATATTAGAAGAAATGATAGAAGGTTTGATCATAGAGACACTAAAAGGAGAGAAGAAAGAAGAGATGATAGGAGAGATGACAGAAGGGAAGGAGTGGCCCGTATGACAGAGTGATCAACTTGATAAAATCCCCAAGGGAGATCCTCAAGACTGAACGAGTTGGTGAAAATTTCAAACCTCCCCGACCTTTGATACACAGGTCTGGAAACGAACCTTGAAGTTTGTTTGACTCTCCAAATTCGTATGAAACATTGCTTCTAATGCCATCATCTTCATATTGAGCCCATTGATTAGAATTGCTTTGCAATGACCTCCATTTTATGCACTTACATTAATCAATGATTCATACTTTAATGTATCTCATTAGTGGCCTTCTGCATGCGTTGCTTCAGCAAATCAACTGTCCAGCTATTTCAAGTAAAATATGTGAGACAGCAGCAAATAAAAAAAATAAAGCATAACAAAGGATAGACCCGTATACCTCAAAAGTTTGTGTCGAACACAAAATGATATGATTTTGTCACATCCGCTCAAAGACATTTTCTGATTCTTAAGGGGGATGAAAAGTATATAAAAGAAGAAACAAAAGAATTAGTAAACTATATAAACTCTTACTATAAGAGCAAGAACAGCTTTTGGCTCCAAATTTTGCCTATCTTGTGTCATCTCATCATAAATAGCAAGGGCATCAGACATATGCCCCTTTGTTGCAAGTTCAAATACAAGCATGCTTTTGATTTCATTGAGATCGTCAGAAGGAATCTTCTTATTTTCAAGAACCTGCAAATGGAGTAGCAAAATTTCAATCTATAAAA
>CM067167.1:67200509-67363009 GCA_034093135.1 Erigeron breviscapus
ATGTGACACGTCATGATACTCGAGTGTTTTAAACCACTTGATATCGTGATCTGACGTGTTGAAACCATTTTTACGTACTTGACAACTGTTTGTGTTGGGAAAACAAAAAGTGTGTGGGGTTATGGGTAAAGTAAGCCGTCGTAGCATTTAATGCTGACATGGTAACATTTAATGCTTACATGGAAAATTATATTTTATTTTCAAAATATCTTCAAAATATTTGGTTTAATAAAATATGATTTGTGGGTTTACATTGGGATCTTGAATCCCCTTATAAATACCCTTATTTACTTCATAACACATTTACTTTCTTTTTCAATCTCTTCATTTACTCTCTTCATTTACTTCCAATCATAAATTTCAATTTCATTCTTCTCTTTGCTTCCAATTTCAAAACCCTAAATTCCTAAATTTCAATTTCATTCATGGCACCTAAATCTTCTCGTTCAAGAGATGTAAATCTCTTGACTGCTCCTTACAATCCCTCACCAGATGTCGCCCAGGCACCTGGTGCTCCTTATAGTGCAGCCTTGAAATTAAATCCAAACAATCCTTTGGCTAGCCTACAAGGCTCTCAAGGGTCTAGAACCCTTATTGGTAGAATCAGAAAATTTCTGAAGGATTCTCCAATAGGACCCTATTCACCAGGAACCCACGCAAGATGTACCATGATTACTTGTGTGAGTTCTGGTTCACTGCCACACTTTCTTCCGATTGTTCCTCCATCAGTTTCACATTAAAGGATGGAACAATCAAGTGTACTTTGACTGCAGAAGTGTTGAGGGATGCTCTTCACCTCAATTACTGGAGAGAGGGTGAGTCTCCAGTTGTTTTAGCCCCAAATATCAATTTTCGTCAAGTACTCCTTGAGATGGGTCATAGGGAGTGCTTGGACAATGATGGGGTTTTAAAGACCAAGGGGGCTATGACCATGAAGGGCCTTACACCTTCATGGAGGTATTTCTTTGTACATCTGGTAGAAAGTTTGGGTGGTAGTTCAGGTGGTCTTGACCAGATCAACTCTTCCCAAGCTGAAATGGCTTATTGTTTGTGGAAGGGGTTGAGGGTGGATTTTGCTGACATACTGTATAGAAGTCTTGTGCAGAAGCTGAAAGGCTCCAGGGGTGTTTGTATTCCCTTTTCTAGATTTCTTTCTTTGTGTTTCAGGCAGATTCTGGGTGAAGAAGAGTATCGTAATACAGACTCTGCATTCACAAGGCCAGATGTTTTGAGGAACTTAGACTCACTAGTATCTGAAACTGGTGAGGTTGAACTTCCTGCGCAGATGCTGCTGGCATTTGCTAAAACTGGTGCACCTTTGGAAAGTGAGCCAGAAAGACAATTGGGCGGGCCTCAAAATAATGAGGGACCCTCCAGTTCGTCTCCAGTTGTGGTTGGTGATAGAACAACCATAACTCAAGCCGTTCCTATCACGTCTATCCCTGGTGACGATACTTCGGTATTTGATCCACAAACAGATGTACCCATCCAGGAAACTGGGGAAGGTCATCTGGAGCCTGACCAGGTAACTGGTCAGCCCTCTGTCACATTCATGGATCTGGACATGGGTGTTAACGACGAGGAAACCTTATTGAATCTTCGGATTCAGAAGGTACTGAAACAGACTTGGAGATTCTTGATGCTTCTGTACAAGCACAAGACCCTTCATCTCCAGTCTGCCCTCCAGAACGCATCAATTTCACTTTCCCCATCTGAGCAAAATATGCCTACTTATATTTCCTTACCAATAAATACCGCTCCTCTACCAACTGGGCAATTCTCCTTTGCTCGAGAAATGCCCCCACCACCGTCGCCGTTGTTCACACCTGAGCTTTCTCAGCATGAACAACACATTGAACTCCTATCCTTTCTTCTTCTACCACTCCTCCAATATATTCAACTGCTGGCCTGACAACTGGGGAGACTTCCATTAGTTTGCCTCCTCCAGTTGCTCCAGTAGTAACTGCTCGTGGTCCAGTGACACCTTCTTCCTTGTCACTGGACACTCAAGTTGTCTCTATTCAATCCGATCTCCAAAACCTTCTAACCAGGGTGGAGGAGATTCAGAAGACACTTGAGAAGAACACCAAGTCCTTCTCCAGATACCACAAAGACTCATTGACAAATATCAAGGTGGTTGATCTGGGGATAAACAAGTTCTCATTAAATGAGGACTTGGTGTTTAATAAATTGAATGAGTTGGTCACTGGCAGTAATAATTTGGCAGGTACATTGAAGGAAGCCTTTGACCTAACTCATGCTAAGGTCACCAGTTCTATCTCAAGTTTACTTACCAATACTGTCAGAACTTCTGAAGTAGACTTGAAGGAAATTGAAAGGCAGGTCAAGGAACTTGTTGAGAGACCTGGCCTAGATTTAACTGGCCTTGGTGAGCAGATGGTATCTTCAGTTGGTCAGAAAATGGAAGATATGTTGGGTGCTAGGGAAGATCGTTTGGTTGAAAGGGTGATGTCTGAGATCACCAAGCTGGCCACTCCTCAGGTTGATCTGGCCCCACTTACCAGTGAGATCAGCCAGTTGAGGGGCAGCATTGAAGGTTTGAGCACCCAAGTATCTCTTCACACTGAAACTTTGAATAAACTGGCCAATGAAGTGGAGGATTTGAAGAAGAGGGATGATGCTTTGAAGGAAAAGGTGGGTGCTGGTGTTGATGAATTGAAAACTGGTCAAGACAAAGTTGTTGCAAATGTCTTGGCCCAGTCTAAAGAAACCAACCACCTTTGGAGGTCCTTCCGTATGATGTGTGGGATTTTTAAAGAGTGCAAGGACATGCAGTCGTGGCAGCCTCTTCCTTCTTCCTTCTCCCCTTCTCCCCCCCTTGCGTTTCAAAACCTCCTCGCTTCCCTCCCCCCTCCCCCTCCACTTTCTCACACATCCCTCCCCTCCCCTTCTCCCCCCTCTTAGCTCCTCCAATATTTCCTCTTACCTCCCTGTGGTTGGCAGCCTCTTGACCGGTTGCCATCACACCCCACTGAATGGGAAGCAATAAGGGCAGGTCTAGATGCTGCCAAGGGGGAAAGAGGTCCAGTCCTTGCACCACCAGTTCTACCAAGAAGGGAATTAAGCTTAGCTGCCAGTACTGATGCTGGTGAGCAAACTGGTGATGCTAGTGAAAGGGGGAAGGTGTTGGATAAGGGAAAGGCAAAGGTAACTGAAGAAGCCCAGCCGGCCACTGAAATGGAAATGCTTGAGACTGGTAATGTTGGGGGGGGGGGGGGGGGGGTTGGGGGGGGGGGGGGGGGGGGGGGGGGGGGGGGTGGGTGGGGGTAACTGAAGAAGCCCAGCCGGCCACTGAAATGGAAATGCTCGAAACTGGTAATGTTGATGTACTGCCTCCAGTTTCAGACAGTGATAGTAGAAGACTGGCCAGACTTGGTGATAGTGTTAAAGAACGAAAGAAAATGAAACAAAGGAACCAAGCTGAAGCCAGGGCACATCTCACTCAATGAACTTGCTAGATATGAGTGATGCCAATCTTCTAGGTATCACTAAGGAGGAGTATCTCAGTATTAAGAATGATCCTAGGATAGTTGACCAGTTAAATGAAATGCTAGATGTTGAACTGGAAAGACACTATCATGAGGATGAGGCTGAATTTGATGCCAGGAGCTTAAACATTTCTTTGGAGAGGGCTAAGGAGCTAAGGGCCAGTGGGATTCTGAAAAGAATTGCCAATGTAAAGAAGGTTGTGAAAGAAGTGATGAATCCACCAGTTCAAAGAAGGATTCCACAACCTAGAAGACCACTGACCAAAGCTGCCAGGGATGCTGATCTTAGCACATTCATTGAACCAACTGGCGAGGTAACAAATGAAGACATTAAGTCCGCCGTACTGGCTGCTGGTGTTGGGAGTATTAAAATCACTAATGAAACTGAAGCAAGAAACTACTACTCCCAGATCATGTCAACCAGGAGACATGGTGGTACTATAACAAATGTCAACATCACAATTAAGCCAGGCACCAAGGTCTTTCAGAGTTGAAGTGAAGTATGCTGGTGGGCCACTAGTAAGAACTGATGATCCTGGTGTGTTGCAGTTTGGGTTCAGTGAATGGGTCGAGATGGTGAAGGTGCTGGATGCGAAGGCACAAAAGAATAGGTTTGAGAAGGCATGGGTAAACTTCCTAAAGGGCAAGATTCAACACAAAGAGAATCTGGAGCAAAGGCTGAATATTGACCCTGAAGACACTCAACCTATTTCTCTTGTGACCAAAAGAAGAAGAACTAAAGAAAGTTGTTCATGTGTCTGTGCAAACTGATGGTGATTTAGATGATGTTCATGATGTTGATGATTATTTCTTCCCGATTACTTCTGAAACTCAGACTTTTACCAAGTTTTCTGAGGGAACTCAATCATACTTGAATGAAATTGATGCTTTCAAACAAAAGTTTGAAAAAGAAAGGGAACAGAGGTTAAATGTGCTAAAGGAACTTAATGATCTAAAAGTTGAATTCCAATTTCAGAAAATAGCACTTCAATTTCATAAAGAAGAAGAAAAAGCATCAATTCCTCAAGCAAAGTCCATGTCCGATAAAGAAAATGAAGTTAGTGTGAAGTTGGAAACTGAAGATTTGACAAATTTTTTGGAAGAAAATCATGATTTTGATCCTGAATTTGAAAAACATTTTGTTAAAAAGGAGGAAAAACTTGATTTTTATCTGAAGAAAAATTCCAAAGTCACACTCTTCACAATCTTCATCAATCAATAAGTTCCAAAGACCAAAGACCACTCAACAATCAAAGACCAACCCGTTACCCAAGACTGGCTCAAGACCAAAGACCAGACCATCACCCAAGACTGTTTCAAAACCGAAGACTAATCAATCACCTAAGACAGGTTCAAGTCCGAAACCACAGAAAGGTCCCAATGTCCCAATGAAATCAAAGACTTCTAGGCAAACAAAGATGTACAAGGTTATTTCTGAACCTAAGTCACAAAAAGAAGTCAAAGCAAGCAGTGGTCCAAAGAGTGTTAAGGATGAAGCTTTCTCATTAGGTAACAAACAACCTCAGCAGGTTAGGTATTCTAGTTTTCCTAAGTACTCTCAGAAGAATCCTAAGTGCACTTTACATAGGGTTAGAGATACTTTTACTGGAATGACTAAATACAAAGACCAGTATGGTTGGTTGTCACCTAATAACATAAAGAAAGTAAACAAGACCACAGAACCCATCAAGAAGAAACCTGTTAAGAACAAAGTTAACAAATTGTTTGCTAACACAAAGAATGTTCGTGTTTCAGGTGACTTGTGCTTAACTAGTAGCAGTAGATGGATCCCTAAGGATAGATATTTGAATGCATCTAGTAAAGTCAAGCTTGATGGAAAACCTGCCAATGTCAAACAAGTGTGGATTGTCCGTAGATCGAATACATTAGATAATGCTAATAAATCTAGGACTAGTCCCGCTTGTACCAAAACATGTGTATAAACCTTTACATTTTTTTGCTTGTAATTCGTATTTGTATTTTGAACAATTATGTGTGCTTGTTTGTTATTTGAATAAATTGTTTGTTTGCGTGTTATTTTGCTTGATGTTTATTTTTTAATGTGTACTTGCATGTTATCCCTCTAACCTGCAAGGACCCAATCTACATGGGTACCTAAACCATATTCCCTGTCCTTGCAGGAATATCTCATTTGTGTATGGTATGTCGACTCGGGATGTTCTCGCCATATGACTGGTAACAAGTCAATTCTTTCGAATTTTGTTGAAAAGTTTATGGGAACCGTCAGATTCGGAAATGATCATATTGCTCCTATTCTTGGTTATGGAGACATTGTCAAAAATGGAGTCACTATCAAGAGAGTTTCTTATGTTGAAGGACTAGGACACAATCTTTTTAGTGTTGGACAATTTTGTGACAATGATCTTCAAGTATTATTTAGGAGATATGAATGCAAAGTGCAGACTGAAGATGGTGTGGATATTCTGACTGGAACAAGAGACAATAATTTCACAATTGATCTCAACAACATCCCATCCAATTCTTCAGATATTTGTCTTCTTTCGAAAGCAACTGCACAAAACTCTTGGTTATGGCATCGCCGTCTTTCTCATCTTAACTTTCAAACGATTAATACACTCGTGGATAACAACTTGTTGAAGGTCTTCCGGACTACAAGTATGAAAGTGAACATGTTTGTCCAGCTTGTGCAATTGAAGATGAAGAAAGCTTCACACAAACCAAAGAAGCATAAGTACAGAAGGTCCTTTGCACCTTATTCATATGGATTTGTGTGGGCCCAATGAAAGTTCAAAGTATCCATGGGAAGCGATACATTCTAGTGATTGTAGATGATTATTCTCGTTACACTTGGGTATTCTTTCTTCATGCAAAGAGTGATACTCCGCAAGTGATTATTGATTTCATCAAGAAGACCCAAGTCAATCTCAAATCATCTGTTAGAATTGTTCGCTCAGACAATGGTACTGAATTCAAGAATTCAACGATTGATTCTTTCTTCAAGTCCATGGGTATTTCACATCAATTTTCTGCTGCCAGGACACCTCAACAGAATGGAGTAGTTGAACGTCGAAATCGAACTCTTGTTGAAGCAGCTAGAACAATGCTTGCCTATTCGAAGTTGCCACCGAATCTATGGGCTGAAGCTGTTGCTACTGCTTGTTTTACATAAAACAGATCCATAATAAACAAGAGGTTTGATAAAACTCCGTATGAGGTGATCAACAAAAGAAAGCCCAATGTGAACTTCTTGCACATTTTTGGATGTGTATGTTATGTTCTCAATGATCGAGACAATCTGGGCAAATTTGAACCAAAAGGCGATGAGGCATATTTCATCGGTTATTCAAGAGAATCCATTGCATATCGTGTATATAATCGAAGAACCAAGAGAATCGAAGAGAGTATGAATGTCAAATTTGATGAACTCTCAGGAATGGTTCTTGAACAACACAGTTCAAGACCCGAACTTCAAAGTCACAAGCTTCCGCAACTAAGACTGCATCAAATGTCAAATCATTCTCAACTCCAACTTCACAAGATTTGGATATCTTGTTTGAAGAATTTTTCAAGTTTCGAAGAAAGTTCCTGAATCTGATGGAAATGCCAATGAACCATCCAGTTCAAATTCAGAAGAAATGGATCCCAATGAGTCTTCACCATCACAATCATCAGATGTTAATTCATCATCTGATTCTCCTCCACCTACTGATATTTCAGAGTTGCATACTCAACCTCATAATATCTCACAAGTGACAAATCCTACACCCAATCCTGAAGATTATGTTCATGATGACTTTGTTGAACCAATTGCAACTTCATTTGAACAATTAACAGAACAACATTCTCCTGATTTTATTGATTCTGAAGAATCTGGTGATCCACTTAATCCAATTCCTCACACAACCAAGTGGACAAGAGCTCATCCTATTTCTCAAGTCATTGGTAATCCAACAACTGGAGTTCAGACAAGATCCGCATCCGCGAATGAATGTCTGTTTGTGAATTTTCTGAGTATTGTTGAACCAAAGACAGTGAATGAAGCTCTAAGTTGTCCAGATTGGGTGAAAGCAATGCAAGAAAAACTTAATCAGTTCGAACGTCTTGAGGTATGGAAATTGGTTCCAAATCCTTACAAGAACAAGGAGCCAATTAAAACCAAATGGATCTTCAAAAACAAAAAGGATGAAACTAGAGTTGTTGTACGCAACAAAGCACGATTGGTTGCAAAGGGATACTGCCAACAAGATGGAATTGACTACGATGAGACATTCGCACCAGTTGCACGAATTGAGGCTATTCGGATGTTTCTTGCCTATGCTGCCTACAAGAAATTCACAGTCTACCAAATTGATGTCAAAACTGCCTTCTTAAATGGAATACTCAAAGAAGAAGTGTATGTTGAACAACCAGAAGGTTTTGTGAATTCAAAACATCCAGACTATGTTTACAGGTTAGATAAGGCTTTATATGGTCTGAAACAAGCGCCTCGTGCATGGTATGATGCTCTATCCTCTTATCTTGTGAAATCTGGTTTTAGCAAAGGTTCGATTGACACTACCTTGTTTATCAAACGACAAGGGAGTGATGACATCATTCTAATCCAGATTTATGTTGACGACATAATTTTCGGGTCAACTAATCCTAAATACTGCAAGAATTTCTCTGCTTTAATGATCAAGAAATTTGAAATGAGCATGATGGGTGAATTAAACTTTTCCTTGGTCTTCAAGTAAAACAGTTGTCAAATGGTACTTTTATTTGTCAATCTAAGTACATTATTGACATGTTGAAAAAGTTTGATATGATGGATTGTCAAACAATTGGAACACCCATGGAAGCTCGGACAAAGATTAATGCTGACTTAAATGGAAAATCTTTTGATCAAAAGAAATATCGCAGTATGATAGGGTCACTCATGTATTTGACTGCAAGTCGCCCGGATATTATGTTCGCCACTTGCATGTGTGCCAGGTACCAGGCCAATCCCAAGGAAAGTCATTTCCAGGCCGTTAAACGGATCTTCCGATACCTGAAAGGCACAGTGAACCTTGGTCTCTGGTATCCAAGGGATACCGGATTTCAGTTAATTGCATATTCGGATGCTGACCATGCAGGTTGTAAGTTGATCGAAAGAGTACTTCTGGGAGTGTACAGTTTCTAGGGGATAGATTGGTCAGTTGGTCTTCAAAGAAACAGAATTGTGTATCCACATCTACTGCAGAAGCTGAATACGTTGCTGCAGCAAGCTGTTGTTCACAAGTTCTTTGGATGAAGACTCAGTTGACTGATTATGGATTCCAATTCAACAGAATTCCCATTTAATGTGACTCAAAGAGTGCTATTGCTATTTCTTGCAATCCTGTACAGCACACAAAGACCAAGCACATAGATGTTCGGTACCATTTTCTTAAAGATCATGTCGAGAAAGGTAATGTCGAACTCTATTTTGTCCCAACAGACTACCAACTTGCTGATCTTTTCACCAAACCTTGGATGAAAACATGTTTAATTTTCTTAAAACCAAGTTGGGAATGCTAGATTTACAAACTTAAATGATTTCATGCCATGTATTCTATGTTCAATTTCTGTTTCAAACATTGATGTGTTTTACTTGGTATTGCATGCAATGTTTGAGGGGGAGAAAAAGGGTAGAATGCATGATTTTAGGGGGAGTTTGTAAATTTATTGTCTTGGTACATGCTTAATTTGAGGGGGAGTGTGCAAATGCATATGAATTTTATTTATTATTTGTTTATTTTATGATATGTGTGTTTGTTTTAAAATTGAAAAAATCAAATACAAAATTAGAAAACTTTAAAAAGATAAAAAGTTTTTTTTAAGTTGTTTAAAATTTTTTTGTTATTTTAGTAAGTGGTTTTATCTTATTTTTTATTTTATTTTTTTTTGTTTTTTTTTGTTTTATTTTTTTTTGTTGTTGTTTAGTTTCAGTGAAAAACCCATTACAAGTCTAAAACCCATTATGAGCCCAAAATGATAAGCCCAAGTCCGGAATGAGATCCGGGTTGACACGCGGGTCGTGTCCAAACCCGCAACCCGAATTTGAATTTTAAAAGAAAAATGGGCGGTCCATTTTATCACTTTCCAAATTCAAATCATCTTTTCTTTTATTTTTCTCTCAAACCGATCAAAAAAAAAAAAACTTCATTCAAATAATCAACCTTTTTTTTCATCTTTCTTGGAAGAATCAAAGTTGATTGTTATTATAAGCAGATTTGAGTTGTTAATCATCTCTTTACATCGATTAAATTTTTCAGTTTGAGGTAAAATTTCTTGTTTATTTTTGATCACCAACTGTTTGATTAAATGCCAAGATGAACTTTTTGAATTCTTATGCTTGATATGATGTTTTGATTCATGTTTTGAGGATGATAGATGCATGATTAGGTATTGTACTTGTTGTTTATATGATTATATGCCTTAATCTGCATGAATTTAAATGTTTCTGGGTTTGTTTGATCAAGGGTTGGGTAATGTCATGTGTTCTTGATGAAATATACCATTTGCAGAGCAATTTGCTCGGCAAATGGGTTATTTGTTCATAATAACCTTCAAATCTTCTTTAAGCCTGGTTATCAAGTTCTCATTTTCCCAAACAAATTTTTGAATCAAAAGTGTCATTTGCAGAGCTTTTTGCTCGGCAAATGCTTGTTTTATAAAACCAGATGATTTTTTTTCCACCAAGTATTAAAACTACTTGATGCAGAGATGTTTGCTCGGCATACAAGTCTTTTTGTTTTTCAAAATGGTTCAAAGTCTTAAAATCAACTGTTTGCAGAACCTTGAGCTCGGCAAACAGGCCTTTTTGAATTCCAAGTCTTTCAAGCCTTAAAAACAACTGTTTGCAGAGCTCATTGCTCGGCAAACAGACCATTTTGGTCCAAAAAGTTTTCCATGTTTAAAATCAACTGTTTGCAGAGCAATTTGCTCGGCAAACAGTGCATTTTGTCCAAAACTTTTTCCAACTTGTTCAAACAACTGTTTGCAGAGCATTTTGCTCGGCAAACAGTACAAAGTGAAAAATTTTACACCAAGTGTTAAAATCAACTGTTTGCAGAGAATTTTGCTCGGCAAACAGTACAATATGAAAAAAATTTCACCAAGTGTTAAAATCAACTGTTTGCAGAGAATTTTGCTCGGCAAACAGTACAATATGAAAAAAATTTCACCAAGTGTTCAAATCAACTGTTTGCAGAGCATTTTGCTCGGCAAATAGTACAAAGTGAAAAACTTTTACACCAAGGTTTAAATCCAACTGTTTGCAGAGCATTTTGCTCGGCAAACAGTACAATTTGAAATTTTTCACATTGAAATTGTTCTTTAACAATTGACAACATTTTTGTTGTTCAATAAAAGAAAATTTCATATATTTTAAAGGAGTGAATCTGAACTGCTCATTTGCAGAGCTTTGAGCTCGGCATTTACGAGGTTCATCTCCAATACTCGATGACTTGATGCCTGACTTGAGATTTTCTCGTGTTTGCAGAGAAGTTTGTTCGGCAAACACTTGAAATCTTCATTTTTTTTTACCAAAACCAACTTTTGGTCCTTGTCAATTTCTGGGCACTTATTTTTCAAAATGTGCTATTTGAAGAGGTTTTTGCTCTGCAAATAGTACAAATTAGAATTTCAAAAGTTTTTTTTGTTTTCTTTTATTATTAGTTGTGTTATGTATAAATGTTTATGTGTATTGTGTTGGTAAATATATAGTTTTTCATAAGTGTTTGGGGTGAGAGGCAAGGTATCGAACGCCTTTGTGTACTACCTTTTTTCTTATCTTTTAATACTTATGAGATTCTATATGTCGTCTTGTTTCTTATATATATTAGGGTGAGAAGCAAGGTATCGAACGCCTTTGTGTACTACTTTGTTTTCTCATTTTTAATATATATGCAAAACATTGTCTATGTGTAATAAATGTGTTTCTTAAATGTTGGTATGTGTTATTATTTTTTTGTGATTAAATTGTATTTTATGGTCAAAACTTTGGTCAGTTTGTCTTAACAGAAAAATAATAAATTACCAAGATGGCTATGTTCAAAGAAGGAGATTCAATGAAGATGCAAGCCAATCAAGCACTTCATATACCTTTTGCTTGCAAATTCCCTATCATTACAGAGATTTTGAGCCATAATCCATTGAATAATGCTTTGACTGGAGGTGCAATTGTACCTGAGAAGTATGTCTTTGAGCTGTGGCAATCAATTGAATATGTACGAGGAAGTAAAAGGCATAACACAGCAGACTACTTCAAATTTTCTCTAGAGTCAGAAAATGAACTGTTTAATTGTCGATTCACTTTGGATGAGTTTAGAACAACAATTGGATTTCCTGTACTTGAAGAATACGAAGAACTCCCATCAGTTGAAGAAATGTTGGCTGGAGTTCATTCGTTGGGTTATGAAGGAGAGTTGGCAACGATGAGAGATTTTAGAAGGAGTAATGTAGCAACTCTTTGGCATACGATGTACAATGTTTTAACCACCTGTTTGATGCCATCACAGAAAGGAATTGATCTCATGACAAAGGATTCCTTATCAATTTTCTATGCAGTCACTCACAATGTGCAGTGTGACTTTGCGGCGATTATATGGAAAAAGATGATTCAAGTTGTCAAGGGAAAGGATAAACAAGACAGAAAATATATTCCCTTTATCAGATTCTTCACACTGATTATCGAAGATGTTCTTGATAATGCAGAAGAAATTCCAAAATTGGAGAACAGCTTCAAGTGTGTGATTGCGATGTATAAATCAAACTTGAGAGGCACAAGTTGTGAAACTGTAAGACCTTTTCCGATTCCACCATTCTGATAAATCTGGTTCCTGCTCAGAGTCCTCACCTTAGGGCTTATCTTGAGTGGTTAGTCTCAGCAATGGGGTCTGAAAACCGACAGACTCCTTCCCAAGCTGAGCATAGGTCGCCAAGTGAGGGTCCTAGGTCTGTTAAAAGAAAAAGAGGGGTTAGTGATGAGGGGACCTCTGAGCAGAGGAAAAGAAAGTCAAAAAGAGTTATGTTTGATCAAGATGTTGTATCACCTGAACCTATTTCATCACCTGTTTCACAATCTACACCATCCGTTCAATTTTCACAATCTTCACCTTCGCAATCAACACCTTTACCATCCGTTGTTTCACCAAATCCACCAACTTTTACACCACCTCGCTCATCACCTGTACTTAATCCAACACCGCTTGCTTCAGCACTACCTGAAGAACCAACTCCACCACCAGGTAGACGACTTAAAATGGCTGCTAGAAGTGTACTGAAGCAGGCCTCAAAGAAAAAGAAATCCAAAAGAAAACATAAGTCGTCTAAATCTACCAGACAAAGTTATGAATCTCAAACAGCAGATGTAAATGAACAACCTGGTGCCTCAGCTGAATTTGATGTTGAACAAATAACTGAAGTAATTCATAATGTTGTATCTGAGGTTGAAACTGAGCATGTTAGCACTGGAGATGATGTTGTGCTGGAGGAACAAGGCGGGACTGAGGGAGGAGTTGAAAATACCAGAGAGGTTGAGAGGTCCGGGTTAGGAAAAGGGCATAAAGAAAACGTTGGCCCTCCGATAGTTGAAACCAATGAGTCTAACCGGGATGTCAACCCTAGGGTAGAAGTCGAGAACTCCCCATTCTCGCTTGCACCGAACTCTCCTCGCCATTCTGACTCCTCACAACAGGAGTTAGTCTCATAAATGCACGGGGAACAGCCACGTTCACCACACTCTCCTCATTTGGAGGATGAGAGTGTTGAAAATAGAGAGGACCAGCCCCACCTCTCGCCTTCAGTTCGTGCACAAGAGTCTAGATCTCCTAGGCACACGGATTCACAAGCCCAGTTGAGTACTGGTGCTGGAACAAGCGGAGGGGGACCCACTTTGTGTGACCCTCAAGGACAGCTTGGAAATCCTGCCTTAGCTAACATCACGCCAGCTTTAGCCGCAGGTAACAGTCCTCAGACCGAGACTGGGGGACAGTATGAACGCCGTAGTGACACTGCTGTTCCTCAGGATCAACCTGAGACTGTATTAACGGGCATTCTCAGTGACCCCGGTGTTGTTAGTGGTGTTACCCAACAACAAGTCCCGGACAGTGATTTATCACAGTCTAGGACACAACCCGATTCTGGTTGCAAAGCCACTGAATCCGAAACTGCTGGTGAGGGTATAACCCAAGGATCCGCAGGAAATCCTGAATCAGCTTCGCTGAATTTAGGTCACATTTCAAATGTGCAAACAACCCCCGGGTTGGTTCCTCCACATCAAACACCAACACAAAGAACACCAACACCAACTCAAATTCCATCAACATCAACAAATCTACCAACCAAAGATTCTGCATGTGAAGTTTTGTTAAATATCTTACGATCGGAGGGTGATTTGTTGACTGTTACTGAAAGAGGAGTGTTGAATGCCTTGGAAGTTAGAGAAAGGGAACTTGCAACTGAAAAAAGAGTCAAAGCCTTACAAGAACAAGTTCAAAGACAAAAGGCTGAGTATGATGCTAAACTAGCTGAATTTGAATTAAGATTGTTGGCATTAGAATCTTGCCGACCGGCCTCGGTTCCTTCTCGTCGGGATGATCCTGATTCTGATGATCACCCCGAGGGGGAGAACCAAGGAGAAGGTCAAGCCAACATTGAAAATACTTCGGCAAGTGTTGATGTGAATGTTGGAGATGTGGTGATGGAAGAAAGAGCTGAAGGCAGTAACCAAGATGTGATTGAAGAGGATCAGGCAGAAATTGAAAGATTAGCTGCTGTTAGAGCTAGAGAACTTAATGATGAAACTCAAAGAGAAGTTGACAAAATGGTTAAAGCTTTCAATAAAAGATTTAATGAAAGAAACAATGAAGATGACCCAGAGGAGATAGCAAGAATTGATGAAATAAAAAGAAAATTCAATGAAGTGTTTGGAGATGATTCTGATGATGAAGAAGATGAAGAAAATGAAAATGTTGTTGAAAATGAAGATGAAGGGTATGTGATTGATAATGAGATAGTTGAATATGCTGAGGGAGAAGCAGACATTGAGGCTGCAAAAGACAGTGTAACCTTGGACGAGCCAGAAATAGTTGGAACTCCAATAAACGTAGAAGCTGTTGAGGAACCTGTGTTTGAAGACTTCCCAGATCTTGATTATTTTGAAACAGGTTCGTCGAGCAGAAAAGAAGTTGGAGAATCTTCTACTCAGGGTTTCACTACTCCTCAACTCTATACCTTTGAAGACTTCAATAGCTTTGATGAATTGAGAAAGACTCCTGAGGCTGCATCTCAGAACTTCAAGAAATCAACATATAAACAAGTGTTGAAAGAAGCAATCGTATCCGAGGAGGTTCTCCCTGATTATTTTCCAACAGAATTAACTGAAAACAAAGGAGATTCATTAATCGGGGATACTTCTTGAGGGATAAAGAAAGAATGGTTGCGCTGGGTGTTAAGCCAAAGGAGGCAGCCAAGAAGTCTAGATTTTGGAAGAAAGAGCTTTTCCGATATTTTGTGGAGCTACCAAAGTTACCAAGACCAGAAGACCAGAGTTGGATTCGATGTATAAGTTTAAGGAAGCTAGACAAGTTGAAGAATACAAGAGCTTCTTAAACTCACCAAGCAATATAATCCCAAGCTCCTTGAAGAACAAAGAAATCACAAGATCTTGGTGCTGGTCAGAGTTATTTTGGTTAAAAGGAATACTATCTCAATCCCAAGTTTCCATGTCAAAAGAGATAATGGCAAGAGCTACAGATTTACTGAAACACAATTCAAGCTGTTGCCCGTTGATGACATTATCTTCCTCTACAATCATTTCTTGAATGCAATGCAGCGATACCGTGAAGATGTTATTGCCTTTGAAGCTGTTAAAAGATATATGTCAAGCTGCATTCAGTACGCTTCATTGGAAGATTTTCAAATAGGATTTGAAGTTGTGAAGAGGAAGATTAATGTGCCGTATCCAGATCAAAGTCTATACACCGCAGATATTGAACAGCTAAGTATTGGTCATATCATAGAAGAACCATCCTTCGGTGTTGTCTTTTTGAATAGCAGAAAGAAGAAGATTTTCATTCGCATGGATGAACTTGCTTCTTATTCTATGGAACTTTGGAGTTTTGTAAGAATGTGTTGTTGTGCCTGCAAGAAGACGAGCAAGATGAAAGAAAAAGGAAGTGTTTGATAAAGCAATCTCCAAGATTAATCAAAGACTCGAGTACAGAGACAGCATTAGAATGATGAGAGAAGCAAAGAATGTTCAGAAGTCTAAGTACGTCGTACGTCGAAGAGGAGGTTGTTGGATCAAATACGAGCCTGGTCATCGTCCAGGTCCACAGAACATTCCTCCAAGAAACTTTGCAGACAACATGGTTGTTCCTGATGATAGACCCGAAGGAGAAAATTGGTTCTGGCATCCAAACAAAGATAGACTGAATACAAGAGCTTAAAGAAAGACAAAGACTGGATATTTTTCACAAATCACTACTAAGGGAGAGATTGTTAGAAATATAAATGTAGTAGTTGATTTGTGTACCTTATGTTAATTTGTACTTATATTGTAAACTTGTTACAATGGAAGGGGGCATAGTGTAAATAGCTCATATGTATATAAACCCCCTCCATTATGTTAATTGTAACCTTTCACCTCATAATACAATCTAATCTTTCCCTGACATCTCTCTACTCTCTCTCTACTTTCTCTCTCTAGAAACCGCCATTAACACACATACTTACACACACAAAAGCTCGAATTCTATTCATTAGTACTTCATCTGGCCCTAGACAAAATACAAAACCTTTTGCTAAGAAAGACAAATTTATTTCTCTAGTTGAGAAAATGAAAAAGGTTTCAAAACCATCAACCCCAGTGGTCTTTTCAACTAAGACCACTGTTGAAGAAAGTGAACTGAACCAGATTGCCCCAGGGATCTATAAGGGAGGGTCCAGTGAACCCATCAGTCGATGGGTTCCCAAATCTAACTGATCAATATCTGGTGTATGTGTAGGGTGATCGAAAGAAATATATCTGGTATCTTGACAGTGCAGCTGGCAGGACGATGACCGGATGTAAGACCCTACTGGAGGAGTTCACCATTTCTGATGGACCCTCCATTACTTTTGGAAATGATGGTTGTGGAAAGACTGAGGGATACGGTATTCTGAACAATGGACAAGTCAAGTTCAGACGTGTTGCATTTGTGAATGGTTTGAAATAACTTGATCAGTGTAAGCCAACTGTGTGATGATGGCTATCAAGTCTTATTCAATATTGCTCAGGGTATCGTATTCAACAAGGACTGGAAGGTAGTGTTGATTGCTCCCAGAAAAGGGAATGTGTACGTGATGGATATGGAAAGCTCTCCTTCAGAGCAGTGTTTCTATACTCAAGCTGATGAAGACACAAATTGGTTATGGCATAAAAGGTTATCCCATTTAAATTTCAAGAATATTAATAAGTTGTCCAGAAAACAACTTGCAGATGGGATACCTTCAGTTTCCTTCAAAAGGAAAGGCCATGTCCAGGATGTGAGATGGGTAAGCAAAAACGTACCAGTTTCAAGACCAGACAAAATTTCAGCATTTCTGAACCTCTTCATATGCTTCATATGGACCTCTTTGGTCCAGTGAACGTTCAGACTCGTGCTGGTAAAAGATACACCCTGGTGATCGTAGATGAATTCTCCAGATATTGTTGGGTGATCTTTCTAAGGTCTAAAAGTGAAGCTGCTGCTGAAATCATCAGTCTTATCAAGCAAATTGAGCTCAAGTACAGTCGAAAAGTGTGTCAGTTAAGAAGTGACAATGGAACAGAATTCCAGAATGCAACTCTGGAGTCATTCTGTACTGACACTGGCATCTCCCAGAATTTCTCATCAGCCCGCTCTCCAGAACAAAATGGAGTGGTGGAAAGGAAAAATCGAACGCTGATAGAAGCTGCCAGGAGTATGCTTGCTGAATCTGGTCTATCTACCAGTTTCTGGGCAGAAGCAATTGCAACTGCTTGCCACACCCAGAATCGATCAATGTACATTAAAAGACACAAAAAGACAGCCTATGAAGTCTTAAGAAATAGAAAACCAAACATTGGTTATTTTCACGTTTTTGGATGTCCAGTTTACATCCTGAACGACTCCAGTCAGCTAGGCAAATTTGATGCCAAAGTTGATGAAGGGTATTTCTTAGGCTATTCAGCCATTCGCAAGGCCTTCAGAGTCTACAACAAGAGACTGGAGAAGGTCCATGAGTCAATTTATGTCACATTTGATGAATCAAATGTTGCAATCAACAAGAAGCCAGCCCTTGACACTCCCCCAGTAACTCCAATTGTCTTTTGTGAATCTGATCCAATAAATGACAAAAATGAAGATTCAAAAGACACAGTTTCCAGTCATCCTGATTTGGAACCTGTTCAGAAAAAGAAACTCTCCAGTAGTACTCCATTCTATCCTCTATTATTTTCAAACTACCTCTGAAATTAATATTGGTTCAGATGTGCGTACTACTCCCCTAGTATCAGTGTCAGTTGAGAATAGACCAGAAATGTCTTCTTATGAAGAATTCCAAACTGAACCAGTACTCCAGGAAATACCTTCAAATGAAGAATTTCATGATGCAAATCGTGATTTAAATGACTCAGATGAAGATACTAAAGTAATCTGGCAAGATCCTCCTCCAGAAGCAACTCCAGAGGAGACTCAACTGAATTCTTGCACTGATATTGTTGTCAGTAACAATCCTGGTCAGTACTCCAGATGGACAAAAGCTCATCCTATTGATCAGATCATAGGTGACTCCAGTAGAGAAGTTCAGACCAGAAGAGCCTCCAGTAATCAATGCTTATACGTTAGTTTTCTATCTTTGATGGAACCAAAGAAGATTGACGAGGCTATGGAAGATCCAAGCTGGGTGACTGCTATGCAAGAAGAGCTTCACCGGTTTGAAAGGAACAAAGTCTGGTATCTGGTTCCTTTACCAGTTGGAAAGAAAGAACCAATTGGAACAAGATGGGTCTTCAGAAACAAAGTAGATGAAGATGGCCACGTAATCAAAAACAAGGCCAGACTGGTAGCACAAGGCTACTGCCAGTCAGATGTCGACTTTGATGAATCATTTGCTCCAGTGGCTAGACTTGAAGCGATCAGAATATTCTTAGCATTCGCTGCTAATCATCAGTTCAAGGTCTACCAGATGGATGTAAAGAGTGCTTTCTTGAATGGAAAGCTTGAAGAAGAAGTTTATGTCAGACAACCTCCAGGTTTCGTTGATGAAAAGCATCCACATTGGGTATATCGTCTAGACAAAGCGCTATATGGCCTCAGACAAGCCCCACGTGCCTGGTATGATACTCTGACTAAACATTTGTTGAAAATGGTTTTAAACGAGGTGCAATTGACAATACCTTATTCATTCTTCATGAGAAAGGTAATCTGTTAATGGTACAAATTTATGTTGATGATATTATTTTTGGGTCTACTGATGAAAACATGTGCAAGAAATTTTCTAAAATCATGTCCACTGAATATGAAATGAGTTTGATGGGTGAATTAACATATTTTCTTGGACTCCAGATTAAACAAAACAAAGATGGCATCTTTATTAATCAGGAAAAATATGTTAGAGATCTTTTAAAGAAATATGACATGAACTCTTCACCATCTAAACCAACTCCAATTTCTGCACCACTGACACTGGACTCTGATCCAGATGGTAAACCAGTGAACACTACTGTCTATAGAGGCATGGTTGGTTCACTGGTGTATTTAACTGCCAGTAGACCAGATATTATGTTTTCAACATGTTTATGTGCCAGATATCAGTCTAATCCAAAGGAATCTCATATGCTTGCTATAAAGCGCATACTGAAGTACCTTAAAGGTGTCCCCAGTCTAGGTATTTGGTACCCCAAAGGCTCAGGCATGGATCTAATGGGTTATTCAGATTCAGATCATGCAGGTTGTAAGATAGATAGGAAATCCACAACTGGTGGATGTCATTTCCTAGGTGGCAAACTGGTCAGCTGGACCAGTAAGAAGCAAACTTCAGTTTCATTGTCCACTGCTGAAGCTGAATACGTGTCTGCAGCCAATTGTTGTGCTCAGATACTCTGGATGAAGAACCAGTTGCTTGATTATGGTATTAAATATTCAAAGACTCCAATCTTTTGTGATAATACCAGTGCCATCGCTATCTCAAACAATCCAGTCATGCACTCCAGAACGAAGCACATTGATCTCAGGTATCACTTCATTCGTGATCATATTATGAAAAACAACATTGAACTCCATTTTATTCCCACTGACAAACAACTCGCTGAAATTTTTACCAAACCTCTGGATGTCAAAACTTTTGAATATCTTGTTGGTGAGTTGGGAATGTTAAATCCTTAAATCTGGTGACTGCTCAGATACTGAACGCCTTTGTGTACTATCTTTGCATTATTAGATTTCTGGAACAACATTCCAGGGAAGACTTGAAAAATATTTTTCTATTAAAAGTGTTTTAAGTTCAGGGGGAATTTATTTTCTCACTGGACAAATTCTTCAGAAAATATTACTGGTGCCTTGTAAATGTGTCCCTCTCACTAGTAACTGGACAGGTTGAAGTGCGTGTTTGAGTTGACTTATGTCTCCTTGTAAATGTGTCCCTCTCATTTGTCTGTATTAGTTGACGTGCACGTTTGAGGTTACCAGTCTTTCAAAATGATTTTCACTGGTACTTTACTGGAGTGTCCCTCCAGTGTACCATCAGTACATGTTCACTGGACTAATCCACCAGTGATACTGGAGTGTCCAGTCAACCTCCAGATGCACTGAATTATGTCATAATATTTTCTAAATACTTGGTCTTTGTGTGTGCCACGTAAGCAAATCTTTTTGAAGATATTTTTATCCTACGTGGCATGTAAATTTTTCAATGCAATGATGGTCTTTTTACTTTGGGAAAACAAAAAGTACAAGTTGTTACTGTTTGTGGGCTGTAAACCGTCATGCATTTATGTGTGATGTGATGTAATTAATGCGGATCTCAGAACCCGATCAAAAATGTTATTTGATAATTTCAAATAAACCGTTTGAGTTCCACATTCCTTCTCCTATATATACCCACTTTCAATTTCAATTGCATTTACTTCGAACATATTAACTCCCAAATCTTTCAAAATTCCTTCATTTACTTCTTCATTCATTCTTTTTCCAATCATCATCATCTCTCTTATTTACTCCATTTACATTCAATTCTTTCATCAAATCTTCATCATAACCTATATATATTCAATTTCATTTTCATCTATTCTTGTATAAATGGCACCTAGACAGTCAAGATCTCCTAAAAATTTGCTTGCCAATGAATATGCTCCTTCGGAAAATGTTGGCAGGGCACCTCATATTAATCTTGAGGCAAGTGCCATAAGAATCAATATGAATAACTGGATGGCAAGACTCTCTCTTTCCAGTGTTCATGATGCCCAATTGATTATTGGGAGATTAAACTCATTCTTTCTCTCTTGCCCATTATATGGTGCGTTAACATTGAATCCAGGAAGGATGTACCACGAGTATTTGTGTGAATTCTGGTACACGGCTAAATATGACGATGAAACTTCATCGATCAATTATACTCTCAAGGGAGGTACCAGAAATCCCAACTTTTCTTTACTAGTTGACTAATGCCGTTAAGTCAATATTGTGTGTGTCGTTAAGTCTATTTTAGATTTAATGCTTATACGTAGTTAATGTGTGTTATGTGTGAGGCTTGTAAGCCTAAATGTTAATGTAGTATAAATGTGTGTAATATGAAGGTTAATGTCCATGTAGTGACATTTAATGAAGATTAATGATGTATATGGTCAATAAAGTAGTTTGTGACCAATAATGAAGGATATTGGAAGCTTAGGGACTAGTTTTGACATATGTGCAAAGTCAAAAACGGGATTTGTAGTATGGGGGCTGTCATTAGGAAGTTTATTTCAGATTTGTGCCTCCTAAGAAAACCCTAATCACCCCATAGCAAGTTCCCATCAATTTCAAGCCGAAAAGTCCCTTTGCGTGTGTTTATGGAGTGATTGATCAAGTATTATGCATTCCCATTGTGATCTACATGTATTAAAGGTAATATCCTCTTTGAAATCTGATCTTATGAGTCATAGATGAGTATTCAATCCAGGCCATAGGGTTTGGGTTGGGTTAATTGATTAAACGATTACCGATTTCATGTTATTCGGGTGATTCAATGATTGATTTAGGTTGTAAAGGATTAAAGGGTTGATTGATGATTAAAGTCATCAAAAGTGTTGTCAGAGAGGTCAATTTTATGCCTCCAGGTCGGGCTAAGGGTTTGAGATCGAATGAGAATCGTTTAGAACAAGTTTTAAGATTGAGTTGCTGGTCTGCACCCCAGGTGCGGCGCACCAAGGGCGTGGTGCGGCGCACCACTGGCCAGTTTAAGTTTTGATGGGGGCCGATATGCGACGCACCAAAGGATAGGTGCGGCGCACCTATGTTGATAGGAATTTCCCTGGAGGATTGGTGCGACGCACCATGTGGGAGGTGCGGCGCACCACATGGCCAGATTTCACAAAATGTGTTATTTAGCTTATATTTCGATCTTATACTTGTTCTAGGTTATTGGAGACACCTAGTCATCGTTGTATTGTGCTTGTAGCTTGTTGTTAAACCGTATCGAGGTAAGATACACTACTTTTGTCACGCTGAGGGTTCAACAAGCAAAGGTTTCATACTTATAACTTCCTTAACGGTAACTTATGATATATGTGGGTATCTCGGGTTACACGGGAGGTATTATGGGTTATGTAGTTGACCATGAGACCTGAAATGCAGTCCCTAATGTAGTGAAATGAAGTATAATGTAGTATGTGTTATGAAATGAAGTATAATGTAGTATGTGTTATGAAATGAAGTATAATGTAGTATGTGTTATGAAATGAAGTATAATGTAGTATGTGTTATGAAATGAAGTATAATGTAGTATGTGTTATGAAATGAAGTATAATGTAGTATGTGTTATGAAATGAAGTATAATGTAGTATGTGTTATGAAATGAAGTATAATGTAGTATGTGTTATGAAATGAAGTATAAAGTAGTATGTGTTGTGGTAAGAAGGGTAACGTAGTATTTTTATATGAAGTAGCATGTAGAATCTTGAAATGCAGTATGACGTAGTTTATGTTATTGTGTGCATGTATTAATGGCTTGCTCATCTAGTTCACTAGACTTGTTAAAGTTGCCATGACACGTGCACGTTTAAGGGCCCAAACGTAAAAGCAGTAAACGTAGTAAATGTTTAGGTAATGCAGTCACCTAAACTAAATAATGCAGGATCGAGCTCGTTAAACTTTGATGCAGGAAAGTGTTAAGCTTAACCCGTACTTGCCCTAGCCCGGCTAAGTGCGTTGACGTAGTTGTTGCTTGGGTGGCTCCTTGCAACATGGTCTTTATAATGCAGGGAGAGTAATACGAGGGGTTTGACCAACCTCCACATACGGATTACTCTTGGATTGGCTTGCCATTCCTTAACGGCGCTTGATGTACAACCGTGTGGGGTTTGTCATCTAGTCGGGTGTAACTTATGTTACACATTAACGCAGTTAATAACGTAGTAAAGCAGTTAACGTAGTAAAGCAGTTAATGTAATAAAGCAGTTAAAACGTAGTAAAGCAGTCAATGTAGAAAGCAGTTATGTGGTTAATCGTGTGATAGGAATTTCCCTGGAGGATTGGTGCGACGCACCAAAGGAAGGTGTGGCGCACCTATGTTGATAGGAATTTCCCTGGAGGATTGGTGCGACGCACATGTGGGAGGTGCGGCGCACCTATGTTGATAGGAATTTCCCTGGAGGATTGGTGCGACGCACATGTGGGAGGTGCGGCGCACCTATGTTGATAGGAATTTCCCTGGAGGATTGGTGCGACGCACAGTGGGAGGTGCGGCGCACCTATGTTGATAGGAATTTCCCTGGAGGATTGGTGCGACGCACAGGGGAGGTGCGGCGCACCTATGTTGATAGGAATTTCCCTGGAGGATTGGTGCGACGCACAGGGGAGGTGCGGCGCACCTATGTTGATAGGAATTTCCCTGGAGGATTGGTGCGACGCACAGGGGAGGTGCGGCGCACCTATGTTGATAGGAATTTCCCTGGAGGATTGGTGCGACGCACAGGGAGGTGCGGCGCACCTATGTTGATAGGAATTTCCCTGGAGGATTGGTGCGACGCACAGGATAGGTGCGGCGCACCTATGTTGATAGGAATTTCCCTGGAGGATTGGTGCGACGCACCATGTGGGAGGTGCGGCGCACCACATGGCCAGATTTCACAAAATGTGTTATTTAGCTTATATTTCGATCTTATACTTGTTCTAGGTTATTGGAGACACCTAGTCATCGTTGTATTGTGCTTGTAGCTTGTTGTTAAACCGTATCGAGGTAAGATACACTACTTTTGTCACGCTGAGGGTTCAACAAGCAAAGGTTTCATACTTATAACTTCCTTAACGGTAACTTATGATATATGTGGGTATCTCGGGTTACACGGGAGGTATTATGGGTTATGTAGTTGACCATGAGACCTGAAATGCAGTCCCTAATGTAGTGAAATGAAGTATAATGTAGCATGTGTTATGAAATGAAGTATAATGTAGCATGTGTTATGAAATGAAGTATTGCTTAATGTAGTGTCTTGTTATGCAGTTTATGTAAGTATTACGAAGTCTCTTATTATGCAGGAAATGTAGAAATGAAGTATAATGTAGTATGTGTTATGAAATGAAGTATAATGTAGTATGTGTTATGAAATGAAGTATAATGTAGTATGTGTTATGAAATGAAGTATAAAGTAGTATGTGTTGTGGTAAGAAGGGTAACGTAGTATTTTTATATGAAGTAGCATGTAGAATCTTGAAATGCAGTATGACGTAGTTTATGTTATTGTGTGCATGTATTAATGGCTTGCTCATCTAGTTCACTAGACTTGTTAAAGTTGCCATGACACGTGCACGTTTAAGGGCCCAAACGTAAAAGCAGTAAACGTAGTAAATGTTTAGGTAATGCAGTCACCTAAACTAAATAATGCAGGATCGAGCTCGTTAAACTTTGATGCAGGAAAGTGTTAAGCTTAACCCGTACTTGCCCTAGCCCGGCTAAGTGCGTTGACGTAGTTGTTGCTTGGGTGGCTCCTTGCAACATGGTCTTTATAATGCAGGGAGAGTAATACGAGGGGTTTGACCAACCTCCACATACGGATTACTCTTGGATTGGCTTGCCATTCCTTAACGGCGCTTGATGTACAACCGTGTGGGGTTTGTCATCTAGTCGGGTGTAACTTATGTTACACATTAACGCAGTTAATAACGTAGTAAAGCAGTTAACGTAGTAAAGCAGTTAATGTAATAAAGCAGTTAAAACGTAGTAAAGCAGTCAATGTAGAAAGCAGTTATGTGGTTAATCGTGTGTAATGAAGTAATGCAGGATAGGCACATTTAGGATGACATCCTATTTGATATGAAGTTGATATGCAGTTTTGTGTGTTGTGTGTGGTGCCTAATGAGCTTGTCTAATAATGAAGAAATGTTTTAATTGGACAAATGCTTTTAAATTAAGTGTGATCTTACTTAGCTATTCTTATAGCTAACACTTGTTTCTTTAATGTGGTTGTTCCCTCAGGTTTAGCTTGATGGACTAGTGACGCAGGACTTGTGAGCTTGGGTAGATGCAATGAAGGAGCCTTACCTACCCATAGACGATTCTTTCTTAGACATTTAGTTACATTTCGTACTTAATGTCGAATTTATGTAGTGTCGTGTGAACGGTTGTTTTATGTTGGGCAACCGTTGGTTTTCATATGAACTATTGTTTGATATGGCATGTAACACCAACAAAACGCAGAAACCGAAATGTTTTATCGGTTTTGACTTTTAAAGTCTTTTCTTCCGCAATTTGACACCGTTAGGTGAAAGTTTTTGAAAACCCATATTTTTAAACGTCGGGTGTTACAAGTTGGTATCAGAGCATTGGTTTAAGTGAACCAAAATTCGACTTATGCCGTAGGATTTTGGACTTAGACCGACGAAGACCGTGTTAGGCTTAAGTAGGATGCCTAGCTTTGAGATGAAGTACTCTAAGACGGGTTGGGATTGAGTGAGAGTGTAGGATTAAGGCTATTTGATGTGTGTTTATTGATATGTGGAGATGTGTTTTAGCCTTTATTCATCCGTTTCTCGCTCCTCCGTCGCTAGTTATCCTATTGCTACGATAGAAGGTCCACGAGGTGATGTGCCATTTTTCCAACTGAATTTGATAAGTGTGCGATGTAGTTTATGTGTGAAGTGTTGGAAATGAAGGAATGTTGGAGAAGTTGATGAGGGGGGGGGGGGCGTGACATGGATCGTAAAAGAAGTGAGATGCATATGTGTGAAGATGTTTGCGTGAATGTAGTTGGTGATGAGAAGGCGATACACAAATGCGGTAACGAACATGCGAGTGAAAGGATACAATTACAATTATGGTCCGGAACATAATTGCAAGCGTATCACGACACGAACGTGTTTGTATAGCCGTACTTGTGTTGACCGGTGTGCAAAGTAATGAAGTTGGAGAGGTTTCTATGTAGTGAACCTTTTAGTGTCGAAAATAAACATCGTATAACAACTTTAATGACGTTGATGTCTCGTGTGTGTAGAAGTGTGTGAAGATCAATAAAAAGTTATAGCCGGTTAAATGTGTACGATGATTATGAAGTACATGAAGTTAAATGAAGTTTAAAAGTCGGTGAAGAGTGAAGTGATTGGTGGACAATGATGTTGAGTCTACTAGTTCATGGGAACATGGACTTGAACCTAACAAGTAGAGTTAATGCTGGATATTTGAAGGGTGATAAGTAGGTGATGCACAGAAGGGTTACCGGGCACACGTATGAAAGAATATAGTTACAATTCCGGTCACGAACGTAATTGTAAATGTATCACGACATGTGTGTGTTTGTGAGACTGTGTCTGTAATGATCCAAATGAAGTGAAGATGACAATGGTGGAATCATTGAATGGTATCCCATTTAGCCATGTGAAGAGTAGATACGTACGAATGCAGTAAAGGAGGACGAAGTTGAGGCAAGTAAAGAAGTCAATTCTATGGTGAATTCAACCCTTAAACATGAAACTCATCCATTCCAAGAGCACTATGATATGATGTGAGGTTTTATTCGAGCTGCTAAATGTGAAAGTAGTGCTTGGGAATAAGATTGAAGGTTTGAGTTCGTATGGAATTCAATTAAAGGATGAAATTTGATGAAAGATGTGGCGCATACTTTGGATTATTTTGGGAATTACGACTCGTTTAGTTTTGATTTTGTTACGGGACGATGTGTGACAATTAAGACGAGTACCTACGGGGGAGATTCTTCCTTATTACATGAAAGTATAAGTGATGTTGATATCCTGTATTTGTACGGAATCTTATGTATGACTGTTTCTTAAGATGAAGAGTTTTCCCTTAAGAAAGGAGTAAAAAGTATAATGATGGGAACATTTATAGCTTCCTAAAGCATATGAAGTAAAAGCTTTCAAGAGTATTTGATTTCGAAGTGATCCACTAATGCAAGGCAAAGATTATACTTCTAAAGTCGAGCCTACTCGTAGTTTTGAGACGTTCTTTAAGGTTCTTGGTTTCGTTGCGATCGTGAGGTAGAGCCTTCAAGTGATGTATGTCTAGTGTTACTTTCGTGCAAACGCATCTTCCATTTTGGTTCTCCGTTATAGGAAGAAGTTATTGTTTCCGATTGTGGGATCTATTTATCTTATAAGATTGATTTACAATGTTGCTACCCGTTGTTGATAATGAAAGTTCCGATGAAGTTATGCATACGCTCATTATGACGACCCTATTGAGTTTCTGAAAATGCTTTATGATAACTAAAGTCCTCGTGAATGAAGTTAAGGGATCAAGTTTGGAGTATTCTCTAGATCGCTCAGTCGTCATGTTAGTGATGACAATATTGCCTAGTCTAAGAATGATGTAGGACATCATATTTGTGTAGAGAGTGTGATTACGAATTTCAACGCGAAGAGGCTTAGTTTTAAATTCGTCAAAAGTGAGTAAAAGTTAAATGAGCAGCTGACATGTTATGTTGAAAGGAGCAAAGTTTTATTTAATGGCTAAATCCGTGGTTGTGAGGCTATGGTGAGTGCTTGACTACGGCAAATCAGCTCAAGGTAATGTTCTTTGAGACAAGAATGTAGTAGAAATGAAGCATAGTCAGAAGAGGTGAGACGAACCATCATGAAGCAATACGTTTAAAAGTAAGATTTCTGTATCCGAAAACGAAATGACAAAAGTAGTTTTCTTTAATTAACCTCTTAACTGGATTATCTTATGTGTGTTGGGTTTCCGAGTTATGCGGGAGGTTATGTGGGATTGTATGAAGGATGAAGTGGCTTACTATGAAATGATGACGTTTAAAGTAAAGTGGTTATATGTATATGGAGTATGTCGATTATAATATGCCGCCATGAAATGATTGTTGCGTGATGACTTAATGTGTGGGGCTTAGGTGTGGAGTATCTAGTTCACTAGATACATGTAGGAATTGTTATGAGCTGTGCACGTTAGTGGGATTAAACGTTAAAGTAGATGTGGGACTAGTTAGGTATTATATACATACCTAATGTTAAAGTAAAGTGTGAAATGTGGGAAAATCGTCCTAGCCTTGGTGCTAGTGCGTAAGACGTGAGAAATCATGCTAGTGGTAAAGCTAGTGCGTAATATGTAAGTGGTATGAGTATGTTGATAAAGATGTAAGACGTGAGGATAAGTATGAGGTATCGTTGAAAGGCATAATTAGGAGTATATACTCTGCATGTGCTAATATAAATACGTGTGACAAGTTTATGTGCGATATGCCAAAATGTGATATGAAGTTACGTTTAAGTGGAAAGTCTATGTTAATACGGGCAGGAAGGTCTTATCCTTCAAATGAATAGTCTTTGCTGAATGTAAAATGGGGTGATACCTGATTTGATTTAAAGATTGAATCAAAGAAATGCCGAAACGAATGAAGTGTAAAGTGAAAGAGAAAAGACTATGTAAGAAGTTCAATGAGTTGGACATGCTAAGTTGAAGAGACCATAGGTCTTGATAGGATACTCATCCAAGTAGTACAAGGGTGCTGATTTGAAGTCCAATTTGTGATGGCTAAATAACGAAGGAGATAGTGTGTGTACAAAAATGTGTGACTTGTACACAAGTCAAATCCGAGCACCGAGTGCAATTTGAAGAGATGCAACAACCGGTTATTTCGAAGCAGAAATGTATTCATATGACGACTATGGATTATGTGACAAAGTGGTATATGTCCCCTTGGGGCAATGATGTGATACGAGTGGTGTAGTCTAGCTGATAAAAATGCTTCTTTTCTCGTCACTCATGAGTATGCGTGTGTGGTGAAGCTTGCCATCTTGTATATAGATGATGTAAGTAGGGAGTTCTGTTAAATGTTGTGTGGTAGAAAGTGTAGGACTCCAAGTTGTTGGATGGAACCCGGTGAAAAGCAGTTGACCGGTCCTGAAATTGATGAAGTTACGGCTAAAAAAAAAAAAAAAAAAAAAAAGTCAATGTGGCTAAAGAAGATTTACGTGTGGCTAGAGAAAGGCAGAAAACTTATGCAGATAAGAAAAAGGAGACCAATGGAGTTAGTGTAGGTGACTTAGTGATGCTGAAAGAGTCACCATGAAAGGAGTTATCCGGTTTGGAAAGAAGGGCAAGTAGAGTCCAAGATTTATTGGACCTTTCAAAGTGTTGAAACGCATAAAAGATCTAACTTATCTGTTGGAATTGCCTCCAGAATTGGATGGAATTCACAACACCTTCCATGTATCCTACTTGAGGAAATGTTTAGCTGAGGAGTCAAGTGTGATTCCTATTAAAGACGTGAGTATTGACCCAATGAAGAGAATAGCAGACGAACCGGTAGCGATACTTGGAAGAAAGCAAAAGAAGTTATGCCGAAAAGTGATTGACCTTGTGTTGATAAAGTGGAAGCATAATCATGGAGAAAGCTTATCGTGGGAAACTGAAGCAGTAATGAAGGAAAAGTATCCCGAGTTGTTCCATAATGAAGAGATTCCGGGGACGGAATCCTCTTAAGGGGGAGGTAATTGTAACATCCCCAACTTTTCTTTACTAGTTGACTAATGCCGTTAAGTCAATATTGTGTGTGTCGTTAAGTCTATTTTAGATTTAATGCTTATACGTAGTTAATGTGTGTTATGTGTGAGGCCTGTAAGCCTAAATGTTAATGTAGTATAAATGTGTGTAATATGAAGGTTAATGTCCATGTAGTGACATTTAATGAAGATTAATGATGTATATGGTCAATAAAGTAGTTTGTGACCAATAATGAAGGATATTGGAAGCTTAGGGACTAGTTTTGACATATGTGCAAAGTCAAAAACGGGATTTGTAGTATGGGGGCTGTCATTAGGAAGTTTATTTTCAGATTTGTGCCTCCTAAGAAAACCCTAATCACCCCATAGCAAGTTCCCATCAATTTCAAGCCGAAAAGTCCCTTTGCGTGTGTTTATGGAGTGATTGATCAAGTATTATGCATTCCCATTGTGATCTACATGTATTAAAGGTAATATCCTCTTTGAAATCTGATCTTATGAGTCATAGATGAGTATTCAATCCAGGCCATAGGGTTTGGGTTGGGTTAATTGATTAAACGATTACCGATTTCATGTTATTCGGGTGATTCAATGATTGATTTAGGTTGTAAAGGATTAAAGGGTTGATTGATGATTAAAGTCATCAAAAGTGTTGTCAGAGAGGTCAATTTTATGCCTCCAGGTCGGGCTAAGGGTTTGAGATCGAATGAGAATCGTTTAGAACAAGTTTTAAGATTGAGTTGCTGGTCTGCACCCCAGGTGCGGCGCACCAAGGGCGTGGTGCGACGCACCAAAGGATAGGTGCGGCGCACCTATGTTGATAGGAATTTCCCTGGAGGATTGGTGCGACGCACCATGTGGGAGGTGCGGCGCACCAAAGGATAGGTGCGGCGCACCTATGTTGATAGGAATTTCCCTGGAGGATTGGTGCGACGCACCATGTGGGAGGTGCGGCGCACCACATGGCCAGATTTCACAAAATGTGTTATTTAGCTTATATTTCGATCTTATACTTGTTCTAGGTTATTGGAGACACCTAGTCATCGTTGTATTGTGCTTGTAGCTTGTTGTTAAACCGTATCGAGGTAAGATACACTACTTTTGTCACGCTGAGGGTTCAACAAGCAAAGGTTTCATACTTATAACTTCCTTAACGGTAACTTATGATATATGTGGGTATCTCGGGTTACACGGGAGGTATTATGGGTTATGTAGTTGACCATGAGACCTGAAATGCAGTCCCTAATGTAGTGAAATGAAGTATTGCTTAATGTAGTGTCTTGTTATGCAGTTTATGTAAGTATTACGAAGTCTCTTATTATGCAGGAAATGTAGAAATGAAGTATAATGTAGTATGTGTTATGAAATGAAGTATAATGTAGTATGTGTTATGAAATGAAGTATAATGTAGTATGTGTTATGAAATGAAGTATAAAGTAGTATGTGTTATGGTAAGAAGGGTAACGTAGTATTTTTATATGAAGTAGCATGTAGAATCTTGAAATGCAGTATGACGTAGTTTATGTTATTGTGTGCATGTATTAATGGCTTGCTCATCTAGTTCACTAGACTTGTTAAAGTTGCCATGACACGTGCACGTTTAAGGGCCCAAACGTAAAAGCAGTAAACGTAGTAAATGTTTAGGTAATGCAGTCACCTAAACTAAATAATGCAGGATCGAGCTCGTTAAACTTTGATGCAGGAAAGTGTTAAGCTTAACCCGTACTTGCCCTAGCCCGGCTAAGTGCGTTGACGTAGTTGTTGCTTGGGTGGCTCCTTGCAACATGGTCTTTATAATGCAGGGCGAGTAATACGAGGGGTTTGACCAACCTCCACATACGGATTACTCTTGGATTGGCTTGCCATTCCTTAACGACGCTTGATGTACAACCGTGTGGGGTTTGTCATCTAGTCAGGTGTAACTTATGTTACACATTAACGCAGTTAATAACGTAGTAAAGCAGTTAACGTAGTAAAGCAGTTAATGTAATAAAGCAGTTAAAACGTAGTAAAGCAGTCAATGTAGAAAGCAGTTATGTGGTTAATCGTGTGTAATGAAGTAATGCAGGATAGGCACATTTAGGATGACATCCTATTTGATATGAAGTTGATATGCAGTTTTGTGTGTTGTGTGTGGTGCCTAATGAGCTTGTCTAATAATGAAGAAATGTTTTAATTGGACAAATGCTTTTAAATTAAGTGTGATCTTACTTAGCTATTCTTATAGCTAACACTTGTTTCTTTAATGTGGTTGTTCCCTCAGGTTTAGCTTGATGGACTAGTGACGCAGGACTTGTGAGCTTGGGTAGATGCAATGAAGGAGCTTTAGCTACCCATAGACGATTCTTTCTTAGACATTTAGTTACATTTCGTACTTAATGTCGAATTTATGTAGTGTCGTGTGAACGGTTGTTTTTATGTTGGGCAACCGTTGGGTTTTCATATGAACTATTGTTTGATATGGCATGTAACACCAACAAAACGCAGAAACCGAAATGTTTTATCGGTTTTGACTTTTAAAGTCTTTTCTTCCGCAATTTGACACCGTTAGGTGAAAGTTTTTGAAAACCCATATTTTTAAACGTCGGGTGTACAGTACCAGATCCCTTGGTTTCACAGCTAGTCTTCTCAGGTCTGTTCTCCAGTTGAACTATTTTGAACAGAATGAGTTGCCTATTGAGCTTCCCACTGGTATAAATACAAGGGAAGTATGCAGATTAATGGGGCATACAGATATATTGGATGAGCATGGGCAGCTATCCAGAAAGGGGACTATCTACATGAGCAAGCTGTCAGACTCATGGAGATATTTCTTTACACATATTGTTGAGTGTCTGGGAGGCAGCTCTGGAGGATTAGACCAGATTAATCAAACACACCTCCAGATTGCCTACTGTTTATGGTTTGGGCTTAGGGTGGACTTTGCCCAGATCCTTTTTGATGACCTGGTTGAGCGCCTAAGAGTGAAAGGAAGAAAACCATTTGTTCCTTATATTCGTTTCCTTTCTTCTTATGTTTAAGAATGCTCTTGGCGACCAGTATGATATGGATACTACTCACTTTTCTGTGAGTGAGTACATGAGGGACCTGGTCAACCTCAGGTCTCCACTGGATGAGGTAGATATTCCTCAGTCCATGCTTTCCTTCCAAAGGGAAGAAGCTGAAATGGGTCCAGATAGAGGTCAAGCTGTTGAAGGACCATCTGGTGATGATGTACAGATAATAGAGGCTGTACAGCCCATTAGACAAGTTGCTCCAGAAGGTCAAGGTCAAGAAGTTGTTGAACCTTCCAGACGACCTAGAACTAATAGGCGTCTGATGAGAGCTGGACTCCAGGTGAATCCAGCAAGACATCCTGGTGATGTTATGAATCTGGATGGGTCACCAATTTTTGAATCTGAAGAGGTTGTTGGGCAGGAAACTGATGAACAAGCTGAAAATGTTGCCCAGATTGTAGAAGCAGGTTGTTGAGGAAGTTGAAGTAGATGTTCAGACTGATGAACATATTTCTGGTGAGCAAGAGGCTCCAATTGACTTAAATGTTGAGGCTGGTGAACAGGTAAATGTAGAGACTGGTGAACAGACAGTTGGGATTGCTCAAGAATGGGATGATGTTGACTCCCCAATGTCTGAAGGTTTTGATGTTAACATGAATTTTCTGGGTGAAGATGTACAAGAAGAAGAAAATCTACCAGAAATGCCAACACCTCCACCAGAAATGCCACCACCACAATCAAACATGTCACCACCACCACCACCTTCAATTCCAGAAAACACTCAATACTTCACTCCAGCAACCAATCAACCTTCACAATCTCAACCTCCTCCTCGTGCGCCGGAGTCACCAGTTGCAACGTCTGAAGCTGCAACTGAAGAGGACTGGGCACAAGTTCCTCTAATGACCAGATTACCCTCAACTCTTGAACCTCCCACTGGTCTCTCCACTTCTTCTTCTGCCGAGGTCCAAGGCCTTTTAAGTAAGGTGGCGGATCTGGAGAGATCACTCCAGACTTCATCTCAGGTTATTTCAGACTTCAAATCTTTATTATCAAATAACCTGGCATCTGAGATGAATGTCTTTGCTGGAAATGAGAAGCTGGTTTATGAGAAGCTTGATGAACTGGTACTTGGCCACAAACAACAACACTGAAAAGATCAAGGTGGCAGTCCAGGGCTTAGAGTCAAGGTTGGTTACTTCTGTTCAGACTGCAGTCACTGGCGAACTGGCAGGTCTGAAAGAAGATGTTCAGACTGATGAACATATTTCTGGTGAGCAAGAGGCTCCAATTGACTTAAATGTTGAGGCTGGTGAACAGGTAAATGTAGAGACTGGTGAACAGACAGTTGGGATTGCTCAGAATGGGATGATGTTGACTCCCCAATGTCTGACGGTTTTGATGTTAACATGAATTTTCTGGGTGAAGATGTACAAGAAGAAGAAAATCTACCAGAAATGCCAACACCTCCACCAGAAATGCCACCACCACAATCAAACATGCCACCACCACCACCACCTTCAATTCCAGAAAACACTCAATACTTCACTCCAGCAACCAATCAACCTTCACAATCTCAACCTCCTCCTCGTGCGCCGGAGTCACCAGTTGCAACGTCTGAAGCTGCAACTGAAGAGGACTGGGCACAAGTTCCTCTAATGACCAGATTACCCTCAACTCTTGAACCTCCCACTGGTCTCTCCACTTCTTCTTCTGCCGAGGTCCAAGGCCTTTTAAGTAAGGTGGCGGATCTGGAGAGATCACTCCAGACTTCATCTCAGGTTATTTCAGACTTCAAATCTTTATTATCAAATAACCTGGCATCTGAGATGAATGTCTTTGCTGGAAATGAGAAGCTGGTTTATGAGAAGCTTGATGAACTGGTACTTGGCCACAAACAACAACACTGAAAAGATCAAGGTGGCAGTCCAGGGCTTAGAGTCAAGGTTGGTTACTTCTGTTCAGACTGCAGTCACTGGCGAACTGGCAGGTCTGAAAGAAGATGTTCAGACTGATGAACATATTTCTGGTGAGCAAGAGGCTCCAATTGACTTAAATGTTGAGGCTGGTGAACAGGTAAATGTAGAGACTGGTGAACAGACAGTTGGGATTGCTCAAGAATGGGATGATGTTGACTCCCCAATGTCTGAAGGTTTTGATGTTAACATGAATTTTCTGGGTGAAGATGTACAAGAAGAAGAAAATCTACCAGAAATGCCAACACCTCCACCAGAAATGCCACCACCACAATCAAACATGCCACCACCACCACCACCTTCAATTCCAGAAAACACTCAATACTTCACTCCAGCAACCAATCAACCTTCACAATCTCAACCTCCTCCTCGTGCGCCGGAGTCACCAGTTGCAACGTCTGAAGCTGCAACTGAAGAGGACTGGGCACAAGTTCCTCTAATGACCAGATTACCCTCAACTCTTGAACCTCCCACTGGTCTCTCCACTTCTTCTTCTGCCGAGGTCCAAGGCCTTTTAAGTAAGGTGGCGGATCTGGAGAGATCACTCCAGACTTCATCTCAGGTTATTTCAGACTTCAAATCTTTATTATCAAATAACCTGGCATCTGAGATGAATGTCTTTGCTGGAAATGAGAAGCTGGTTTATGAGAAGCTTGATGAACTGGTACTTGGCCACAAACAACAACACTGAAAAGATCAAGGTGGCAGTCCAGGGCTTAGAGTCAAGGTTGGTTACTTCTGTTCAGACTGCAGTCACTGGCGAACTGGCAGGTCTGAAAGAAGATGTTCAGAATTTGGTTTTCAGGGTCAGTTCTCTGGAGAGTAGACCCACACTGGACCAGAGTGCAGTTGTTAGTACTCTAAGTGATGAATGTACAAGGAAGTTCAGAAACAATATGTTGAAAGAATTATGTGAAGAAGTTTCTGGGACTGTTCTTCGTAGCATTTATGATGGGGTGTTACCCCAAGTCGAAAAGTTACTGGATGAGAAGTTGCCAAAACACTTGCCTAAAGTTGTTGCAAATGTTCAGAAGGAAGTGCAGGCACTCAAGAAAGTTGTGTCTGAAACAACTCCAGTAGAAGGTATAACTTTTGGTCCACTAGACAGACTTATGCTTGAACAATTGTGGAATGATCTCAAGTCAAGAACTGGAGATCGTTCCAAGGGGGAAGAGTCGTCTGGTGACCAAACACTGAAGAAATTTTCACAACAAGCATATGGCACTGAAGCCGGGCTTACTGAAAGACAAAGAGCATATGGCACTGAAGCCGGGCTCCTAACTGAAGAAGCTACTGGTACTGAAGCCAGTGAGCCCCAGTTTGAGACCTTCCAGATATTCCAACTACACTGAAGGCTGTTAAAGGAAAAGAAAAAGTGGTATCTGGTGAAGAAGAAGAGCATACTGAAGATGCTGATGATGAAACTTCCAGGAAGTTAGAGCAAGAATGCATAATGATAGAGATTTACAAAAGAAATCAAAAAGATGAACTGCTGGCCCATCAAAGGGAGATGGCAACAATGGGGACTCTGGACTCTTACAATGCTGGAAGGTTAGGCATTAACATTGAAGTATATAAAAAGATGAAAGATGACCCCAGAGTTCATCAATGCCTAAATGCATTAGATGATGTTCATGTACGCTCATTCTACGCTGAAGAAGAACAGGTATATGATTCATTATTTATGGCGTGAGTGTACCAGAACTCATCAGACAAAGAAAGGATGAACTGGTAAGTCTCCAGAAAAAGATAAGAAAGAATGCTGGTGCTCTGGAGATAGAGTACAGGAAGAGACTTACTGGTTTACCAAAGTTGACTGCCAGACAAATCAAAGCAATCAAAGATGCTAATGTAAGCAATTTCATTCCCCTGGACACTTCTCGAAAAATAAATCGTCAAGAACTCCAATCTGCTGTAGAGCAAAGGAGAGTGTCCAAGGATACTGAAGCTTTGATCCAGCAAGCCAAGCTGAAAGAAAAATACAATGAGATGTTGAATTTCAGGGCTGATGCAAGAAGGATCACTGGTGCTGAAATCAAATTGGCTGAAGATCATGAAGGCATGTCTAAGTTTGAAGTAAAGTTGACCAGGGAGAGTAACTTTACTGATGAGAGGAAAAGTACTTCAGTCCAAGCTTTTGGATGGAGTGAACTGAAGGAAATCGCTTTAACGTTCAGGGGGAAGACAAATGTGTCGACTGATGTTAAAGCATTTCTTAAAAGGATTGAGAAGGTATGGAGAAGAAAGCAACAGATGGAAGTTGCAATGGGCATAAGAACGTCAGAATCAATACCATCTTCTCCATCACCAAAGAGAAAGTCTACTGAAGATGCTCCAGAAAGGACATCGAAAAGAAGGGCCTGACTCTTATTGTTTACTTATTGTAAATTATTGTCTTATGAAAATTGTATACTATTTATCAGTTGATGAATGTAATAATAGTTGCAATTTTTATTCCTATAAGTAAATGATCAGATTTAGTCTAAGTTAGAACTTAATTGATGAAACTGAAAACACTCATGATCTATAAAGTGTTTTCCAGTAACTTAGATTTTTTAGACAAATCGAAACTTGTGTTTTTCAAGCTTACAAAATGTATAGATTCAAGCTTGAAAACACTTGCATTATTTCTAAACAAATAGGGGGAATTTTTTAGGTCCAGATTTAGTCCAGATTTACTGGACTCGCTCCAGACTCGACTACTGGAGCCTCACTGAAGATCTGACCAGAAAAGTGTTCTACTGGACCTACTCCAGACTTGGAATCTGGAGTCCCTCTGAAGATTTGTCCAGAAATAATGGAAGACCAGTGAGCAAATACTTGTATAGGAAATCTAGAGTATTCTCCAGATGAGCTCACTGGACTTCACCCCAGTCCAGATCAACTCTACTGAAGACATTCTGACTGAAGTCAAAGACTGAAGTCTGAAGAAAGAAGACTGACAAATGGCGGAGTCCACTGGAAAGTCTTACCAGATCTGTACACTGGAGGATTGTCAGTGTTCTAGATCCTACAAGTCTGAACACTGATATCGAGGATTGACTTTTCCCTTTACACACTTTCCTAAGAACAATCCACTTGTTCTTTACCAAAGTATACGTGTGTAAAGGTGGTTGGATAAAAGGATACACTTGCATTTGATGTGACTTTATCCTTATTCCTTATCCAATACATTTAATGTTCTTGACGGATCATTAAATGTATGCAACCATATTTGTACGGCACAAAATTCACTGGTGAATTTTGTTGCCTATAAATACAAAGTCATTTCCTTGACATAAACACTTTTAAGCATTCATTTTGCATTGAAGTGAATTTGTCCAAATACTCTCGATCTTAAACTGGGATACTTCACAACTTTAAGTATCTCGATCCTAAAGAGTTATTTGACAAATATAGATCATTTGTAACTCATAGGTTGTTAGGATACATACTTAATTGTATTATCTTGATTCCGCAACAACCTTGTGTTTTATTTAACATCATAAATAAATTACCCATGAAAAATACATAATGTTCCACTTTATTTGTTTATTGCTTTAAGTCTTGTATTACTTTATTTATATACTTGCATTTATATTAAAGTAATACTAGTCCATTCTAGTGCTTATTAGACTTGTTGTATTTTGCACTTTCCTGGTTAACCATCGAACTTAAGGGACTCACATTTGGTATCAGAGCTTACCGACGGAAAAAATTCCGTCGTTTTTTCCGACGGATTTACCGACATATACCGTCGCAACGTTGTTTTACAACTATGAGTCAATTTACGATAGATTTACCGACGGATTTGAGACGGTTTTAGCGACGGAGATAATCCGTAGGTAATCTATCGGAAACATACAAAATTTACCGACGGATTAGCGACAGAATATTTAAATACTATATAATAATTTTTATTTTTAATTAAATTTGTATATTTACCGACGGATTACCGACGGAATTAATAAATTTAGTGATTCGGATGAACCTTTTATTAAATTAGGAATTATATAATTTATTTAGATTTATCCGTAGGTAATACGTCTGTGATCCGTCGGTGATTACCGACGGATTACCTACGGATAAATCTATATCTTTAGTTTTTTAGCTTTGGAACCTAATATGTAGCTTAATAACTTCATACATAATTAAAAAACATATGACTTTGTAACTATATCCGGATTATACTCACAAAACTCATGTTTTCCCTTGGCATGCGTTATTTAATTATGTTCGGCTTAAAAATGATATTCATCATTGACAATCGTGACAATCATATCCTATCATCCCTTCTATAATAGTTAGCATGAATAATTACATGAGACAACATAAAACTACCACTTTCATGTTTGCTTCTTTTTCATTCGTTGTTGGCCAAAGTAGGATTTGAATCAGAATACATAAACAATACCAACCTACAACTTTATTCAAATATTATCAAAGTTAGTTAATTTCTAAGTTTTTTTATGTTTAATGTTTATATATGTATGTACTTTTAGGTTGAAAAACACAAGTCTTTTATTAAAAACTAAAAATATAAATTTATCCGTCGGTAATCCGTCGCTATCACCGACGGATTACCTACGGATTTAAAAATAAATTAGCTTTTTAACATATTCGTCGGTAATCCGTCGCTAATACCTACGCATTCTAATATGTTTTTAAATTTCTAGCCCTTGGACCTAACTATCAAGCTATATAAAATTCATACACAATCAACAAACATATAAATTTGTAATTATATCTACGTCAACGCCCCAAGATTTAAAACCCCTTTTTATTAACTAAATTAAAATTTCAATAATCATTTCAAATATAATATGTACTCACTAAGATGTAACGCTTACTGTTTAGTTGTTCCCATTTTTATAGGCAACCTAGAAGACCGAGACAAGAAGATAATTGGTGTGTAAAAGTTGCTTTGGAAGTGGTGACAACTTAGTACATATATTCGTCATCATGGGTTAGTGATCCCTTATACTTATGCTTTTGGTACTTGTGTACACCCAAATAATTTAAATTATACCATTTTAATATTACCATTACATCTTTTTATTAGTTTCCTTTTGACCATCGATGTCATTAAATCAACTGACATATAGTATCATCAAAGACCAAGTTATCAAATACAACATAATAAACTCATTAAGGAGTTAACTAAATTGTCTAAAATGATACGAATAACATTATTCCAATATTCATACACCATGACAAATAGGGTTCAATTTGTTTTTTTGAACAGCAGTTAGTAGCCACCATTATCAGTTATCCTAGTTACCCAATAACAATAACTTAATAAGGACCATAACTTAAGATATGTAGATGATTTGGCTCCCTCTAATACTTGTATATATCTCACGGCAATTATGCAACCCCAAAATCTTCACTTGCTAGGATTCTCAGAATAGTTATCACTACTATTGTTGTTACTCTTATGATCTTATCATTTGATTATAGAAGTCTTGCAATTTAAAAGAACGATGATGATGTCGACTAGATGAAATTAAGATGAAATAAAGCTTGAGATCATATTATATTATATACTATATAAACTAAATTCGCGTTAACAGTGAAGCAGGCTGATTGGCAGCTGGCTCAGCAGCTTGCTGCCTGCTTAGTTTTTTTTTTTTTTTTCAATTTTAGTGTTTAAGTTAGCGTGTTGTGTAGATGTTAGTTTAACTTCTTGGGTTTTTTATTTTTCATTTTATTTAGGGTGGTAATATTTTAGTCTTTCACACTTTAACCACTAAATCCTTTTAAGACTTTTTATTTTTACCATTAAAGTTTTATGTTTAACGATTCATGTGATACAACTTTAGTCTATTTTAATTTTCACAAGTTTTTAGCTTCTTATTTTTATCTTCCAAGAACATAGCAAGTTTATATTTCGCCATCAAAGTTTTATGTTTTAAGATTAACGGTGTATTATTTAACGATGTGTTTTTTTGTCTAATGGTAACGGTTGACATGTTATAATTAATTACCCGCATTCAAATCTACGTTCGATAAGTTCGGTTGTTATCCCCGGCCAACGGCGGGTATAACACTAGTTAGATAAAATTCTATTGATATGTGATAAAGCTAATTATAGACTTTGGTGGCAATAATTGTATTAGCCACGTAAAAATGAAAAGATTGATAGTTTTATTTATGGGTAATGATAAATCCTCCTAATTCATTCTCCTAATAATCTTTCTAATTTTTAGGATAGTGACATGTGGAAATTCAAGGGGTAAGATTAGAAAAGAGAATAAGTGGAATCCACATGTCACTATTCTATAAATTAAGAGGATTATTAGGAGGATGAATTAGTTTCCTTTTATTTATTTCTTAAGTGCATGCTTATCAACTACATATTAATAGCTAATTTAAATTTAATTATGTATTTTTATTTTACTCTTATGAGTAAAAATAATTCCATTCTTTCATATTTGGCTGCCACGTAAAGGAAATTTATAAATTTAGCTTATCTCAATTATCCACTATCCATACAGTTTAATACCATCTTCACATATATATATATATATATATATATATATATATTATAAACACTTATATTATTGACTTTATATAAATTTGTAATTATATCTACGTCATGCTCACGAAACACGTGTTTTTCGTTGTCACCCGTTCTCTAATCACCTTTAACATTAAAATGATGTTCATCATTCACAATGGTGACCATCATTTTTTTTCTTTCATAATACTTTGATTAAAATGAGACAACATAAAATCTCCACTTTCATGTTTGCTTTTTTTTTATTCGTTGTTGGCCAAAGTACATTTGAATCAAATACATAAACAATACCAACTACAACTTTATTCACATATTATCAAAGTTAGTCAATTTCTAATTTTTTCTTATGTTTAAATGTTTTATATATATGTGTGTATACCTTTTAGGTTGAAAAGCACTAGTTTTTCATTAAAAACTAAAAATATAAATTTATCCGTCGGTAATCCGTCGCTATCACCGACGGATTACCGACGGATTTAAAAATAAATTACTTTTTAACATATTCGTCGGTAATCCGTCGCTAATACCTACGCATTCTAATATGTTTTTAAATTTCTAGCCCTTGGACCTAACTATCAAGCTATATAAAATTCATACACAAATCAACAAACATATAAATTGTAATTATATCTACGTCAAGCTCACGAAACACGTCTTTTTCGTTGTCATGAGTTCATAATCACCTTTAACATTAAAATGATGTTATATTAGTCGATATGAAGAAAACTATTATTATACAAGCTCCCAAATAAATAAACGATCGTAATAATATAAATGCGCATAAAAATTCTTAAAATTTTTTTGAATTGTTAAGGGGACGCCCATAAGACTTTTCAAACAATCATGAGGTAATAACCCATGAATCTAATGCATAAGTCACTCCCTCCTTATGATTGTAGTGCATAAGCATTAGTGCATAAGACATTCTCTTAAGAATGTATAACATAATAAAAAAAAAATATAAGAAAAGTTTTGTGCAAACAATGGAACATCAAGCGAGGCAGAGATGAAGAAATAAAGCATGTACAAACAACACAACATCAAAAAAGTATATGTACAATATGCAACGATAATACATTTACATTCCTGAGGCCTAATATTATAAAGTCAGCTACAGAAGCATCAGGATTTGAAGAATGCCTGATATAAGGAAAAAATATTCCTTAAAGCCTCTTCAGCAGCAACAATCCTCTCTTCAGTACCAAGAAGCCTCTCCCTATCATTCAGCACAACCTGCCCACGACTCTCCATACGAAAAAGCAACAAGCTCTCGAATCAGCCCGGTTAGCCTCGATCAACTCATCAAGGCTCTGATCAAACTCAGGACTCGCCATCAACATACGGAAGACATGAGGAATAACACCAAGAAATAATCTGGCGATTAGCATTCCGGGCATCCTGAAGCTCTGACTCCAACCTGTTGATCAACGCAGCAGGCCCATCAGAAACAAGAGAAGCAATGCGCTCATGAGCAGCATCCAAACTTTGCGTAGCCAGAGCTAATGCCTCCTGAGATTCAGCTAGTTCCCTTCTCAGAGACTCAACTGAAGACGGAAGGCAGCCCTAAGAGAAGCCAACTCTGCCCTATGCCTCTGCAGATTTTCTTCCAGATAGTGCACCCTGGCACTGCTAGCCGAACCAATCATACCAGCAGCAAACAGAGCCTGGTTGGTCATCTCAGCAAGCCTCTGAGCAGGCATGGTATCCAACATGGTCCTTAAGTGATCAGGGACCATCATATCCAGACTCATCCGACAAAGCTGAGGATCAGGCAATATGAAGAGGAATCACTAAAATTACAAAGGATTCGCAAATACATAACAAGAACAAGGAGGAACTAACATACACTCACCAGCTGTGGTAGCACCAACTGTAGTCACTCCAGTTGTAGTAGCTCCAGTTGTAGTAGCTCCAGTTTCATCAACTGGCTCTTTCCCAGGCCTCCGTCCAGGCTCAGAAGTCCCAGCTAAAAGAAGAAACAACAACATATATATTAAAATTGTGCTAGCAATGGCAGCAAACTAAGGAAGTAAACACACACCTTGATTAACACCAATAGCTGGGGAAGAGGTAGTTACAGCAACCCCTCGTAGGTGAATCAAGGATAATCACAGGAGTCTCAGTACCCACACGGCCCGCTACAGTAGCAGGGCCCTCATCAGTCCTCTGTCTTTTTGGAGGAGGTAGCTGCACACCAGCAAATAGAAGGACCCTCACCATCAGAAGGAGCCAAAGGGCCTCCTACCAACACCATTCCCTGAGGATTCATGGTCACAGCCTCCCTGAGTGTCAACTCTGCAAATATAAGCAACAGAAAAACAGAAAAAGAAAAACAGCAAATAAAAAGGCAACAAAGGAACTAATGAGGGAAGAACAATACCTTCACAACACCAGATCGAGACAGGTTGATCAGGGGATCCCTCCCACGACATAACAATTCGGAAGCGACGTTAAAAATCTCAATTGATTCCTAACGGAATCATTTAACAACTTTAAATGGTGTTACTAGCATCGTATCATCACAATAATTAAAGGAAATCCACAATCAACAATATGAAATGCCAACCGACATAATATAATAAGTCTACTTAAAGCTACTCGCAAATGGGTAACTAAAAGCCATCCTTATTCATCATCAATAGCTACCCCACCTCTCGCATATCTACTAGCTCCATTCAGCGCCTAACCTGAGGGCACAACACATTTTCCACAAAACAAGTGTCAGCTTATAAAGCTGAGTAAGATAACAGGTTAGTACAACAAAAGGATTGCCAATTAAAATCATTTCAACAAAAGCATCTCATGCACATATATAGGCATAATCACAGATATCAACAAGTACTACTCAAATAGGATAATCAAATCCTACAATGTGCCTAGCAATCCTCAATTACTACTTTAGCTCCTTAACTACTTAGCTACTCAACTACTCAAGTACTCAAGGTTATGCCATTTAGCTACTTAACAACAAAGGTTTTGTGTGTAGGCGGTCATAAGATGTAACATCCGTGAATTTTGACCCGTTGACTTTTTGTGTAATTTGACTAACAAACTTGTTGAATGAAATAATTGGGCCCATTTGTGATTATATGACTATGTGGTATGTTAGTCGGGTCGTTAATATGTTTGTTTGGCGTTTAATTGTATAATCGATTGTAATTTTGGCTCATAAAGGGAAACGGGTCGACCCATGGGTCCATGAGCCTACTAGTGACCCATTTCCCCTTATCCTCTCATTTCTCTCTTTTCTATCTATCTATCTCTTCTATTCTCTCTCAAGTAAAAGAACCCCTTTTGTTCTTCATCATTTCTTGCATCAACATTGTGTTTGAAACTACCACAATACAAGGATCATAGCCATCTTCATCTCGTTTGCTTCCTATTGGAGAATCAAAAGCCAAGTTCTTGCATTTTACCCATTTTGACCTAATTTCGGGTTCTAGCTCAAGGAGGAGTTTTGGTAAGTCTAATTCATCTCATTTGTACCTACTTATGTTTGTTTATGCATTTCTAGTCATATTGAACATTTACAAGTCCTAAATCGGCTTAAATCTCGTTTGGGTCAAATTAGGGTTTAAATTAGGGTTTGAAGGTTTTGGGTGTGATTTTGATGTTTTGGTCGAATTTGTGGATTGGGTTATGTTTATTTATGGTTAATGGTGTTTATTTATGCTTCAAATTAAGTTACAAGTTCCTACAAATCGATTTGGTTTGGTTTGGTTTGGTTTGGGTCGAGTTTTAAGGGTTTTGGTCTTGTTTTCCTGCATATGCTGCTGCTTCTGGTCAGAACTGGGCCACTGCGGCGCAGTGGCTTAGGCTAGCCCACTGCGGCGCAGTGGCTAGGGCCTGGTTGTTTCGTGGTTAGCTCACTGCGGCGCAGTGAGCTTGGCAATGGCTCACTGCGGCGCAGTGGCTAGGGCCTGGTTGTTTCGTGGTTAGCTCACTGCGGCGCAGTGGATAGGTTCTGTGAAATTATGCGCGTCGATTTTCAAATGTTAATAACTTTTGATCCGTAACTCCAAACAAGTCTTATGACCTATCGTTAGAATCGTAAGAGAGTCTAGTTTCTGGTAGTAACACTCTTTTTGTATGAATCTTCTCTCTTTTCTAAAAAGGTCGAGTCGAATGCGTCTGGTTCTTACTCGTTAAAGTTGGAAAGGCGTTTAGGGTTGTGACTTGACCTAATTGTGCTAAACCAACTTGTTTATGATTGTAGAGTTGACATTATGGTATATTGATGTATAATTATAGGTTGTGGACGTGTGGACCGTAATACTCGCTTGTAATCTTATACTAGCTTCTTTGTCGGACAAGGTGAGTTTCGTATCTCCCTACTCGCTTGAGATTCGGGCTGAAAAGTGTAAACTTGCGTGTTTACTTACGTTGTTGATTGATTGATTGACTTGGTTTGAATGTTGATTATTGGCTTATAACTTACGATTATTGATTGTTGGTTCACGTTCGTTGAATGTTGATTATTGGCTTATAACTTACGATTATTGATTGTTGGTTCACGTTCGTTGAATGTTGATTATTGGCTTATAACTTACGATTATTGATTGTTGGTTCACGTTCGTTGAATGTTGATTATTGGCTTATAACTTACGATTATTGATTGTTGGTTCACGTTCGTTGAATGTTGATTATTGGCTTATAACTTACGATTATTGATTGTTGGTTCACGTTCGTTGAATGTTGATTATTGGCTTATAACTTACGATTATTGATTGTTGGTTCACGTTCGTTGAATGTTGATTATTGGCTTATAACTTACGATTATTGATTGTTGGTTCATGACTGATGCATTTACATTTGATTGTAAGCATTGCATACATTGTTGATGACCCTCGGCAGGGGATTGCCGACATCCTGGTGCATAGATGTATGCACCCATTTTGGATGTATGTAGTTCCTGACTCCGAGTATATAGACATATATATCTCGATGATTTTGAGATACAGCCTTGTTCATTGTGATGACAGAAGGGTATCGTTGCATTGGTGACTGGCGTTCACGCATAAGATAGGCATGTTGACTTATTTATGCATTTGGTACTTGCATTTGATATTTATATCATTGAGCATTCATTTACACGCATTTTCGTACTTATGAAATCTTGTTGATTGGATATTGTTGTGTTACTTAGAGGCTCACTGTAAGTCACGTCTAGCCTCTACTCGTACATTAAGATTATTGTTTATGGTTCCTTGTGGACCATTACTACGAACTCACCAACCTTGTGTTGACTATGCTTAGTACACTTTTCAGGTAATCAGGTTATCCCTGGGCGTGGAGTATAGTGGTTTGCTTGCTGTTTAACCCGGGCTTTGGACTTGATGAATCAAGGATTCATAGACCTTCCCTTTTGCATTACTTAGGATCGATTTGCCATCATACGGATGTTCTTTTGTAAACTTTGATGGTTATTTGCTCCTTATGTATTTTGGGTACTTGTGTCGTTTTGTAATGGACTCACTGAATCTTTATTTGCATTTAGTTTGTTCTATCGTAATTCCACCTGGTGCTATATGATTTCCGTGATATTTCGAGCCTCGGCTTGGGGTGTTACAGAATGGTGGCCCATGCGTGGTCGTAGAGAATTAGGCGGTTTGACCTAGACTACGGCTTAAGTTTAAACTCTTCATATAGCATGCATGGTTAGGAAATTTGTGTGCAATGTGAATTTTGTGAATCCCCGTGTGAGTTCGTAGTTAAGACCACTTGTATGATAGCTTGAATTCAATGTGATGAATGTGGATTGTAGTTAATATGGGTTGTTGTTGTTAATTGTTGGAACTAATGTGATGATTTAGGACAAAATGATGGGATGCCATTAACTTAGTATAATATTGTGGCAACCCTAAAAGAACCCGATCAACTCTTTTATAGTTACCCGATATTATAGCAAGTTCATGACATCGTGGATTGCGCACGTGTGGCTTAAAGTATAATAAGAAACCGATATGCTTAATGGAAGTTGATTAGGTGGAAGGTTAGCCGTTGGTACACCTTGTATACATACCCGGTCAATAACTAGAGAGCATATCGAATTCGGATTATACTATGAATCATTCGTGTTAGTTGTTTGATTGCATGATGTAATGAGCATGATTACTTGATGTTATGATATGTAAAAATCCCTTATGATGCTAACACTTTTGCCTTAGCATAATGTTATGAAATGAGTATGTGGTATCGGTATGAGGGCATTGACTACTTGTGTGACTAACATGCGAGCATTTGAGACTAACTCTCGGGTCAACGTGTCACTTGTTTTATAGAAATGGTGAGACCAAGGAGAGCCGGAACGAACTATAGGGCTGAAGAGGAAGAACCTCAACCGGAAGCTCAAGAGGTAGGGGCCGTGGTAGGGGCCGTGGTAGAGGTCGTGGTAGGGGCCGTGGTAGGGGTCGTCGTGGAGGTCGTGGTAGGGGCCGGGTAGGGGTCGTGGTGGAGCTCCTGAGCCAAACTTGGCCGAGGTAGGGGCCGTGGTAGGGGCCGTGGTAGGGGCCGTGGTAGGGGTCCGTGGTAGGGGCCGTGGAAGGGGTCGTGGTCGCGGTAGGGGCCGTGGTAGGGGTCGTGGTGGAGCTCCTGAGCCAAACTTGGCCGAGGTAGGGGCCGTGGTAGGGGCCGTGGTAGGGGCCGTGGTAGGGGCCGTGGCTCAACCGGAAGCTCAACCAGAAGTGCAAGGAGGTAGGGGCCGTGGTAGGGGCCATGGTAGAGGTCGTGGTAGGGGCCGTGGCAGGGGTCGTGGTAGGGGCCGGGTAGGGGTCGTGGTGGAGCTCCTGAGCCAAACTTGGCCGAGGTAGGGGCCGTGGTAGGGGCCGTGGTAGGGGCCGTGGTAGGGGTCGTGGTAGGGGCCGGAAGGGGTCCGGAAGTAGGTGCGTAGGGGCCGTGGTAGGGGCCGTGGTAGGGGCCGTGGTAGGGGCCGTGTAGAGGTCGTGGTAGGGGCCGGGTAGGGGTCGTGGTGGAGCTCCTGAGCCAAACTTGGCCGAGGTAGGGGCCGTGGTAGGGGCCGTGGTAGGGGCCGTGGTAGGGGTCGTGGTAGGGGCCGTGGAAGGGGTCGTGGTGGGGCCGTGGTAGGGGCCGTGGTAGGGGTCGTGGTAGGGGCCGTGGTGGGGTCGTGGTAGGGGCCGTGGTAGGGGCCGTGGTAGGAGCTCCTGAGCCAAACTTGGCCGAGGTAGGGGCCGTGGTAGGGGCCGTGGTAGGGGCCGTGGTAGGGGCCGTGGTAGGGGCCGTGGTAGGGGCCGTGGTAGGGGCCGTGGTAGGGGCCGTGGTAGGGGCCGTGGTAGGGGCCGTGGTAGGGGCCGTGGTAGGGGCCGTGGTAGGGGCCGTGGTAGGGGCCGTGGTAGGGGCCGTGGTAGGGGCCGTGGTAGGGGCCGTGGTAGGGGCCGTGGTAGGGGCCGTGGTAGGGGCCGTGGTAGGGGCCGTGGTAGGGGCCGTGGTAGGGGCCGTGGTAGGGGCCGTGGTAGGGGCCGTGGTAGGGGCCGTGGTAGGGGCCGTGGTAGGGGCCGTGGTAGGGGCCGTGGTAGGGGCCGTGGTAGGGGCCGTGGTAGGGGCCGTGGTAGGGGCCGTGGTAGGGGCCGTGGTAGGGGCCGTGGTAGGGGCCGTGGTAGGGGCCGTGGTAGGGGCCGTGGTAGGGGCCGTGGTAGGGGCCGTGGTAGGGGCCGTGGTAGGGGCCGTGGTAGGGGCCGTGGCTCAACCGGAAGCTCAACCAGAAGTGCAAGGGTAGGGGCCGTGGTAGGGGCCGTGGTAGAGGTCGTGGTAGGGGCCGTAGTAGGGGTCGTGGTAGGGGCCAAGGTAGGGGCCGTGGAGCCCAACCGGAGGTACAAGGAGGTAGGGGCCGTGGTAGGGGCCGTGGTAGAGGGCGTGGTAGGGGCCAAGGAAGGGGTCGTGGTGAGGTCCCTGAGCCAAACATGGCCGAGGTGATTGCTCAAACGATCGCCAATATCATGCCAACCATTATTGCTCAAGTCACGGCAAATCTTGGGCAAAATAATGTGGCTCAAAACAACGAAGCTCCAGAAAATGAAAATAATGAAAATGCTCAACCTCATGCCGTAGAGGATGAAGAAGAGGGACCAGTGGGAATTGGTAACGGTGTGCCCATGTATAATCAACAGGGAGGATACCGTCAAGGTTGTATATTTAAAGATTTTAAAAGTTGTGGGGCACCGGAGTTTGATGGGAAAGGTGGTCCCACGGAATGTATAAGATGGTTTGAGGCGATAGAGGCGGTGATTGAAAGGAGTCATTGCACCTATGATGACCGGATTTCCTATGCATCCGGTATGTTTAGACATGACGCCTTGAGTTGGTGGAACCAAGAAATAACGTTGGGGCGGACTTATAATTTGGAGTGGATTGACTTCAAGAACAAAGTGAAAGCAAAGTTTTGTCCTCCGTATGAACTACAAAATTTAACCATTGAGTTTGCAAATCTCAACATGGAGGGAGCCGATTACAAGGGCTATGTAAGACGATTTCAAGAATTGTCTACCCTCATTCCTCACTTGGTGGGTACCGAACCTCAGGCCATCCAGAAGTTCGTATTGGGCTTAAATCCTCAAGTCCGATCTTATGTAAACTCCAACATGCCTACTTCTTTGGCTAATGCGGTTAACCAAGCCGGGAGTGTGACTGAAGATTTGTTGAGGAGTGGTGTTTTGAGCAAATCCTCATCAAACAAGAGGAAAGAAGTGGGGGAGTCGAGCGGGGTAAAGAAAGTGGGGAGGTTTGACCCTAGAAATGCTAATAGGGGTAGGGTGATGGCGGCGGTGGAACCGGCTAAGAAGGCTTATTCTGGGCCTCATCCTTTCTGTGGGAGATGCAACAAGCATCATCCCGCCAATGCTCCATGTGGGGCATGCTTTAATTGCAATCAACTCGGGCACGAAGCTAGAAATTGTAGAGCTCCAAGGGCGGGTCCAATGAATGTGGCTCCCGTTCGGGCCGTCCCTCCTCAAGGCAACCAACGAAGAGGAGAATGTTATGAATGTGGTAGCCGTGACCACTACCGTTATAATTGTCCCCGATGGGTGGGGCAACAAGTTCAAGTAGCCGTTCACCCCAATCAACTCCAAATGGTCGGGCCTAACCAAAACCGGGGACAACAAGGCCACCAAGTGCAACCACGCGGCCGAGCCTTTGCGGCCAATGTAAATGAAGCCCGCAACGATCCCAACGTAGTAGCAGGTACCTTTCTCCTTAATGGTCACTATGCCACCGTCCTATTTGATTCCGGGGCCAATTATAGCCTCGTGTCTTCTAATTTTGTTCCTTTGATTGATGTGAATCCTTGTGCTTTAAACTATGTGCTTGATATTGAAATGGTAAACGGATCACTAACTAGGATTAGTCAAATACTTCGCGACTGTGTCTTGACTTTGGAAGATGTCGATTTCTTCATAGACCTTATGCCTTTGGATATTGGGAGTTTTGATGTTATTGTGGGTATGGATTGGTTAACGGCGGTGAAAGCGACTATTGATTGTGGTGAGAGAGTTGTTAAGATACCTTTGACTAACGGTAGAATTCTTAGGGTTCAAGGTGAAATCTCCGATTCCTCAAATTCTAAGGTCTTTAGTGCTACCGTCACAAAGGTGGAATTGAAGACCGTTCCTATTGTTTGTGAATTTCCCGATGTTTTTCCGGATGACTTGCCGGGGTTACCTCCAACTCGTGAACTAGATTTTCGTATTAATCTTATCCCCGAAGCCGCGCCCGTAGCAAAAGCTCCTTATAGGCTAGCTCTAACCGAAATGCAAGAGCTACAAACTCAACTCAAGGAACTCCAAGAGAAGGGTTTCATTCGCCCTAGTCAATCTCCTTGGGGTGCTCCTGTTCTCTTCGTCAAAAAGAAAGATGGGTCCTTCAGAATGTGTATCGACTACCGGGAATTAAACAAGCTCACAGTGAAGAACCGGTATCCCCTCCCAAGAATCGATGACTTATTTGATCAACTTCAAGGTGCTAAGCACTTTTCAAAAATCGATCTTCGCTCGGGTTATCATCAACTCCGGGTACATGAAGATGATATCCCCAAGACGGCTTTTCGCACAAGGTATGGTCATTTTGAATTCACCGTGATGCCTTTTGGGTTGACTAATGCACCGGCGGTGTTCATGGACTTGATGAACCGGGTGTGTCAACCATACTTAGACAAGTCTGTCATTGTGTTCATTGATGACATACTTGTATACTCGAAGACAAAGGAGGAGCATGTTGAGCACTTGCGTGAGGTGCTTGAACTACTAAGAAAAGAGAAGTTGTATGCCAAATTCTCCAAGTGCGAGTTTTGGTTGGAAGAGGTCCACTTTCTTGGTCACGTAGTGAGCAAGGATGGTATTCATGTGGATCCAAGCAAGATTGAAGCGATCAAGAATTGGAGAAGACCCGAAACGCCATCCGAGATCCGTCAATTCCTTGGATTGGCGGGTTACTATAGAAGATTCATTGAAAACTTCTCCCGTATTGCACAACCACTCACCCTCTTGACTCAAAAAGATAGAAACTTTGAATGGGGCGAAAAACAGGAAAACGCCTTCCAAACTCTTAAAGATATGTTATGTGACGCTCCTATTTTGACGCTACCGGATGGAATCGAAGATTTTGTTGTTTATTGTGATGCTTCGGGGCAAGGGTTGGGTTGTGTTCTTATGCAAAGGGGTAAAGTCATTGCTTATGCCTCTCGTCAATTGAAGGTGCATGAGAAGAACTACCCGACACATGATTTGGAATTGGGAGCGGTTGTGTTTGCTTTGAAGTGTTGGAGGCATTATCTCTATGGCACCAAATGTGTGATTTATACCGATCACAAAAGTCTCCAACACATTTTCAACCAAAGTGAATTGAATATGAGACAAAGGCGTTGGTTAGAACTATTTAGTGATTATGATTGTGACATCCGTTATCACCCGGGCAAGGCAAATGTAGTAGCCGATGCCTTGAGCCGAAAGGAGAGAGTGAAACCAAGACGGGCTAGAGCTATGAGCCTCACGGTAGGGCCGAATATTCGTGATCGGATCATTGAAGCCCAAATTCAAGCCACCCTACCGGAAAACTTTGGAAACGAGAACCTAGATGACATGGAACAACAATTCGACCGGAAGAATGATAATGGGCTATACATGGTTGGAAGACTTTGGGTTCCTATTTTCGGTGACTTAAGAACACTTATTATGAATGAAGCACACCTATCGCCTTATTCGGTCCATCCCGGATCGGATAAGATGTACTTTGACTTGAAAGATTTGTATTGGTGGCCGGGCATGAAGCGTGATGTGGCTAAGTATGTGAGTGAGTGTCTTACTTGCTTACAAGTCAAAGCCGATCACAAGAAGCCACCCGGATTGTTGGTACAACCGGTGATGCCCGAATGGAAATGGGAGCACATTTCAATGGACTTTATTACAAAACTACCGAAGACGAGAAGCGGTCGTGACACGATTTGGGTGATAGTAGATCGGTTAACGAAGTCGGCTCACTTTTTAGCCATTCGGGAAACCGATAAATTTGACACTTTGGCTCGCTTGTACATTAAGGAAGTAATATCTAAACATGGAGTGCCGATTTCTATCATTTCTGATAGAGATGCCCGTTTCAAATCAAATTTTGGGAAGCCTTTCAAAAAGCCATGGGTACTCGACTTGACATGAGTACGGCGTTTCACCCTCAAACGGATGGGCAAACCGAGAGAACCATTCAAACACTTGAAGACATGTTGAGGGCATGTGCCATTGATTTTGGTGGAAGTTGGGAAGACCATTTGCCGCTAGTCGAGTTTTCATACAACAATAGTTATCATGCTACCATTCAAATGGCGCCCTTTAAGGCATTGTATGGTAGGATATGTCGTTCTCCCTTAGCTTGGGCGGAAATTGGAGAGAGTCAACTAATCGGGCCCGAAATTGTGATTGAAACGACTAAGGTAATATCTCAAATTAAGGAAAAGTTGCAATTGGCCCGTGAGCGTCAAAAGAAGTATGCCGATGTGAGGCGGAGACCGTTGGAGTTTGAAATTGGTGAGTATGTACTTTTGAAGGTGTCACCTTGGAAAGGTGTTGTACGTTTTGTGAAGCGGGGAAAACTTGCGCCAAGGTATATTGGTCCTTTCAAGATTCTTGAACGGGTTGGGAAAGTTGCTTATCGGCTAGAATTGCCTCAAGAGCTTAACGGTGTGCATGATGTGTTTCATATTTGTAACTTGCGCAAGTGTTTGGCGGATCCTACACATCATGTGCCTATGGACGAAATTAGGGTTGATTCGAATTTGAACTTTGTTGAAGAGCCGGTAGAGATCTTGGATCGTCAAGAAAAGAAACTCAAGAGCAAACGCTACACGATTGTTAAGGTTAGATGGAATGCTAGACGTGGAGCCGAGTTCACTTGGGAGCGAGAGGATCACATGAAAACTAAGTATCCGCATTTATTTAGTAATTAGTGTTTTGTTAAATTTCGGGACGAAATTCCTTCAACGGGGGGATAATGTAACATCCGTGAATTTTGACCCGTTGACTTTTTGTGTAATTTGACTAACAAACTTGTTGAATGAAATAATTGGGCCCATTTGTGATTATATGACTATGTGGTATGTTAGTCGGGTCGTTAATATGTTTGTTTGGCGTTTAATTGTATAATCGATTGTAATTTTGGCTCATAAAGGGAAACGGGTCGACCCATGGGTTGTCCATGACCCATGAGCCTACTAGTGACCCATTTCCCCTTATCCTCTCATTTCTCTCTTTTCTATCTATCTATCTATCTCTTCTATTCTCTCTCAAGTAAAAGAACCCCTTTTGTTCTTCATCATTTCTTGCATCAACATTGTGTTTGAAACTACCACAATACAAGGATCATAGCCATCTTCATCTCGTTTGCTTCCTATTGGAGAATCAAAAGCCAAGTTCTTGCATTTTACCCATTTTGACCTAATTTCGGGTTCTAGCTCAAGGAGGAGTTTTGGTAAGTCTAATTCATCTCATTTGTACCTACTTATGTTTGTTTATGCATTTCTAGTCATATTGAACATTTACAAGTCCTAAATCGGCTTAAATCTCGTTTGGGTCAAATTAGGGTTTAAATTAGGGTTTGAAGGTTTTGGGTGTGATTTTGATGTTTTGGTCGAATTTGTGGATTGGGTTATGTTTATTTATGGTTAATGGTGTTTATTTATGCTTCAAATTAAGTTACAAGTTCCTACAAATCAATTTGGTTTGGTTTGGGTCGAGTTTTAAGGGTTTTGGTCTTGTTTTCCTGCATATGCTGCTGCTGCTGCTGCTTCTGGTCAGAACTGGGCCACTGCGGCGCAGTGGCTTAGGCTAGCCCACTGCGGCGCAGTGGCTAGGGCCTGGTTGTTTCGTGGTTAGCTCACTGCGGCGCAGTGAGCTTGGCAATGGCTCACTGCGGCGCAGTGGATAGGTTCTGTGAAATTATGCGCGTCGATTTTCAAATGTTAATAACTTTTGATCCGTAACTCCAAACAAGTCTTATGACCTATCGTTAGAATCGTAAGAGAGTCTAGTTTCTGGTAGTAACACTCTTTTTGTATGAATCTTCTCTCTTTTCTAAAAAGGTCGAGTCGAATGCGTCTGGTTCTTACTCGTTAAAGTTGGAAAGGCGTTTAGGGTTGTGACTTGACCTAATTGTGCTAAACCAACTTGTTTATGATTGTAGAGTTGACATTATGGTATATTGATGTATAATTATAGGTTGTGGACGTGTGGACCGTAATACTCGCTTGTAATCTTATACTAGCTTCTTTGTCGGACAAGGTGAGTTTCGTATCTCCCTACTCGCTTGAGATTCGGGCTGAAAAGTGTAAACTTGCGTGTTTACTTACGTTGTTGATTGATTGATTGACTTGGTTTGAATGTTGGATTGTTGAGACGGTTTTACGCTTGAATGACTTGGTTTATGTTTGTTAAGTATTTCGTGAATATTAGGATTTGACGTACATACATGATAGTCGGTTATACCTTCATTGGGTTTTAGATGTGGTGGGAAGGCTGCGGGTGACCCTATATATAAGCATCTGGGGCTCGAAGGAAGTAGAATCCTCTTAAGTGTATGTACGTATAGTTGGTTTTAGTTGAAATTATTGATTTATGATCGGTGATTATTGATTGTTGGTTCACGTTCGTTGAATGTTGATTATTGGCTTATAACTTACGATTATTGATTGTTGGTTCATGACTGATGCATTTACATTTGATTGTAAGCATTGCATACATTGTTGATGACCCTCGACAGGGGATTGCCGACATCCTGGTGCATAGATGTATGCACCCATTTTGGATGTAGTTCCTGACTCCGAGTATATAGACATATGTATCTCGATGATTTTGAGATACAGCCTTGTTCATTGTGATGACAGAAGGGTATCGTTGCATTGGTGACTGGCGTTCACGCATAAGATAGGCATGTTGACTTATTTATGCATTTGGTACTTGCATTTGATATTTATATCATTGAGCATTCATTTACACGCATTTTCATACTTATGAAATCTTGTTGATTGGATATTGTTGTGTTACTTAGAGGCTCACTGTAAGTCACGTCTAGCCTCTACTCGTACATTAAGATTATTGTTTATGGTTCCTTGTGGACCATTACTACGAACTCACCAACCTTGTGTTGACTATGCTTAGTACACTTTTCAGGTAATCAGGTTATCCCTGGGCGTGGAGTATAGTGGTTTGCTTGCTGTTTAACCCGGGCTTTGGACTTGATGAATCAAGGATTCATAGACCTTCCCTTTTGCATTACTTAGGATCGATTTGCCATCATACGGATGTTCTTTTGTAAACTTTGATGGTTATTTGCTCCTTATGTATTTTGGGTACTTGTGTCGTTTTGTAATGGACTCACTGAATCTTTATTTGCATTTAGTTTGTTCTATCGTAATTCCACCTGGTGCTATATGATTTCCGTGATATTTCGAGCCTCGGCTTGGGGTGTTACAATAAGACCTCACAGGGAACCTCACACCCGACATGATGGGTAAACCTTTCGGGGGTCCATCGGCGTCGTTATGGAAAGGCATAACCAATCCACGAGTAATCCGCAAACTACTATAAAGGCCAATCACACCCAACGGAATTACTCAGCTACTTAAAAGATTGACCCCACCAGGGACAGTATACGTCGCCCCCGGATGGGCTACTTAACACAAATGATCCACGCGACCAAATGTGGGTTAAGCTTAACACTTGCTACTCAGTGCTCGAGACTTTGCACATAAATGCTACTCAATTCTACTTATCACAATAGCTACTTCAAATATTCTCCATTAAGGTTGCTACTTATTTCCACATATCAACATTAGGGCCCTTAACGTGCACGTGACATGGCAACTTAATAATGTCTAGTGTACTATGTGTACAGGTACTCAACAAGTAACACAACTCAACAACAAGCTCCATTAAACAACAATACAACAATAGCTCGTATCTACTAAAGCATGCATAAACAATGCCCCAATAAACCTCCCGCATACAACCCATACCCAATATAAGCATGAGATATTATAACTTCATAAAATGGGAGTAGTTATTAAAACTAAGTTTTGTTGTGTCCCCAGGTGTCAAAAGTAAGTTATCTTACCTTAAAAAGATAATAACGCAACTCAACTCGTTACTTCTCCAATGTCTGAATACCTAAACATTTAAATAATACAAGGACAACATTATTCATGTAAGTTATTTAACTAGCTTAAAACTAATTAATCCATACATGAGATAAATCATGTACATAACTCTACCACATGACATACTGTTTGAGGTTTACAAAATTCCTAGCAAAACCCATTAATTCCATGGCCACGTAGTATCCTACTTAAATATAATATAAGTTATATGTTACTAGCTAGAATATGAATTTGCTTTACTAATGCACCATTTACTACTTATTAAGCCATCAAATTACAATAAAACATGACCTGCCATTTAGATAAAATTATGTTTCAATGTCAAGATTAATGACTGTACTTAAACGAGTAAAAACAAAAGATAGTTACAAGTCTTTAAATTAAGGCCATCGATAGCTGCTTGTCTTATATATATATATATATATATATATATATATATATATATTGATGACAGAAACTATAAGCCTAATTCAATGTCATTTTTACATTGATTATTAAGCAACACAAATTTAATTTTATTATTATCATTATTATTATTGCGGTTCAACCAAACCCAAAAATACAACTCGCTTTTATCTTTTTCTGCTATACGATCACTTCATGTCATAAAAGGACCTTTTTGCATTTTTCCCTTACAACTCAACAACAAAAGGCTTACAGGCTTATGCAAGCCTCGTTATCCATTTTATTCAAAAACAACCATACATAAGCATAATGGAAAGACTTTTGTTCCACCCTTTTATCCAAATACCAAAATATCTATTTGCCATACAAAAAATCCTACAATGGCTTTCCTTTCCTTTTTCTACTTCTGACGACCTAAATACACGAACAAAAGGAGACTTTGACCTTTTTTTTTATTGACTACATGTAGTAATGAAAGCAAGAAGCTAGAGCACAATTCCCATTTTTATTTTTACACATATGACTACAAAACTAGACACTCTAATTAACTCTCTTTTCTTTATGGGTACTCACACGAACACAACTACAATGTGATTCAGATTTTCTCCTTTTTTTTCCCTACCTAAATAACATATATTTTAATCTCCATAATTACTACATAATTACATATAATTACATGTCGCACATGATATTCACATAATAAATAATCACCATTAACTACATAAGGTTATAAACACTACATACTAATCTCACCAACTCAAATTTATCTCACACCAGTCAACACAAGCTTGACCACAAACACACTTGCTTCATGATACACTTGCAATTATGTTCCGGACCATAATTGTAACTATATCAATAAACATATGTGTTCGTTACCCCACTTGTGTATAACCGATTACACCTCCTTAACTCCTCAAATCTACTCATTCACCCTACTCCCACACTTATCTCTACCGGTTATTGTCACTAACACAATGGCCTCGACTATAGTGACCACCACTTGCGCCATATTTTATCAACTTCATTCATCAGTCACCACCTTTATTGCTACATAAAAATATCAAGTTTCAAGACTCGATCTTCCTACTTAATTACTTCTTTACTCTACCAAATTCGCAGACACTTATCAACTTTTGACAAAGTAAAATTTGCATAACATCTTAAAAGAAACCACCAAATAATAGCAAAAATGATTCAGCGAATAAGTAAGTAAGAATACCAGAAATATGGCTAATCCACAAAATATTACATATTAACAATTAAATACATAAAAGCCTTAATACTACTCTCACACTCAACCCAAACCCGTCCTAAAAGCAAGCTCCTTAAGGTTAAGGTAGAATCACCTAAGCTCAAATGCGCAACAACACTACTGGTTTAAGTCCATGACCTACACCTATGGCCAATGGTTCACTTAAACTACTGCTCTGATACCATCTTGTAACACCATGCTTTATAAAAATGTGAATTTCCAAAAAATTTCAAATAATAAATCAAACTTCGTTAATAAAATGCGGAAGCGACGTTAAAAATCTCAATTGATTCCTAACGGAATCATTAAACAACTTTAAATGGTGTTACTAGAATCGTATCATCACAATAATTAAAGGAAATCCACATCAACAATATGAAATGCCAAGCGGCATAATAAATAAGTCTACTTAAAGCTACTAGCATATGGGTAACTAAAAGCCATCTTTATTCATCATCAATAGCTACCCCACCACTCGAATATCTACTAGCTCCATTAGCGCCTAACTTGAGGGCACAACACATTTTCCACAAACAAGTGTCAGCTTATAAAGATGAGTAAGATAAGAGGTTAGTACAACAAAAGGATTGCCAATTAAAATTATTTCAACAAAACTATCTCATTCATATATATAGGCACAATCACACATATCAACAAATACATAAATCAAATCCTAATGTGCCTAGCAATCCTCAATTACTACTTTCGCTCCTTAACTACTTAGCTACTCAACTACTCAAGTACTCAAGGTTATGCCATTTAGCTACTTAACAACAAAGGTTTTGTGTGTAGGCGGTCATAAGACCTCACAGGGAACCTCACACCCGACATGATGGGTAAACCTTTCGGGGGTCCATCGGCGTCGTTATGGAAAGGCATAACCAATCCACGAGTAATCCGCAAACTACTATAAAGGCCAATCACACCCAACGGAATTACTCAGCTACTTAAAAGATTGACCCCACCAGGGACAGTATACGTCGCCCCCGGATGGGCTACTTAACACAAATGATCCACGCGACCAAATGTGGGTTAAGCTTAACACTTGCTACTCAGTGCTCGAGACTTTGCACATAAATGCTACTCAATTCTACTTATCACAATAGCTACTTCAAATATTCTCCATTAAGGTTGCTACTTATTTCCACATATCAACATCAGGGCCCTTAACGTGCACGTGACATGGCAACTTAATAATGTCTAGTGTACTATGTGTACAGGTACTCAACAAGTAACACAGCTCAACAACAAGCTCCATTAAACAACAATACAACAATAGCTCGTATCTACTAAAGCATGCATAAACAATGCCCCAATAAACCTCCCGCATACAACCCATACCCAATATAAGCATGAGATATTATAACTTCATAAAATAGGGAGTAATTATTAACATTAAGTTTTGTTGTGTCCCCAGGTGTCAAAAGTAAGTTATCTTACCTTAAAAAGATAATAACGCAACTCAACTCGTTACTTCTCCAATGTCTGAATACCTAAACATTTAAATAATACAAGGACAACATTATTCATGTAAGTTATTTAACTAGCTTAAAACTAATTAATCCATACATGAGATAAATCATGTACATAACTCTACCACATGACATACTGTTTGAGGTTTACAAAATTCCTAGCAAAACCCATTAATTCCATGGCCACGTAGTATCCTACTTAAATATAATATAAGTTATATTACTAGCTAGAATATGAATTTGCTTTACTAATGCACCATTTACTACTTATTAAGCCATCAAATTACAATAAAACATGACCTGCCATTTAGATAAAATTATGTTTCAATGTCAAGATTAATGACTGTACTTAAACGAGTAAAAACAAAAGATAGTTACAAGTCTTTAAATCAAGGCCATCGATTTAACAGATGCTTGTCTTATATATATATATATATATATATATATATATATATATATATATATATATATATATTGATGACAGAAACTATAAGCCTAATTCAATGTCATTTTTACATTGATTATTAAGCAACACAAATTTAATTTTATTATTATCATTATTATTATTGCGGTTCAACCAAACCCAAAAATACACTCGCTTTTATCTTTTTCTGCTATACGATCACTTCATGTCATAAAAGGACCTTTTTGCATTTTTCCCTTACAACTCAACAACAAAAGGCTTACAGGCTTATGCAAGCCTCGTTATCCATTTTATTCAAAAACAACCATACATAAGCATAATGGAAAGACTTTTGTTCCACCCTTTTATCCAAATACCAAAATATCTATTTGCCATACAAAAAATCCTACAATGGCTTTCCTTTCCTTTTTCTACTTCTGACGACCTAAATACACGAACAAAAGGAGACTTTGACCTTTTTTTTTATTGACTACATGTAGTAATGAAAGCAAGAAGCTAGAGCACAATTCCCATTTTTATTTTTACACATATGACTACAAAACTAGACACTCTAATTAACTCTCTTTTCTTTATGGGTACTCACACGAACACAACTACAATGTGATTCAGATTTTCTCCTTTTTTTTCCCTACCTAAATAACATATATTTTAATCTCCATAATTACTACATAATTACATATAATTACATGTCGCACATGATATTCACATAATAAATAATCACCATTAACTACATAAGGTTATAAACACTACATACTAATCTCACCAACTCAAATTTATCTCACACCAGTCAACACAAGCTTGACCACAAACACACTTGCTTCATGATACACTTGCAATTATGTTCCGGACCATAATTGTAACTGTATCAATACACATATGTGTTCGTTACCCCACTTGTGTATCACCGATTACACCTCCTTTGAGACTCCTCAAATCTACTCATTCGCCATACTCCCACACTTATCTCTACCGGTTATTGTCACTAACACAATGGCCTCGACTATAGTGACCACCACTTGCGCCATATTTTATCAACTTCATTCATCAGTCACACCTTTATTGCTACATGAAATATCAAGTTTCAAGACTCGATCTTCCTACTTAATTACTTCTTTACTCTACCAAATTCGCAGACACTTATCAACTTTTGACAAAGTAAAATTTGCATAACATCTTAAAAGAAACCACCAAATAATAGCAAAAATGATTCAGCGAATAAGTAAGTAAGAATACCAGAAATATGGCTAATCCACAAAATATTACATATTAACAATTAAATACATAAAAGCCTTAATACTACTCTCACACTCAACCCAAACCCGTCCTAAAAGCAAGCTCCTTAAGGTTAAGGTAGAATCACCTAAGCTCAAATGCGCAACAACACTACTGGTTTAAGTCCATGACCTACACCTATGGCCAATGGTTCACTTAAACTACTGCTCTGATACCATCTTGTAACACCCTGCTTTATAAAAATGTGAATTTTCAAAAAATTTAAATATTAAATCAAACTCCGTTAATAAAATGCGGAAGCGACGTTAAAAATTCAAATTAATTCCTAACGGAATCATTTAACAACTTTAAATGGTGTTACTAGCATCGTATCATCACAATAGTTAAAGGAAATCCACATTTAACAATATGACATTCCAACAAACATAATAAAATATGTCTACTTAAAGCTACTCGCAAATGGGTAACTAAAAGCCATCCTTATTCATCATCAATAGCTACCCCACCTCTCGCATATCTACTAGCTCCATCAGCGCCTAACCTGAGGGCACAACACATTTTCCACAAAACAAGTGTCAGCTTATAAAGCTGAGTAAGATAACAGATTAGTACAACAAAATGATTGCCAATTAAAATCATTTCAACAAAAGCATCTCATACATATATTTAGGCACAATCACACATATCAACAAATAGGATAATCAAATCCTACAATGTGCCTAGCAATCCTCAATTACTACTTTCGCTCCTTAACTACTTAGCTACTCAACTACTCAAGTACTCAAGGTTATGCCATTTAGCTACTTAACAACAAAGGTTTTGTGTGTAGGCGGTCATAAGACCTCACAGGGAACCTCACACCCGACATGATGGGTAAACCTTTCGGGGGTCCATCGGCGTCGTTATGGAAAGGCATAACCAATCCACGAGTAATCCGCAAACTACTATAAAGGCCAATCACACCCAACGGAATTACTCAGCTACTTAAAAGATTGACCCCACCAGGGAACAGTATACGTCGCCCCCGGATGGGCTACTTAACACAAATGATCCACGCGACCAAATGTGGGTTAAGCTTAACACTTGCTACTCAGTGCTCGAGACTTTGCACATAAATGCTACTCAATTCTACTTATCACAATAGCTACTTCAAATATTCTCCATTAAGGTTGCTACTTATTTCCACATATCAACATCAGGGCCCTTAACGTGCACGTGACATGGCAACTTAATAATGTCTAGTGTACTATGTGTACCGGTACTCAACAAGTAACACAGCTCAACAACAAGCTCCATTAAACAACAATACAACAATAGCTCGTATCTACTAAAGCATGCATAAACAATGCCCCAATAAACCTCCCGCATACAACCCATACTCAATATAAGCATGAGATATTATAACTTCATAAAATAGGGAGTAATTATTAACATTAAGTTTTGTTGTGTCCCCAGGTGTCAAAAGTAAGTTATCTTACCTTAAAAAGATAATAACGCAACTCAACTCGTTACTTCTCCAATGTCTGAATACCTAAACATTTAAATAATACAAGGACAACATTATTCATGTAAGTTATTTAACTAGCTTAAAACTAATTAATCCATACATGAGATAAATCATGTACATAACTCTACCACATGACATACTGTTTGAGGTTTACAAAATTCCTAGCAAAACCCATTAATTCCATGGCCACGTAGTATCCTACTTAAATATAATATAAGTTATATGTTACTAGCAAGAATATGAATTTATTTTACTAATGCACCATTTACAACTTATAAGCCATCAAAATACAAATAACCTTGGCCTGCCATTTATGAAAATTATATTTTAATGTCTATTTTCTAATGACCGTACTTAAATGAGTAAAACAAAAAGATAGTTGCAAGTCTTGAAATCAAGACCATCGATGTAGCAGGCAACACTCGGCCATTTTGACAGTTAAATACATATACTTGAACAAAAGATTCGTATTGTTTTGGACCTGACTTTAATTAACATTCTACCATTCTCGTTATCACCTTCTTTGCGACATCAACCCTCCATAAACAAACTATAAAATCGATTAATCCTATACATCTATATATATATATATATATATATATATATATATATATATATATATATATATATATATATATATATATATATATATATATATATATATATATATATATATATATATATATATATATATATATATATATATATATATATATATATATATATATATATATATATATATATATATATATATATATATATATATATATATATATATATATATATATATATATATATATATATATATATATATATATATATATATATATATATATATATATATATATATATATATATATATATATATATATATATATATATATATATATATATATATATATATATATATATATATATATATATATATATATATATATATATATATATATATATATATATATATATATATATATATATATATATATATATATATATATATATATATATATATATATATATATATATATATATATATATATATATATATATATATATATATATATATATATATATATATATATATATATATATATATATATATATATATATATATATATATATATATATATATATATATATATATATATATATATATATATATATATATATATATATATATATATATATATATATATATATATATATATATATATATATATATATATATATATATATATATATATATATATATATATATATATATATATATATATATATATATATATATATATATATATATATATATATATATATATATATATATATATATATATATATATATATATATATATATATATATATATATATATATATATATATATATATATATATATATATATATATATATATATATATATATATATATATATATATATATATATATATATATATATATATATATATATATATATATATATATATATATATATATATATATATATATATATATATATATATATATATATATATATATATATATATATATATATATATATATATATATATATATATATATATATATATATATATATATATATATATATATATATATATATATATATATATATATATATATATATATATATATATATATATATATATATATATATATATATATATATATATATATATATATATATATATATATATATATATATATATATATATATATATATATATATATATATATATATATATATATATATATATATATATATATATATATATATATATATATATATATATATATATATATATATATATATATATATATATATATATATATATATATATATATATATATATATATATATATATATATAATGAAACCCGTTATCTATATATATCTCTACCCCAATCAACTAACATGTAAATCATGCGTAAACTCATATATATTCCTGCGTTAAAACGGAAAACGTGTTGGCGATTATACCTTATGAGGTAATCTGATCGAAAGCCAAGCGCGATGGTTATACCGACTGAGCCAATTCTTGACGTCGAAAATACTGACTTCTACTCTCTCTCTCTCTCCCGTTGCTCTCGTGCGGCTGTAGGGTTTGTTTTTTTTTTTGTAAAAGACGTTTCACATAATTCGCCTTATCACCTAGGTACGTAGTGAATGTGTACCAATCGGCCACAAAAGGCTGGCATAGACTCAAGCCCACTAAGCCCTAGCAATGAGTCCATTTTACATATAACCACCCTTTCTAATCTCTATTTGACATAATTATCTTTTTAAGCTTCTTTTTCTTTATATTTCATATCTTATAGTTCTTTTAGCATTAACAGTTGTAATTCTAGACAATCAATTTTTGAGCACGTCAATTAACAATTAAATGTGCATAACACATGTTTAGAAACAATCTAGACGGTAACTATTAACAATTTACATTTAAAGCACATAACAATTTACCAAAAATTATTGACTGTCAACATGGTTAACGGTCAACATGAAAAATTCGTAATGGCTATATGCGAAGCTGTCGAAGTGTGAAAAGCAAAAAATAGAGAGCCATTTGAACAAAAATACAAGACCATGCTGAAACTTTCTAACACGACATCTATCACGAAACAGCCGTAGAGAGAATCGAGCATGTTAATCGAAGGAAATATTTTAAAACCTTCTGAAGGCTGAATGACAAGCATCAAAGACTTCAACAGACGAAGACGATTTCAGTTCAGCCCTTACACATCAACACATTGAAGAATCTGAAGGGGCCCAAGTCTGTCTTCACATCCTACACCAACAAAACAAGGCCCTCCAAGCACTAAGAGACTCCCGGAACAACCTACGATGGTCAGATTACACAGTCTACACATGGCGAAAATAACAAGAAATATGCACAAACAGTTTTATTGTGCATTGATATGATCCGATAAGGATACCGGTGGAGTAAAATTCAAACATATTTTGGACGACGATTGAACATTAATATGTTGCCTAAACATATTTTCTGGAGGAGAACGCAGTCACAAGAAGACCATTAAGAGCAATACTACCTTCAACAATAAGAGCCCGGATCAACACTACATCAACATCCACCCTACTAGCGTCACAAAAACCAGATATCTTCGCAAAAATCCTAAATAAGCACACAACTCAAGAACCGATTATCCATCCACTACATTGAAGACCTTTTTCATCAACAGCGGAGCCGAAGCTATATACTACATCACAGCATCACCGACCCACCATCAGAATCTTCCCAAGAAAAAGTGACGCAACTAAGGAAAACATTAAGTTCACATATAAGATTAAAAGCTTCTTCATCACCTATGAATATGGCATGCAACAGACAATTGGTCGACATAAAGAAGCATCCTATTTGATCCCAACGAGTTACAAATAAAATAGCTTTATAACCGGCTTAGACCCACTATATGAAAATAAGTTTGGTAATAGCTACAAAGTACATAAGGGATACATAGATTTTGAAGTGACCTAGGAAGCTCCGGGAGAAGTACGGTAGAAGGAACCTCAGAGTATCACGAGTTTAAAGACGCAAGCAAAGATGACAAACATCAACTCCGATGGACATCAAAACCATTCGGTCATCAACATTTCACTATCGCCAACTTCAACAACTTTCAAGATTCCATATGAGGTCCAATACCCAAACCGTATGATCGGCAAAAATTCCCATATCAAACCATCAAGTTTTCAAAATACCATAATGTCATTTCAAAGAGTTGAGAATCCATGGTAAATTATAAAGTTCTCATTTGTCAAATTTATCGTGAGAGAAAAAGTATATAAATCGATTAATCATACATCAAAACCATTCGGTCATCAACATTTCACTATCGCCAACTTCAACAACTTTCAAGATTCCATATGAGGTCCAATACCCAAACCGTATGATCGGCAAAAATTCCCATATCAAACCATCAAGTTTTCAAAATACCATAATGTCATTTCAAAGAGTTGAGAATCCATGGTAAATTATAAAGTTCTCATTTGTCAAATTTATCGTGAGAGAAAAAGTATATAAATCGATTAATCATACATCAAAACCATTCGGTCATCAACATTTCACTATCGCCAACTTCAACAACTTTCAAGATTCCATATGAGGTCCAATACCCAAACCGTATGTTCAATCCATAATATCCAACCATAACATCGAGGTAATTCCCCTAATTATTAGAGAGGAAAAAGCCGGATAAACAAATGTTTTAATGGCCAAAGGACAAAGACGGAACGGTTAATACCAGACGAAAGATCATGGAGAACTTATTCGGATCTACAGCCAGTTGATATTTTCTTGGAGTCTAATACAACAGCCTCTTGCCAGTCTCTCCTATTAGACTGGGGGGCTTGATGATATACCCTATGTAACACCCCAACTAAGGCGGAACGATGAGATGTACAGAAAGTCGAGTATTCAAAACAAAGGATAATAGATAACATTCACCATAGCTTTATTTGATAAAAATAATTTTACAATGTACAAGCATGTGAACCAATTCCCAAGTACAATACGTCTACCATACTTGGATATTGAGTCCACGAAACAAATAACAAATACATGAGATGATATACTACAATGATCAAGGCGGATTCCATTGCCCATCACAAGGTTTGATCTTTGACTCCCAAGTGCAATGCAAATAATCATGATGCATATAATTCCTCAAAGCTTACGCTAATTCCTGAAAAGCATGAAGAAAAAGTGTCAACTACGAAAACGTAGTTGGTGAGTGCATAGGTTTTTAAGTAAATCTCGTTACCTAACCATTTTAAACACTTAGAAAACATGTTATTAGATATCAACATACCCAAACCGTATGATCGGCAAAAATTCCCATATCAAACCATCAAGTTTTCAAAATACCATAATGTCATTTCAAAGAGTTGAGAATCCATGGTAAATTATAAAGTTCTCATTTGTCAAATTTATCGTGAGAGAAAAAGTATATAAATCGATTAATCATACATCAAAACCATTCGGTCATCAACATTTCACTATCGCCAACTTCAACAACTTTCAAGATTCCATATGAGGTCCAATACCCAAACCGTATGTTCAATCCATAATATCCAACCATAAATAATATCAATAATATTTAGCCCGAGGCATAATTTGATGAGTTTGTGCTTGAGCCACTACTAAGACCATTTCCTGTCCCAACCAACATAATATTTCATTTCATAGCACAAGCTGTCAATCAAGTGCAATTAATAAAGAAGGGGATCGTGCCATGGAGACGACCGCCTAATATAAAGTAGATTAGAGCACCGCTCGGGTCGGACTGGCAATGAAAGTGGCCACAAAGGCAACCAACATTCCACCGTTACCTATTTTAGTGGGTGAGTGGACGACTCCTAGTTGCGCAACCCTCTAACTACAGGCCTCCCCTTTCGGAGTTAATAGTAGTGTACCGAAGTGATACAGTTTGACAGAACTCAAGCTCATCATATAACTTATAACACATTGAACATACAATATATCCCATTTCATAATCATTCTTTCAAGAATCATTCATATATATAAAGCAATTTTATTTATCATGTTTTTCACCCCGAAAGTAAAACACATAAAAGAGTTTGAAAGGGGGCTATGACTCACCTTGATATGCCGAGCATTATATACACTTATCCAAAATGGGTACTTCCCATCTATCGCTTCCTTGATCATGTATTCCTTATGGTCCTCAATCACCTTTCAATGCCAAGACTATCCCTACGATAGGACTAATATACGTAAGTTCCTATCTTAAGCCATCACTTAGAATGCCACTTTCATTATGTTGTTATAAATTTTGGGATCCAAGTGTATTGTTAATATTCGCATCTTTTTGGTTGTAGAGAGTGTTGGTGTAAAAGGGTCACTTTCATTATACATGTAGTTATAAGTTGTTAGAATTTCGGTAACTTGCCTTCATTTGTGGTTTCGTTTGGCATCTTAGGTTATCATATGGAAATGCCATATTAAGTTATGTTCTTTTAAACATCATTGGATGTGTAACCAATTTTAATACTAAATAGCATTTGTGATATCAATCTATATTTTGGTTAACGTAATTACTTATGTCCATTCTACTTAATCATCCTTTTTGTGTTACTTTGATTACGCTTATCTTTTACTCACATATTCCTCAATATGTCTTATGATTATTCGGGTTTATGAAATTCGCTTAGGTGTTATGGGCCATTACCAAATTGGGCCTAAGTGTTATGGGCTTTTAGATGCTTTGGGCTTAAATTAGTTATTGGGCTTAACCTTATTTGGGTTATGTGCTTAGTGGGTTTTATTGGTTATTGGGCTATATGGTTTATTGGGCCAAGTGGGCCTACTGATTTATGGTCCTTTTGGGTTCACTAATTGGGCCGGTTTAGCCCATTTTGGCCTTTAGTCCATTGCTTAGCCCATTACACAAGTTATTAGATTACTTACAAATTTTCTGTTTTTATACAACAGATTTATGAAATGTTGGCCACTAATTCGGGGTTAAAGCTAAATATTTGGATCCTCCCGATTTTTATACAACAACCTATATGTGTCCACTTATTATGTGAATTTTGGCTTAATTTATAAAGAATGTTTACTACCTCTAAATATTTTTACAAATGGAAGTGGTCAAAACAGTCACTGTTTTGCATACTCGAAAGTTTTATAAAAGTTCTTTGGGTTTTGCTCTTAATAAAAATTCCATGATTTTATTTTAAGTTTAGGACACATTGGACTTACTTTCCACCAAGTATGGCCTCCTGGAACCTTATGGATTAGGAGATAAAAATTGTCAAAGTTGATAAAATATTCAGACAAAAATGCAGTTTTGACCAGTTTTAGTAGAAAAATCATATCTTTTGTTTGGTTCAGTATTTTTGAGTGATTCCAGTTGGTGGTTAAATTTAACTCGTTTATCTACAACTTTTATTTTGAAAGTTTTGCTTGAAACGGCCCTCACATGCTCAGTTTATCCGTTCCAAGACAGAAAATGGATTCTGTCAGAAAGTATTTGGGTCCAAACAACTCACCAATGACTTAGTTTGCTTATCTTACACTCTTAATCACCTCTCACATGTTTGTTATTCACTTTTATATTATTTTAACATCAAATTTGCAGATTACAAGCTAATTCAAAATCATCTATCATCATTTATAATTGAACTTTAACCAACCAAAAATCAATAAACTTGGTTCTTGCAAGAATCATTCTAAAAGTTACATGCATGCAATCATCTAGCCATTTTATGAACAAATCTCTTAACAAATCTTTATCCATCTTTAATCATCAACATAAAAACATATTTTTATGAAAAATCTCAGAAATATATTCTTCAAAATATACAAAAACATATAGATCTATCAAAAGGAAAATCACTTTAAAAGCTACTTAATCTATAACAACACTTTTGGGTCTTAAACTTGTTGAATCCTTGGATCTTTCTCATAGATTTCGACATGCATATGCATGAGGAGAAAGATCCTATCAACTTTGCCCTCATCAAGTGTGTATTACCAAGAAAACAAGAAGAAAACATAAACTTTTGAATATAAACAAGAACAAGATTAAATCTAGTAAAAAGGATGAAGATTATACCCTCTTGAACTTGGTTTTGATGATGGATTTATGGCAGAAAAATCGTGACCTATGAGGCTCCAACAACCCTTAATCTAAGCTTGGAATAACCCTTTTTCTTACCTTGAATCGACCCTTAATTTATCTAGCTTAAACCCTTATTATTAAAATTAATTTAGATTGATTTTTCTTGCCTCCTTTTTGATATGTTTGGGCCGTATGGGGGAGAAGAGAAAGAGGGAGAAGGAAGAGTTTTTGAGAGAAAATTAGATGTAGGTGTGAAGTGTGTGAAAAAGTTGTGAGTTACAAGAGTGAATGAAGAGTGTAAGTTTTGAAATGTGTAAGTGTGTGTGTTGGGGTTTGGGGCCGGCCTCATGGGGGGAAGTGAAGGGGTTTTTTTTTTTTTTTTGTATAAAAGTGTATATGTAAGTATATGTATGTATAGATTTTAAGTGGGTGTTTGTTTTGTAAAAGTAATATGTATTTATTTGTAGTGTAAGTTAGTTGTTTGTTCTAGTTTATCCATGTATATGTGTGTATGTATATATTTTTGTGTTTTTAGTTTATTACATAGGCCATTATTTATAATCTTGTATTTATTTTAGGCATATATATATATATACTTATTATGATTTAAACGCTTTTATGCGCATATGAACTTATAAACATATTTTGAGATAGAAATTTTATTTTCGTGACCAAATTTACTTTAATTAACTAAATGATTAAATTGTTGGACCTTCGTAAGGATTTTTGATGGTTATCTCAACTTGTGAGTCTTACATTATTATTTATATAACTAGATTTCTTGAAATGAAGTTTTTGGTTCATTGTCATTTCACCAAGTTCAATTGGAACAAATTTATAGCTTGAGATTGTCTTGAACGATCATAGTTATTGTTTATGGCAAATCTAAGATAGCTAGTCATCTATGGTATTTCATTGAACTAGAGGGCAATTATCACTATGCCTTAAATGGCTAGAAGATCAATTCTCTTAATAAACCTCTAGGGATGGATGTCTAGTTAAGTTCAAGTGGATTGTCCTAGTCGGATTTTGAGGGTTGTTACACCCTATACGGAGACCTACCTCCGTATGTAAATCTGCTATTACGAAGGCTGCTTAAGGATGTTTTCTACCAGAAATACGGAGCTCACCTCCGTCAGAATCGGAGCTCACTCCGTCAGAACGGAGCTCCGCCAAATATGGAGGAAATCTCTTATTTCTTCCTCCTAAAGAAAAGGTATGTGTCCATATCCCTTCACCATTATAATATATTTAATTATATGGCATGTAAATCCCTAAACATGTTCATCGTATCTTTTCCTAAACTCTAGGGTAAAACCCTAATGACCTAACTTATTCCCAAGATGAGTTCCCCCTATAAATAGAGGTTCTCATCATTGGATGGAGACATGTTCTCTTCACCCTCAAAACACATAAACTCATTCTCTCCACACCTAAGGTGGTCGGCTTCTCTTCCATGGAGAATCCCCCACCACCAACACAAATACCTCCGATACAATGGCGTAAAGCGGCTCCATAGCCCTCTGACCGGAAGGGAATCGCCAATAAATCATCCAAAACCCCTCCTTGTTTCCGATCGAAGGTCCATGCGATTCTTGGATCAAACACTAGGCACATTATAAGATTTGATATTCTTATTATGTAGATTGTGTTGATATTATTGTTGTGCCTTTATATATGCATGAGTTGTTTTATAAACTGATTTAATTGGCAATCCTTGTTATTAAACTAACCTGTTATCTTACTCAGCTTTAATAGCTGACACTTTTTTTGTGGAAATGTGTTGTGCCCTCAGGTTAGTCGCTGATAAGTGGCTTGGTAACATGCTTGTGAGATGGGTAGCTTTTACTGGAGCTTATGGATGTTGGCTTTAGTTACCCATAGTTGCATTTATTTAAGTAGACCTATTTATTTAGCCGTTTGGTCGTTACTTTGTTGGTTTTGATTGTGGGTTTCATTTGGATTATTGTGATGATACTTGTTGGTAACACCTTTTGAGACATTTATATGTTTTATTGATTCCGTTAGGAATCAAATGGGATTTTTATACGTCGCTTCCGTAATTTGTTAACGGTGTTATGTTTAAAGTTAGAAAATTTTGAAATCCACATTTTTATAAAGCTGGGTGTTACACTCCACTAAGAGAAAAACGGATTCTGAAGCTACCGTAGAAGCTTGGACACTTAGTAAATCTCGGGCCATGGCGGCTAGCACGGGAAATTGACCTTCCCTTTCTTTCCACCAAGCCAAAATATCAAAGTTGGAGTATTCCTCAATTCTCATGTGTTACAAAAAAAATTGTTCCATTATACCTCTCAAGTTTGTTGTTATTAGCATTTGAACCATCACCCCTAGCCCGTTTAGTGTTTTCTTGTCTAACCATATTATACAAGTGTATATTTGGGTCACTACTTTTTTTAGTAGTAAAAAACGAACTAGAACTTGAAGTAGAAAGATTTGTTGAAGTATATTTTTCATGATAAGCACTAAATAACAATTTCAATTGTTGGTTTAAAGTATGTTTCATCTTATGGGCAAAAAATGAGTCTATTCCAATATGAATTTCTAAATGGATTAATAACCTTTCGCTTCCTAACTAGCCCATCATGAAAATGTTGCAAAGTAGATTGTTGACGTAAAGCACATTTAAACATGTTATGAGTCGAGTTCCATCTAGTAGGAACATCCCAATTAGGACTTAAAAAAAAACGAATTTGTTTCTTTATACAATTTCATATAATTTTGGTATCTAACTCTAGGTCCACAAAATACTTTTTGCAACATTTTCTTAAAATTGGCTTTAACACTATTTATTTCTTAAACACCCAACCCACTTTGCACAATCAAGTTTAAAATGTGTGCAACACATCGAGTATGATAAAAATCCCCATTTACACACGGTTTATATGCTAATTTTAACTTTTGAACCGCATTAGTATTATTACTTGCGTTATCAAATGAGATTGAAAAAACCTTTTTTTCAGTTTTATAATAAGTCATAACACGTTTTAACAAATAAAATAGATTATCACCCGTGTGTGGAGATTCAAATTGTTCAAAAGCAATGGTACGCTTCATCATTTGCCAACTACTAGGATCAATCCAATGCGCCGTAACGCAAAGGTATGAAGTAGGCAAACCATGAGGAGCCGACCAAACATCCGTTGTTAAACTTACACTAGTATTTAAGTTTTCAAATAATGTTACTAGTTGTTCTTTAGCCATTTTCCACATTTTCATACATTGATGTCTAAGTGTTGAACGAGTTAAAGTTTTATAACGAGGTTGGAGAGTGTTTTGAATTACCCTAGTTAGTCGCGGATTATCGAAGTGGTTGAAAGGCAAAGCATCTTGAATCACGAATTGAGAAAATTGTTCTCGAACCGCCTTCTTCAAGTATGCAAAAACCGTTCCATCACGTGCCATAGATGCTTGACCTTTGTTCTTTCCTTATTTATCTCCGGACAATAATTTCTTGCAAGGTTTTTCAATGTTGTGTTCGCCATCACATTAAGATTTGACATCTTTTACAACGAGCCTTTTTTTCTCCATACGACATTTTACACAACAAGTTTAAAATGTGTGCAACACATCGAGTATGATAAAAATCCATTTACACACGGTTTATATGCTAATTTTAACTTTTGAACCGCATTAGTATTATTACTTGCGTTATCAAATGAGATTGAAAAAACCTTTTTTTCAGTTTTATAATAAGTCATAACACGTTTTAACAAATAAAATAGATTATCACCCGTGTGTGGAGATTCAAATTGTTCAAAAGCAATGGTACGCTTCATCATTTGCCAACTACTAGGATCAATCCAATGCGCCGTAACGCAAAGGTATGAAGTAGGCAAACCATGAGGAGCCGACCAAACATCCGTTGTTAAACTTACACTAGTATTTAAGTTTTCAAATAATGTTACTAGTTGTTCTTTAGCCATTTTCCACATTTTCATACATTGATGTCTAAGTGTTGAACGAGTTAAAGTTTTATAACGAGGTTGGAGAGTGTTTTGAATTACCCTAGTTAGTCGCGGATTATCGAAGTGGTTGAAAGGCAAAGCATCTTGAATCACGAATTGAGAAAATTGTTCTCGAACCGCCTTCTTCAAGTATGCAAAAACCGTTCCATCACGTGCCATAGATGCTTGACCTTTGTTCTTTCCTTATTTATCTCCGGACAATAATTTCTTGCAAGGTTTTTCAATGTTGTGTTCGCCATCACATTAAGATTTGACATCTTTTACAACGAGCCTTTTTTTCTCCATCCGACATTTTACACAAATCAAAGAAATCCCATACTTTTGGATTTCTACTTGTTGGTAATATTGCCACCACCGTTGATGAACTTGAAGCGCCAACGGTATTGGATTGCGATTGTGAAGCGGAAAACGAATCCATATTATGAGATTTTTGATAAATTTAGTGATTTTGGAGTGTTAATATAGACTTTGTGTGTTGATATATAGTTTGTTTGTTTATTTATCCATTAAGTGACTGAATGGAGAAAGTGACTGAATAGAAACATAATGTCTGTATGGATTAAGTCAGTATAGTTGTTTTTTTACTTATTAAGTCAATAACAAACATATTTGATTGACTTAATGAATTAAGTCAATCAAGATTAAGTCATGACTTTTTAATTAAGACATTATCAAACACTACAGGAAACATGAAACAATTATTTAAAGCCCAAGCCCAAAAACAGATTTAGACTTCAGAAGTAAAGCAGCTTCACGGTGGTCGTCTATACATGTACCTTTACTTCATTGACAAACCCTAAAAACTCAATTCTGGGTTATGGCAAATCCGACGATTTCTGAAACCGTAGAAGATCTAAAGGAGAAGTTTGATTGTTATAAACTTTCTGTACCTGGTAAGGTCGTCTATAATCAAAATTATTATTGTTGTTGTTGTTGTGGTTATTCTATTTTCCAAGTTTTGTGATTTTAAGAATTTATCTGGTTCGTGTGTTTGCAGATCTGAGTAAAGCACATGACAATCAGTCGATACATACATACAGGACAATCATACATCAATATTGTTTTTTATTTTACTTTATTTATTTTTTTAGAGTTAATTACAGAAATCGTCCCTGTCGTGGACCTCTACTTGCAGCTTTCGTCCCTAAGTTTAATAAATTACAGTTTTAGTCCAAAAAACTTTGCTCCGTCAACACTTTTGGTCCTGACCATAAACGTCCGTTAAATGGAGGTCACGTGTCTAGCACGTGATGGGTAATCTCGTAATTTGGCTTCGAGTTATTTACAGAAATCATCCCTATCGTGAACCACCACTTTCAGCTTTGGTCCCTAACTTTTAATAATTAACTTTAAGCCAAATTAGTTAATCTAAATCTTAAAACCCTAAATCTTATCAACATATATTAAACTAAATCTTATATACTAACTTTTAATAATTAACTTTAAGCCAAATTAGTTAATCTAAATCTTAAAACCCTAAATCTTATCAACATATATTAAACTAAATCTTATATACAAACTTCTAGAAATAATATATACAAACTTTTAATAAATCACACAAACTTTTAATAATTAACTTTAAGCCAAATTAGTTAATCTAAATCTTAAAACCCTAAATCTTATCAACATATATTAAACTAAATCTTATATACAAACTTCTAGAAATAATATATACAAACTTTTAATAAATCACACAAATTTTTAATAAATTACAGACTTTGAAATATATATACAAACTTCTAGAAATAATATTACAAACTTCTAAATAAAAACCTAAATCTTATCAACATATATTAAACTAAATCTTATATACAAACTTCTAGAAATAATATATACAAACTTTTAATAAATCACACAAATTTTTAATAAATTACAGTTACCGGGTTTGGAGTCACCGGAGATGACGGTGGTTGTCAGTCACCGGAATCTGTCGTAGCTTCCATAGTAACCCCATCACTCACTTGAATCCGCTTTCGAAGTTATTAGGAGACACGAGCTTCAATTTGTTTCATGCTTTCCTAATTTCCTCACGCACACATGTATTTATAGTAGCATTTACATAGTCACATCTCATTCCCTTTTCATTTGTCGTGGCTCACGAGCAGTTTGTGTGATTTTTAAAAGTTTGTGTATGTCATTTCTAAAAGTGTATATAAGATTTAGTTTAATATATGTTTATAGGATTTTGGATTTTTAGATTTAGTTTAACTAATTTGGTTTAAAATTAATTATTAAAAGCTAGGGACCAAAGCTGAAAGTGGTGGTTCACGATAGGGACGATTTCTGTAAATAACTCGAAGCCAAATTACGAGATTACCCATCACGTGCCAGACACGTGACCTCTTTTTAACGGACGTTTATGGTCAGGACCAAAAGTGTTGACGGAGCAAAGTTTTATGGACTAAAACTGTAATTTATGAAACTTAGGGACGAAAGCTGCAAGTAGAGGTCCACGACAGGGACGATTTCTGTAATTAACTCTAATTATTATATCAAAATATTTTACTATTTATCATTTCATGGCCTAGATGACATAACACCCAGTTATGCTTTTTAATTTGTTGATGAACCAATATTTCCAAAACCGTTGTTTTAGCGACATGGATCTTTATTTAATCTAATGTTCCACTATACCTCAAAATATGACCATATACCTAATCAAAATAAACAAAACAATATAAAAATGAACCTCTTCACCTTCTTGTTTCACCTACCCTTTGCAACTCCTTACCAACTCCACTTTTGGCATTTGGTGAGAAGATTGGCCCAAGTCTTTTTTACTTTAACAACCGGAAATTTACATTTAGACATGTTTGTTTTCATCTACTCAAGTAATTCCTCTTTAGCCTTGCAATTGTACACTATTTGTATGTATACAAACACAAAAATATGTAGTTAGGCTAACTTTCATTGGATTTGGCATGTTTCCAATAGCTAGCTGACAGGTGTGTTGCAGTGCGTGATAAGCTGAAGGACACTGAAACTTGTCAAAAACAGACTATCCACCAGCTGAAGGCTGATCTCGACCTTGCGAGACAACAGGTAACTTTGACATAAACAAAGCTGATAGTTATTTTGTTACTCTTGTCTCATGTCGCCTTGCCCTTTTCACTTTCAGCTGATGAAAGTACAGAATGAAAACCAAATATTAAATAAGCAGATAATGGTGGTAGATGAGAATTTACGAAAGGCTAAGCAAATGCGTAAGGGTGCTTTCAACGCGGCTTCATTTGTGAATCATTACATTTCGAACAATTATGTGTTGATAAAGCAAATTAAAAAAATTCTGGTAAAGCTTTATCTTCAAATCTTGTGGATAATTATGTTGAACATTTAAAATTTCAATGCATTGATTTTTTAAACTTCAATGAAGGAACTGATACCGCTGGGTGCAACTATAGAAAAAATCATGAAAGAGTTAGATGAAGATGAATGTGGAGAATGAGGAACCAGCAGGTTGGTAAAGACTTAAACACATATCCTAACCTTTTTTAGTTTTTAATGAATTAGGGTGCCTATTAGAAGAATCAAATCATGTACGATCTTTTCTTAACTATTAACTAGTTTAAGTATCTTTATGTGAAGAAATCAAGATTTTGGACATTTGAGCTCAAGATTTGTGTAGGACAGCCCTAAATCACGAATTTGTACTTCAAAATTAGCAAGTTTTTATGATTTAAATCATTTTCACAATGTGTTCTTTCGAACCTTATGTCATTTATACGACTTTTTGCACACCCTTTGAACTAAATTCATAAGTTTTAATGTTGTAATTTAAAGTTAGTTTCGGAGTTTGTTAAACTAGGTCTAAAAACATACAAATAACTGATTTCATGTCAGACATTTCAATTGTTCTTGGTCATTTTTATTGTAGGATCAAAATTCAGTGAAAACCGAATGGTCGGGGTCTTTTTTAATATCCCAAGCGAGTCCAACAAATGGGTTTTGTTTCTTATGTTAAAGTTTACCAAAAAACTGTTTTGCATGTTGTTCAAACTCGAAGAACTCAAATCAAAAGCTAATCAAATGACCAGCTTGTCCTTCTGTTAGTTTTATTAGATTTTCTGACAGATTTAGTAAAGTTTGTCAGTTTTCTGTAATTAAAAACTTTTTTGGGGATTTTTTCTGTAAACAAGGACATCTTTGGGGACTTTTATGTAAATAATACATCTTCCGGAACCTTTTCTGCAAAAAATATGTTTTGTCTGTTCAGGACTAAAACTGTCATATAATCTTTGTACCAGGGAGTGAAATTATAAATTTTCTAAAATCTTATGTCTGAATGGACAGTTTCTGAAAATTAAATACGTTAGGGACCGAAAGTGTCAGACTTTCAAACTGTTTAATTGTTTTTCCTTCTGAAAAGACTAGAACTGTAAATTTTGCTGAAATGTTAGGTTTTATCACAAAATCAATCCTTTTTCAATGCAAAATCAGTCCTTTTTCTAAAGAAAATGTTCAAAAAGTCTACTTGGCTAATGATCTTTGACAATTGACTTAAATTAAACCCGAACGATATTATTGCATTTCATTAGCTACTTGTTAAACATAGGGTCGTTTCTTGAGGTGTTAACCTCAATTGTTCTATACGTTATAGATTCGGTTGCTCATGATCTTTAAGTTATTCGTTCTCGTATTTGGTAGTTCTTTTGTGCTTGTACTTAGTAGCCTTGATCGTACTTGATACTTCTGCTCGTACAGTCGTCTAGGGGAGTTCATAGTCCCCATTTTTCTTTACTATTTGTACCCCGTGGCTGGAAAGCATTGAAATGAAACTGCTATTGGAACTAATATGGTCTTTTGAATCTAATAACATGAACGCAGTTAAATATCTATAAATGGTGCTTTTGAATATGGAACGGATATGTTTTTGCAAACTATGTATTTTGTATATGACTTTTTTTTTTGAACAGATTTTTGTATATGACTCATCTGAACTTACCAACTACTTTTCTAGTTGACATTTGAACTCATGTTTTTCAGGTCGAGGTTATTAGTCCTTCTGCTTTAAAGATTCTAGTCGTTTCTTTATGTCATCTAATCTTTTGTTCTAGTTATTATGCGTTTGTTTTTTTGTGATACTACTTATGTATATTTTGTCAGATCTTCGAGTACTGTTCTTTTGGTATATTTGTCAGATGTAAAAATGGTGAATCCCTATAACTTTGCATCTTTTGTACTCGTTGATGTAATGCTATATGTTGTGTTTTGATATGTGCTATGTATTATGTTTGTTGTGCATCTCGTGTTTCTGCTTTAGAGGTCGTTAATAGTTCGTAGTAAATTAAAAATCTAAAACTATAATTTAGAAGTAAACACCAAATTTAAACGTTAAAGAAAAATAATTCACTAAAAAGTTATGCCAAACAATTGCATAAAATATAGATTCAATTCCAAATACTATATGAGTAAATAATCAACTAGACCTAGAGTTTGTATTGAGTTATGGTTATTTTCCTATCTGGTTTTTCTTGAAGTGGTCCTTGTTCCTGCCGGCTGAAAGCAAAATCTTGGCTATGATTGACCTGGTCTTTCGGCGGGTGCTTAGTTAACTCGGGCTTTAAGACCTTAATAGTTATATGATTTTTCATAACTAGTCTGGTTTTAGTCTGGTGCTGGTGGATGACCAAAACTGTGTTTCTGGTGTCTTGTCTTTTTTTGGTCTTTCTCGTGTGTGTTTATTGTCTTTGTTTCTATCTGCGGTATGCGTTGGGTTGTTGCTGCTGGTTTTTGGTGTTGTGATGGGGTTGGTTTAGGTGTTAGTTTTTGCCTAAGAGAGTTTGTTCTTGTTTTTGTTTGGTTTTGGGTGATGACAGCCTTGGTTGGCTTGTGGAAATTGCGTCAAGTTTGGTTTCGTGTGATCATTTTGATGATTGGTTATTAATTTGGGTGTTTTTCAAGTATGTCGAACTTTACATCCTTGAAAATAAGATGTATTTAATTTGGTTCAGGCTTAGTATTGTGGGTAGTGAAACTGTTTTTACTTTTTTGGGTTGCATTTTATGTTTACTTATTATGGAAAAGGATAAAGCTTGTTTAATTGCTGGGTTGAATTCTGAGAGTTATAGATTATTTGTTTGCTGGATTTGGAAATGGGGTGCTTTGACTGATATTTAAGGATCGATGGTTGTTTCGTTTGGTGTGGTTGATAGAGGTTGTAGTTTCTTGTTATATTATTAAGGAATCTTTGAAGGAATGCATAATTTGTTTGACATTGGTAGTTAGTATAATGATCTCAAGTTTGGTTGCTGCTTTATTGATGCAAAATGAGTATTTATAGCTTGTGAAGGGCAGAAATACTTTTGGATATAAGAGCACTCACAGTGACAGACACTCATTCTCCAAGGACTAGTCCCTGTCAGCACCACATCAGCCCAAGGACTAACCAAGGACTAATCCCCAAAACACCCACAATGTCAGGACTAGTCTAGGACCCACCATTTATTTAATTTTACCTTTTCAACCCAATATTCTACCATCTATTAGTATTTAATTTGGTTCAGGCTTAGTATTGTGGGTAGTGAAACTGTTTTTACTTTTTTGGGTTGCATTTTATGTTTACTTATTATGGAAAAGGATAAAGCTTGTTTAATTGCTGGGTTGAATTCTGAGAGTTATAGATTATTTGTTTGCTGGATTTGGAAATGGGGTGCTTTGACTGATATTTAAGGATCGATGGTTGTTTCGTTTGGTGTGGTTGATAGAGGTTGTAGTTTCTTGTTATATTATTAAGGAATCTTTGAAGGAATGCATAATTTGTTTGACATTGGTAGTTAGTATAATGATCTCAAGTTTGGTTGCTGCTTTATTGATGATTGGTTATTAATTTGGGTGTTTTTCAAGTATGTCGAACTTTACATCCTTGAAAATAAGATGTATTTAATTTGGTTCAGGCTTAGTATTGTGGGTAGTGAAACTGTTTTTACTTTTTTGGGTTGCATTTTATGTTTACTTATTATGGAAAAGGATAAAGCTTGTTTAATTGCTGGGTTGAATTCTGAGAGTTATAGATTATTTGTTTGCTGGATTTGGAAATGGGGTGCTTTGACTGATATTTAAGGATCGATGGTTGTTTCGTTTGGTGTGGTTGATAGAGGTTGTAGTTTCTTGTTATATTATTAAGGAATCTTTGAAGGAATGCATAATTTGTTTGACATTGGTAGTTAGTATAATGATCTCAAGTTTGGTTGCTGCTTTATTGATGATTGGTTATTAATTTGGGTGTTTTTCAAGTATGTCGAACTTTACATCCTTGAAAATAAGATGTATTTAATTTGGTTCAGGCTTAGTATTGTGGGTAGTGAAACTGTTTTTACTTTTTTGGGTTGCATTGTGAGTCCTCTAATTGATTTGGGTGATGTGATTTTATTTGTTTTTGGGCTGCTGATTATTTTGGTTGATGGGCTGGACATATTTAGGTTTTTGGAAGATTAAACTGGGCTGTTGTTAGCTATGGTTTAATTTCTGTTGGGCTAAGTTTCATGAGTTTTGGAGAGTTTATTGTGAAGTGAATTAATTCTTTGATTAGAATGTGCATAGGTTATGAAGAAATAGTGACTTGGGGTAATTGGTTTGGATTGACGGAAGAGATTGGGCCGGGTTTTAAGTCTGCATTCTTATGGATTTGGTGCAAAAAAATTTAGTTCTATTCTATTAGTTGGTTATAAGAGGGTGTTTGGTACGATGGAAGGGGAAGGGGAGAAAGAGAATGGAAAGACTTTCCTTGTTTGTTTACCATGAGAATGAGAGTCTTCAGGGTCAATATCACGCATCAAAATATGGCCCGGTTAAAATGTATATTAGAACCCGCTTAAGAGCCAAATCCTATGCCGGGGAGTCCTATTGTGTTGATAATAAGACCCGCTTCTAACAACCGGACCCTATTATTCAAACAACCGGGCCTTATAAAACACATTAGAACCCGCCTTTTTCTTGCCAGCCGGATTCTATATTAGTTCTGGAGCCACTGCTTGTGCTTATACCATCAAATGTAAAGTTTACAATAAGCCAAATCTTTTATGAGCAACTTAAATCACAACACAATAAAACTACACCAAATGTATAGAAAAACTTCAATAACACCAACAAATTTACAGCAACATTCCAAGATAAAGGAAAAAGAAAAACCAATGAAGCATCCCTATTATGCGAAAGTTAAACACCCTAAATTATCGTACTTTTTATTTGAACACACCCTAAATTATCGTACTTTTTATTTGAACAACCCCTAAATTTTCATACTAAATACGAGTCTAATAAACCTTGGTGTTTCACTGAACACGATACATCCTTTCCTGAACTCTTCAGAGTCGTCGATAGTCTTTGTACTTCATAAATGCACTTTCGTTCATTCCAAAATCAAGGGAGCCGAGGTACCTAATTTAAGGCAGCAAATTTGTTAACCCACGTATCAACAGCCTTGTCCAAATCATCCCGTGAAATGTAGGAACAGTCCTTTTTAAGAATCTATATGAAAATACATGAAATATGGTATTAGACAAAGAGATGGTTTTGTGAAATTAACAAATAGAATAATGAATTAATGATTAAACAATGTACTCACACTGGGATCTCGAAGCACAATCGTAAATAACCATTACAAGATGTAATAACTGCATTTGCAAACACCATTTTGTCGGGTGAACTAAATAGTAGTAACAGGCAGAGACAGTATACCTTATGTAACATCCCAAACTTTTTAATTAACGGTTGACTTGAGTCGTTAAGTCAACATAACGTGTCCGTTAAGTCTATGGAAGATTTAATGCTTATGTGTGGTTAACGTAGTTTATGTGGGAGACTTGAATGTCTCATTGATTGATGTAGTAATGTGTTAAAGATGTAGTTTTATGCCTTTTGAGGTGTTCAAAGTGTTTATTGAGTAGTATATAGTCCATAAAGGAGTTTTGGGCTAATAATGTAGTGTTTGGAAGCTTAGGGACCAGTTTTGACATAGGGCCAATCTTAAAAACGGGATTAGGGGTTTATTAGATCCTAATTAACTTCACAAATCAGTTTCTTCTTCCTTTTTATCAAGCCCTAGCCGATCCTTAGCCCCATAGCACCATTTTGATCAAGTTTATCATTATTTGGTGGAGTTGAGGGTGTTTTGATCAAGTTTTAGCATTCCTTTTGCAATCTACAGGTATTATTACTTTGATTTCATGTCATTCCAATCCCTTGATTCATTTGAAATCAGATCCATAAGTGATCTAGGTCATTAGAGGATCAATTGATGTCTTAAACTAGTGTTTTGGTTGATTCGTTGACCTAGAATGTTTAATTGTGTGATGCAAATTAAGTAAGAATTAATCAATGATTTCATTGCATCATTATGGTCTTAAGATGATGAATTTTGAGGTACAAAAGTCGTTCATAAGGTTTGGGGTCGTTTGGGGTGTGTTTGGTTAAATTTTGGAGGTTAAACAATGAGATTTTTGCTGAATCTGGGCTAGTTGCGGCGCAACTCAATTGCAGTGACTTAAGTTGCGACGCAATTTCCCCATTGTGACGCAATAGCGACGGAATTTTCAAATGGCCATAACTTTTGAACCGTAACTCCGTTTTTGACAAATAAGCTATCACTGGAATCGTAAGAGAGTATATTTTCTAATGGTAATGCTTTTAAAGGATGATTTTGATGTCAAGTTTCCTAAAAGGTTGAATTAGTGAGTGAAGGTCGAGTTTCGTCGGATTCTATGAGTCCTAATGTATTAATCAAACCTCCAATGCATAAAGCATTGTCATGGGTCATGTTGATAGGTGTTACGTCTGAGTTATGACCTTAATGATGTGGGTATTAGCTTGTCTAATGATTGTTCAATGATTATAGGAGGTCAGGAATACTTGCTTTGCACGGTAACGTAGTTATCATTTGTCGTGTGCTTCTTTGAGGTAAGATACACTACTTTTGACACGCTGAGGGTTCAACAAAAAGAATGGTTTCATAATTATAACTTCCCAATTGGTACCTTATGTTGTTTATGGGTATACGGGGTTACACGGGAGGTGATATGGGTTATGTAGTTGACCCTTGAGACCTGAAATGCAGTCCTTCATGATATGTAATGTAGTGCATGTTATGATATGATGTATGATGTAGTGTTATGTATGAAGTATAATGTAGTGTTATGATATGAAGTAATATGAAGTATCTTGTAATGCAGTGTGATGTAGTTTATGTTGTTTTGTGCATGATTGTATGGCTTGCTCATCTAGTTCACTAGACTTACTAGGTTGCCATGTCACTTGCACGTTTAAGGGCCCAAACGTAATGAAGATTATGTGTGTAATGTTTAGGTTGTGTGTTGCCTAAACTAATAATGTGTGTAATTGTTTAGGTTGTGTGTTGCCTAAACTAATAATGTGTGAAACCGAGCTCGTAAAATTGATATGCAGGAAAGTGTTAAGCTTAACCCGTACTTGCCCTAGCCCGGCGGGTGCGTGAACGTGTGGTTGCTTGGGTGGCTCCTTGCAACATGGTCATTGAAACGCAGTTTGAGTAATACGAGGGGTCTGACCCGCCTCCATATACGGATTACTCCGGGATTGGCTTGCCATTCCTTAACGACGTATGATGACTAGCCTTTTGGTTGCTTATCTAGTCGGGTGTGACGTATGTTACACTTAAATGCAGTTAACGAAGATACGTGTGTAAAGGTGTGAACTAAATGAAGAATAGGCACATTTAGGGTGATTCATCCTAAGTTGATATGCAGTTTATATGTGTGTGTATTATGTGTGTTGTGCCTTAACGTATTGTCTAATAAAGATGAAATGTTTTAATTGGACAAAGCTTTATAAACATAGTGTTATCTTACTTAGCTAATTCGTTAGCTAACACTTGTCTTTTGAAATGTGTTGCTCCCTCAGGTTTAACGTAGCTGAGGTTGTTGATGAAGAAGAGTGAGGAATGGGTAGAATGCTTGATGAAGTCCTTAGCTACCCATAGATGCTGAACTTTATAGACATTTGTTTATGTTTGTCTTTAATGAAGTTGGATTGTTATGTAGTCGGTTGTTTTGTGTTGGGCAGCCGACGGGTTTCTATTAAACTTGTTTTGATGATGCGATTAGTAACACCATTGAATAAGTAAACCAAATAGATTTTAATTGGTTTGGACTTTTAAAGTTTCTTCCGCTTTATTTTAACGCCGTTAGGCAAAAAAATTTGGAAACCCGTATTTTTAAATGAAGGGTGTTACAAGTTGGTATCAGAGAAATGGTTTAAGTGAACCAATGACTATAGGTATGCCGTAGGAATTGGACTTAAACCGATAGAGATCAAGTTAGGCTTAAGTAGGTGTGCCTAGCTTTGAGATGAAGTATTTTAGGACGGGTTGGGATGAGTGAGAGTGTAGGATTAAGGCTATTTGATGCTTGTTTATTGATGTGTGAATATGTGTTTTAGCCTTTATTCTCCCGTTTCTCGCTTCTCCGTCGCTAATTATCCTATTGCTACCATAGACGGTCCCCGAGGTAATGTACCATTTCCCTAACTGAATTTAATAAACGTGTGATATAACTTATGTGTGAAGTAGCTGAGGTGAATGAAGTGGAGAGTTAGGTGAAATGGTATCCCATCAACGTTGTCTAGCCCATGGGGTTAGTGACAAGGACCGCAAAGGATATGAGATGTTGTTTGTGTGCAGAAAATCATGTGAGTTGGAATTGATGGAAAAAGAGGCGATACACAAATGTGGTAACAGACATGCAAGTGAAAGGATACAATTACAATTATGGTCCGGAACATAATTGCAAGTGTATCACGACGCGAGCGTGTTTGTATGGCCATGCTTGTGTTGACCGGTGTACAAAGTAATGAAGCTGGAGAGATTTCTATGTAGTGAATCTTTATGTGTCGAGAGTAAACATCGTGTAATAACTTTAATAACATTGATGCCTCGTGTGTGTGGAAATGTGTGAAGATCAGTGAAAAGTATATATGTGCATATGAAGTATGATTCTCAAAAAGACGGTGCTATGATATGTATTAAAGTTGTGTTTTTGATCTGGAGTCGTTTGGATCTGTTTTGGGGTTTAATCGATCGAAGAGGTGCAGAAACGGGGCTAGTTGCGGCGCAGCCAGCTAGCTGCGGCTCAACCAGTTTCCAGGATTATAAGTTGCGGCGCAACATGTAGGTTGCGGCGCAACTGAGGCTTGAATTGCGGCGCAACGGATTGGTTGCGGCGCAACTTGGTTGCGGCGCAACTGGGAAGCAGGGAAGATAAGTTGCGGCGCAATGTGGTATGTTGCGGCGCAACAGGGACTGAGTTTTAAATGAAGTCTAAAGGTACGTGAGGAGTGAAGTGATTGGTAGACAATGTTGTTAAGTCTACTAGTTTAAAGGACATGGACTTGAAGTTGACAAGTAGAGTTAATGTTGGATATTTGAAAGGTTATAAGTAGGTGACGCATAGAAGGGTTACCAGGCACATGTATGGAAGGATATAGTTACAATTCCGGTCGCGAACGTAATTGTAAATGTATCACGACATGTGTGTGTTTGTGAGACTGTGTTTGTGCTGATCTGAATGGAGTGAAGATGGGAATGATGGAATCACTGGTGGGTGGCATAATTTACCACGTGAAGAGTAGACGTGTATCTATGGGTTAAAGAATGATGAAGCTGAAGCAAGTAAAGAAGATAACGCTATGGATGATTGAACCTTTTAACCATGAAGCTCTTCCATTCTATGAACACCATGTTATGATGTGAGGTTACCTTCGAGCTGCGAAGTCTTAAAGTTGTGCTTGGGCCTAAGGAAAACGTTTAGAGTTTGTTTGAAATTATCTTTCCTGATCATAGGCGATATGTGGCGCATATGTGCCCAAACTTGAAATATGCGGCGCATGCGCCATCCATGCGGTGCATATTTTGGTTCGTTTTGGATTTACGACTCGTTTAGTTTGATTTCGCTATGTGACGATATATGACGATTGAGACGAGTATCTACGGGGGAGATTATTCCTTATATTGCATGAATGTAAAGGTGATGTTGATATCTTATATTTGTACAAAATTTTATGTATGACTGCTTCTCAAGATAAAGAGTTTTCCCTTATGAAAAGTTAAGGGGTTGGATGATGGAGTTAACTATGGATACTTAAATCACAAGAAGTAGAGGTTTTCAGGAGCATTCGGTTCCGAATTGATCATGTTTCTCGCCTATGTGATCTACTTATGTAAGGCAAAGATTATACTTCTAAAGTCGAGGCCACCCGTAGTTTCGAGATGTTCTATTAATGTTCTCGGTTTCGTTGCGATCGTGAGGTCGAACCTCCAATTGATGTATAACTTCCGTTTTGTTCTCACCTATAAGAAGGAGTTAATGTTTGATATTTGAAAGGTTATAAGTAGGTGACGCATAGAAGGGTTACCGGCACATGTATGGAAGGATATAGTTACAATTCCGGTCGCGAACGTAATTGTAAATGTATCACGACATGTGTGTGTTTGTGAGACTGTGTTTGTGCTGATCTGAATGGAGTGAAGATGGGAATGATGGAATCACTGGTGGGTGGCATAATTTACCACGTGAAGAGTAGACGTGTATCTATGGGTTAAAGAATGATGAAGCTGAAGCAAGTAAAGAAGATAACGCTATGGATGATTGAACCTTTTAACCATGAAGCTCTTCCATTCTATGAACACCATGTTATGATGTGAGGTTACCTTCGAGCTGCGAAGTCTTAAAGTTGTGCTTGGGCCTAAGGAAAACGTTTAGAGTTTGTTTGAAATTATCTTTCCTGATCATAGGCGATATGTGGCGCATATGTGCCCAAACTTGAAATATGCGGCGCATGCGCCATCCATGCGGTGCATATTTTGGTTCGTTTTGGATTTACGACTCGTTTAGTTTGATTTCGCTATGTGACGATATATGACGATTGAGACGAGTATCTACGGGGGAGATTATTCCTTATATTGCATGAATGTAAAGGTGATGTTTCTAGAGACGAAGATGTTGGTATTATGTGGGTGGATTCTGAAAATTCATAAATAACCAGTGTGGAACTATAAGTCTAAAAGTAAGATTTTGGTATCCGAGAACGAAATGACTAAAAGTTGTACTTGAGGAAGTTTATGAACCGTGGTGACATGCTCATTTGGATGTCGCCTGAAGTGTGATACGACCTATTATGATACAAGGTGTAGTAAATTTTATATGTTGACGTGTGATTGGGTTAAAAGCCAAGACTAGTCACCGAAAGTTTGGTGGCAATACAAGGAGTTTAATGGTCCCCTGACGGAAGTGAGTGGTCATGTCACCTTGGAATAAGAGACAAAGTTGCGTGGAAAGTTAAAAGTAGTGATATGACATGAGCAAGTAGTAGGCGGGTTGTCCAAGAATGCTTATTTCTTGGTGAGCTACCATCCCGTTTCCTTGGACATGAAAGAAAAGATGTATGAACAAGAAGTGCTCTTAAAGTGTGAAAGTAAATGGTTGAATGTTTGAATCGAGATGGCTGTTATGTGAAAATTTTTAAAGATGTTGTTAAAGTATGAGGAAAATGGTGAACTCACGTGATGCCTATCACTCTTAGATTGATGGGAAGAAGAATGAATGAGTTAGAAAACTTGGTAAAACCGTATGATTGTGTGATGTTGTCTCGAGATTTATTGTTGTGTTCTTATGCGTCAATGATTATGCCATAGGTGTTGGATGTCATTTCATGAAACGACAAGTTATTGAAAGGAAAAGTGCAGAACCAAAGGTCATAAAGACAATAGTTCATAAAGTTGGAATTGTTAAAGAAGTGTTTTGATTAGCTCAAAATTGTCTAAAGGTTTTGTGGTGAACAAAGGAAGCTTATTATGAGCAAAGTGGGTAATATGGTTTAACCATAAGCCTCTATGGATGGATATGTTATGCATCGAAAGTTATGGAGAGACGACCCTTTGTTCAAATGAATTATGTGAGTTGTGATAGCAAGTTAGTAAGGGTACGTGCTCGAAAGGCTTAATCGCCAAATGAATAGTATTCGCTGAATGTATTATGGGAATATATGTATGTTGAAATGACTTATATGTGGCACTTAAGTATGGTATGTCTAGTTCACTAGATACACGTATGAATCACTATGAGTTGTGCGCGTTAGTGGGATTAAACGTTAAAGTAGATATGGGATTAATTAGATAATGAATGTACCTAATGTTAAAGTAATATGTGAGATGTGGGAAATCGTGCTAGATGTAATGCTAGTGCGTATGACGTGGGAAATCGTGCTTGTTGTAAAGCTAGTGCTAGTATGATTACGTGTGACAAGTTTATGTGTGATATGCCAAGATATGTTATGAAGTTACGTTTAAAGTGGTAAGTATATGTTGATATGAAACCAATGTGAATCCGTGGAGAGATATGAGTATTGATGGTAAGGAGTGTTTGTAGTTGGCCTGGTTGAGATCCTTGGCCAAAAGTAAAAGAAGCTTCATAGGAAGTTAATTGAGCTTGTGCAAGTGGGATGGAATCATATTTATAGTGAAAGTTGATTTGGAAGTTATCCTCACTATTTTATGTTGAAGTGATTCCGAGGACGGAATCCTCTTAAGGGGGAGGTAATTGTAACATCCCAAACTTTTTAATTAACGGTTGACTTGAGTCGTTAAGTCAACATAACGTGTCCGTTAAGTCTATGGAAGATTTAATGCTTATGTGTGGTTAACGTAGTTTATGTGGGAGACTTGAATGTCTCATTGATTGATGTAGTAATGTGTTAAAGATGTAGTTTTATGCCTTTTGAGGTGTTCAAAGTGTTTATTGAGTAGTATATAGTCCATAAAGGAGTTTTGGGCTAATAATGTAGTGTTTGGAAGCTTAGGGACCAGTTTTGACATAGGGCCAATCTTAAAAACGGGATTAGGGGTTTATTAGATCCTAATTAACTTCACAAATCAGTTTCTTCTTCCTTTTTATCAAGCCCTAGCCGATCCTTAGCCCCATAGCACCATTTTGATCAAGTTTATCATTATTTGGTGGAGTTGAGGGTGTTTTGATCAAGTTTTCATTATTTGGTGGAGTTGAGGGTGTTTTGATCAAGTTTTAGCATTCCTTTTGCAATCTACAGGTATTATTACTTTGATTTCATGTCATTCCAATCCCTTGATTCATTTGAAATCAGATCCATAAGTGATCTAGGTCATTAGAGGATCAATTGATGTCTTAAACTAGTGTTTTGGTTGATTCGTTGACCTAGAATGTTTAATTGTGTGATGCAAATTAAGTAAGAATTAATCAATGATTTCATTGCATCATTATGGTCTTAAAATGATGAATTTTGAGGTACAAAAGTCGTTCATAAGGTTTGGGGTCGTTTGTGGTGTGTTTGGTTAAGTTTTGGAGGTTAAACAATGAGATTTTTGCTGAATCTGGGCTAGTTGCGGCGCAACTCAATTGCAGTGACTTAAGTTGCGACGCAATTTCCCCATTGCGACGCAATAGCGACAGAATTTTCAAATGGCCATAACTTTTGAACCGTAACTCCGTTTTTGACAAATAAGCTATCACTGGAATCGTGAGAGAGTCTATTTTCTAATGGTAATGCTTTTAAAGGATGATTTTGATTTCAAGTTTCCTGAAAGGTTGAATTAGTGAGTGAAGGTCGAGTTTCGTCGGATTCTATGAGTCCTAATGTATTAATCAAACCTCCAATGCATAAAGCATTGTCATGGGTCATGTTGATAGGTGTTAGGTCTGAGTTATGACCTTAATGATGTGGGTATTAGCTTGTCTAATGATTGCTCAATGATTATAGGAGGTCAGGAATACTTGCTTTGCACGGTAACGTAGTTATCATTTGTCGTGCGCTTCTTTGAGGTAAGATACACTACTTTTGACACGCTGAGGGTTCAACAAAAAGAATGGTTTCATAATTATAACTTCCCAATTGGTACCTTATGTTGTTTATGGGTATACGGGGTTACACGGGAGGTGATATGGGTTATGTAGTTGACCCTTGAGACCTGAAATGCAGTCCCTCATGATATGTAATGTAGTGCATGTTATGATATGATGTATGATGTAGTGTTATGTATGAAGTATAATGTAGTGTTATGATATGAAGTAATATGAAGTATCTTGTAATGCAGTGTGATGTAGTTTATGTTGTTTTGTGCATGATTGTATGGCTTGCTCATCTAGTTCACTAGACTTACTAGGTTGCCATGTCACTTGCACATTTAAGGGCCCAAACGTAATGAAGATTATGTGTGTAATGTTTAGGTTGTGTGTTGCCTAAACTAATAATGTGTGTAATTGTTTAGGTTGTGTGTTGCCTAAACTAATAATGTGTGTAATTGTTTAGGTTGTGTGTTGCCTAAACTAATAATGTGTGAAACCGAGCTCGTAAAATTGATATGCAGGAAAGTGTTAAGCTTAACCCGTACTTGCCCTAGCCCGGCGGGTGCGTGAACGTGTGGTTGCTTGGGTGGCTCCTTGCAACATGGTCATTGAAACGCAGTTTGAGTAATACGAGGGGTCTGACCCGCCTCCATATACGGATTACTCCGGGATTGGCTTGCCATTCCTTAATGACGTATGATGACTAGCCTTTTGGTTGCTTATCTAGTCGGGTGTGACGTATGTTACACTTAAATGCAGTTAACGAAGATACGTGTGTAAAGGTGTGAACTAAATGAAGAATAGGCACATTTAGGGTGATTCATCCTAAGTTGATATGCAGTTTATATGTGTGTGTATTATGTGTGTTGTGCCTTAACGTATTGTCTAATAAAGATGAAATGTTTTAATTGGACAAAGCTTTATAAACATAGTGTTATCTTACTTAGCTAATTCGTTAGCTAACACTTGTCTTTTGAAATGTGTTGCTCCCTCAGGTTTAGCGTAGCTGAGGTTGTTGATGAAGAAGAGTGAGGAATGGGTAGAATGCTTGATGAAGTCCTTAGCTACCCATAGATGCTGAACTTTATAGACATTTGTTTATGTTTGTCTTTAATGAAGTTGGATTGTTATGTAGTCGGTTGTTTTGTGTTGGGCAGCCGACGGGTTTCTATTAAACTTGTTTTGATGATGCGATTAGTAACACCATTGAATAAGTAAACCAAACAGATTTTAATTGGTTTGGACTTTTAAAGTTTCTTCCGCTTTATTTTAACGCCGTTAGGCGAAAATTTTTGGAAACCCGTATTTTTAAATGAAGGGTGTTACACTTTAGATGAATAACTATTGATATTAATGGCAATACATAAAATTTGGATGATGTTGTAACAACCGTGATTCTTGACCCCTTGACCATATGTACAATTTAACTAGTTATCGAGTTGACCAATATAGTTCAAGTGCAAGTTGGAGTTCATTAAGTGTAATGTATACATATAGATCAATTGTCGTGCAATTTGGGACTTATGGGCAAGTCGAGATCATTGGTTAGTGCTAGTCGATTCTTTACATTTGGATGACAATTAAGTTAACTAGTAAAACGAATGTGGATCCTATCCATGGGTTATACCCATCCAAGACAACCCAACCCTCCCCACCTTATCTTTTTCTCCCTTCCCTTTCTCTAGTTGATACACACTCTCTTTCTCTCCATCTCTAAATGTAATGCATCAAAGGGGTTGTTCCAAGTTAGATTTTGGGTTAAATTCATCACCTTCATCATCAATCTTACAACAAATCAAGAATTCAAAGTTCAAAGTGCAAGAAAAGTCTTCAACTAGCTTAAATTCGGATTCGACTATTTGTGGAAGTTTTGGTAAGTGTTTTCTAGCTCAAATTCATCCTTTCAAGTTGTTAACATGTATATCCAATAAATCTAAGCACTCTTGGTCCTTCTAGCTCCAAAAATCCGAATTTAGGGTTTCAAAGTCTTCAAATTAGGTCAAATAGGTTTATGGGTCAAAGGTGATATCATGGAAGGATTTATGGAGTGTACTTGTGTTTAAAAATGAGTCCAAGAACTTCTCAAAATGATTTTCATGCCAAAAACTAGATTTTGGGTCAATTTGAGTACAAATGGGTCAAGAAGGAATTAAACATGTAAATGTGTTAAAGGGTTGGATTTGAATGTTGAAACATGTTTAGTTATGTCTAACTATGGTTAACTATGTTTAAAAATGGGTCTTGGAGCTGTGCAAATCGATTTCATGGTCTAACTATCAAGAAATTAGGGTTTTGGGTCGTGTTTGTGCCAAGAACACCTGCTGGTGTGCAGGTTCAGTAACCAGCGTAGGTTACGCCCAAATGGGCCGTAACTTACGCCCCTCCCTATCTTCAAATTCCAAATTTCCTTCTGTTTACGCCAAAACATGAGAACCTTACGCCAAAATGGACTTTTCTGGATAGCCGTAACCTACGCCCCTTACTAGCCGTAACTTACGCCAGTTGAAGTCTGCCCACCGTACCTTACGCCCAATCAGACCGTACCTTACGCTAGTGCAATTCTGACCAGCGTAACCTACGGCTGGTTAGACCGTAGCTTACGCCCCCTCTGATGTCCAGTTTCCTTGTTTTGATTTCTAGCTTGAGTTCAAGTCTCCTTGGGTCGAATTGGGCATGCAAATGGGTTCCTTTTTGTTCTTTAAGGCAGCTTACTCGAGTCATAATACGTGTTGAAGTCCTGGGTTCAATTCACATGTTCATAGAAGTCAAATGAGGACATAATTGTATATATATTGATACGTACATGCATATGTTGATAGGTTGTGGGCACGTGACGGTTGTTGGACGTTTGTGGCTTGATATTAACTTGTAGCTTTGCTTGGAAATCAAGGTGAGTTTCGTAGCTCCCTACTAAATGGAGATTCGGGCTGAAAAGTGTACAACTTTTGTGTGCTTACGTGTTGATTGTGCAATTGTATGTTGCCTTGGTTCATGACATAGTTCAATTGTGCATACGCTTGACTTCTTGATTGATGACATTAGTGATTTACATGTTTGCTCGGATTAGGACATGGTTTATTAGTGCATATGCTCGACTTTCTTGGTTGATGTTATTATTTCTTGTTCTTGCTTACTATGAGCATTTTAACTACCTTGAGTAGTTCATTTTGTGAGTACATGTGTGAGGGTCATTGACGGGCATTGATTGATTTATGGGATTACATGTTGTGTGTCGGTTTGTAGATATGTATTTGATGTGATTGTTGTATGGTTATTTTATATGTTGTTGGGTAGTTATAGGTTAGTTGTGTATATATGGAGGACGGTAATGCCTTTGAAAGGTTGGAGATGTGGTGGGAAGGCTGCGGATGACCCTATACATAAGCATCAAAGGCCTTTCAAAAGTAGTATCGTACGAAGTATATACACATGGTGTTGTCGTTTATTGAGTACAATGGGGTGCAAGTGCAATTGAGTACAAAGTAGTGCAACAACGTGCAATTGAGTACAAGAAGTACATAACGTGCAATTGAGTACAATGAAGTACATAACGTGCGATTGAGTACATGAAGTACATAACGTGCAATTGAGTACAATGAAGTACATAACGTGCAATTGAGTACAATGAAGTACATAACGTGCAATTGAGTACAATGAAGTACATGACATGCATTTGAGATCAATGAGGTGCGTGATGACTATACATTATTACTTGTTTGACACTTATTGTTATCGACATCATTTGTCCTTACTCCTTAGACGTATTTCTAGCTATTGTATAGTTCGTTAAGGGATACATGTGTGATTAGGTTGTGCCATGAACCAACCTAACTTGAGTACTTGTGCCTTTCGAGGACTTACTGTAAGTGTGTTCCTTGTTCATTTTACCTGTTCATATTGTGAATGGCCTTGACATTAGATCCTTGTCATTCGCTCCTACGAACTCACCAACCTAGTGTTGACCTTGTTTAGTACACTTTTCAGGTATTCAAAGAATCCAAGATGTGTCGGTTGATTGATGCTTGTGCTAGAGCTTGGGTTTGGACTTACGTGGATCCAGGATTCATTTGCCCTTATTTTTGCATTATGCATTATGTACTTGTTTGTAGATGCTGGATTCACCGAATCCCCTTGTTTCATATAGATCATGTTCTACGATAATCCCATGCATACGCTATATCTTTTCGGTAGTATTTCGAGCCTAGCTCGGGGTGTTACAGAATGGTGGCCCATGCAGGTCGTAGAGAATTAGGCGGTTTGACCTAGACTACGGCTTAAGTAAAAACTCTTCATATAGCATGCATGGTTAGGAATTTTGAATGCAATGTGAATTGTATGAACCTTGTAAGTGTACACTAAGAGTTCGTAGGCAGGATCGTTATACATAATGATATGAATACAATTGGACAATGTGTTGGTTTGAGATAGTGCTATGTGATCAACGTGTTGTTTTGTGATGAGTACCATGTGAACAATGTGTTATGTGGGACAAGTACAATGTGATGAATGTGATAACGTGAGTACAACTGGGTTGATGCGGACAATGTGTTGTTGTGTGATGGCCAAGTGTGTAACACCCGTTTCGTAAAAAATATGGATTTCCAAAAATTTTCGCCTAATGGCGTCAATAAAGCGGAAACAGTTTATTAAAAACCTCAACCAATGAAACAGTTGAGAAACATAAGTGGTGTTACTAATAGCATCAAATCAGTAATAAAAGAAATCCATAAGATTGCCCAACATAAAGCAACCATAACATAGTCATTACAATAGTTCCATAAAGGAAATCATTAACATTAAGTCTATGCGAAATTATTGGGTAGGCTAAAGCCATCCTGATCATCTACCCATCTCTCGCCAAAGCTTCACACGACATCTCACTGCTTAACCTGAGGGGTGTCAACACATAAGAAGAAACAAGTGTTAGCTATAAAGCTAAGTAAGATAACACCAGGTTTAAGCAAAACATTTCATCCATTAAACACGTCACTTTAAAACATTACGTCATTTGATATAGGCATTTATATCACCACATAACGTATCCATATCACATATAAGCATAGAGTCCATGACCCTAAGTGTGCCTAATCAATTTCGTCATTTCATCTCATCTCATTAAGTTGTGACTAGGTCACCGTTAAGATGTAACCGAAGTTACCGTTAAGGAAAGACAATATCGATCCATGAGTAGCACGTTATGTTCACGACATTAGGTGGGTCATCAGGCCACCCGAACTACTCGCCACATATGACTTGTTGCAAGGAGCCACCCGAGCAACCATTTTAACGTACCCTCCCACATACGGGCACTACGTACTCTCCCACATGCAAGCACGACGTACTCTCCCACATACGAGCACGGTTTATACGTACCTATTACCACAGCCAGGCACGGGTTATGCATAACTCTTAACGTCTAATTAGCTCGAGCATTTACCACGTTTAGTTTAGGTTTCCACATTAATCCTAAACTAATCCACATCTATCATCTTTTCACGTTAGGGCCCTTAAAACGTGCACGTGTCATGGCAACCTAAAAAGGTCTAGTGTTCTAGATGAACAAGCCACATATACATGCACATATCATCATTACATCATATCATTAACCACCATTCATCATAACATATCATATCGTTAAACAGATCATCACATATCATATCATAAACGTATTTACGGGGAAGCATTTTAGGCATAGGCTTCGTCATCTTTAATCCCCGTATACCTCCCACATCAACCCAACCACAATATAGGTTATACATTACCGTTATGGAGGTTATAGTTTATGAAACCATTTTTGTTGCACCCTCAGCGTGACAAAAGTAGTGTATCTTACCTGGTAGTAGAATGTGCGCGCAACAAAAGCTAACAGTGCTTAATAGTAATCCCCGACACCTATCGTACATTAATATATAAAATATAAGTCATTTGGGACCTTAAATGGACTTGCAAACGAAATTAGTTTTGAATCGAACGAATTTAGCTTCAAACGAACTTAGTTTTGTTCTTACGAACTTAACTGCTTTCTGATAACAAACGAACTTAATCTTCGTTTCCAAAACGAATTTAGCCAACGGAGTTAACAAACGAAATTAGTCTTCTTTTAAACGAAAATAGCTTGAACGAAGTTAAACTTCGTTTTTTCAAACGAACTTAGATTTCCAGAAAACGAATTTAGTCATCAGAAAACGAATTTAGACCTATCTTCGTCCAGAATTCAAAAACGACTATGTTCTTCATTTTTCCAGAAATCGATCGACTTAGGCTTCACCCAAAACATGTTTTCGACATAATTGAACATCTCTTGATCATAAAGATCGATTATAAACTCGTTTAACACCATTATGAACATCAATTGACCAAAACACATAATAAACCCTAATTCTTTCAAAACTTCTTTTAAAATCAGATTTGATTCAAATAGAAACATCTTTAGATCTGAAATATAGCCAACGAATCATTGATACCTGTAGCAAATGATGGCCGATTGATTTCCAATATAAAACACTCAATTTATTGACCAAAACTTGAAGATTTGCTAAAGAAATCAATTAAGGAATTGAAGGAACTTTTGTATTTGTTTTAATTATGATTAATGGCTGCAAAATTAACCTAGATTAGGCTAATCCATGCCAAACCCGTTTTTAACTTTTCAACTTTAGCAAAATTGGTCCCTGGACTTCATATTGACTTTATTTTCGCTTAAAAACACCTATTGGGGATACATATAACACACCAAAGCACTTTCGCACACTACATAGGCCTTTTACACATCATTAAGTCTACTTTATTGTCACTCATTAAAGATAATTAAATCTCACATATAGGGCACATAAACATAAACACACATTTTACCACATAACATATCACGGACTTAGAATTTGACCTAACGACGTTAGTCAACATATACGATTAAGTTTTGGGATGTTACAATTACCTCCCCCTTAAGAGGATTCCGTCCCCGGAATCACTTCAGCATAAAAAAGGTGGGGATAGGTCTCCCGCATTACAGACTCGGTCTCCCAAGTCATACTTTCGCCGTGATCGTGTTTCCACTTAATGAGAACTAGATCGATAGTCTTTCGTCGTAACTTCTTTTGTTTCCTTCCCATTATAGCAACAGGTTCATCAACAATCTGCTTGTTTGGATCAATACTTACGTCCTCGAGTGGAATGACATCCGCTTCATTTGCATGGCATTTACGTAGATAACACACATGAAATGTGTTGTGAATTCCATGAAGTTCTGGAGGTAATTCCAGTTGAAATGCCTGTTCATTAACCTTTTTAATGATCTTAAAAGGTCCAATGAATCTAGGGCTTAGCTTTCCTCGTTTGCCAAATCGTAATACACCTTTCCAAGGCGACACCTTGAGTAAAACCATTTCACCTTCTTTAAAATCAAACGGCCTCCTTTTCTTATCGGCATATGACTTTTGCCTTTCGCGAGCAACATGCAGGGCTTTCTTTGCAACATTAACTTTATCGGCCGTAATTTGTACTACATCGGGTCCAGCAAATTGCTTTTCCCCGGGCTCCAACCAACAACTAGGAGTCCGACACTTTCTACCATATAACATCTCATAAGGTGGCATTCCTATACTTGCATGATAACTATTGTTATACGCAAACTCGACAAGAGGTAGGTGTTTATCCCACGAACCACCATAATCCATCACACAAGCTCTGAGCATATCTTCGAGCGTTTGAATAGTCCTTTCACTTTGCCCATCGGTCTGCGGGTGATAGGCTGTGCTCAGACGAACTTGAGTACCAAATTCCCGTTGAAAACTCTTCCAAAAGTTGGAAACGAATTGAGCATCACGATCGGACACAATCGATATCAGAACACCATGTTTAGTAACCACTTCTTTAATATACAATGTAGCGAAATTTTCCATAGGAGCATTCTCACGAACTGGAGGAAATGGGCACTCTTCGTTAATTGATCGACAATAACCCATATCATATCGTGACCACGAGGCGTCCTTGGAAGCTTGGTTATAAAATCCATCGTAATACGATCCCATTTCCACTCAGGGATCTCGAGTTGCTGAAACTTCCCGTAAGGCTTTTGATGTTCAGCTTTCACCTTCGCACACGTCAACATTTCTGTACGTACATCATTACATCGTTCTTAATACTGGGCCACCAATAAATAGGCTTCAAATCTGCATGCATCTTTGTGGCACCAGGGTGTACAGAATACTTAGTCTTGTGAGCTTCGTCCATCACTAACTCACGATTGCCTCCATATAGAGGAACCCATATTCTACCTTTGTAAGTTTGAAGACCGCGACTATTTTCTTCCATTTCAAGTCTATTTTTCTTCTTTTTCCCAATAGACTCCTCTTTCACATTCTCCTCCTTCAACGCTTCAATTTGAGCTAATCGAATAGGTTCCATTAAGTTCGACTCAACCTTCGTAATCATTGCACATAACCTACTCTTCACATGTCCTTTGCGGCTCAAGGCATCAGCAACCACATTAGCTTTGCCTGGGTGATATTTAATCTCACAATCATAATCCTTTAATAACTCCATCCACCGTCGTTGCCTAACATTCATGTCCTTCTGAGTAAACACGTACTGTAAGCTTTTATGATCCGTATAAAGGGTACACTTTGTACCATACAGATAATGTCGCCACAATTTCAGAGCAAAAACAACAGCAGCCAGCTCAAGATCATGAGTAGGATAATTCCGCTCATGTGGCTTCAGCTGTCGAGAGGCGTAAGCGATAACTTTGTCTCGTTGCATCAGTACACACCCTAACCCCGTGATGGATGCGTCACTATAGACAACTAAATCATCGGTTCCTTCGGGTAAAGCTAGAACAGGAGCTTCACACAACTTCTTTTTCAACGTCGTGAAGGCTTTTTCTTGAGCATCGGTCCATACAAACTTCACACCTTTCTTCGTTAATTCAGTCATTGGCTTGGCAATGCGCGAGAAATCCTGAATAAAACGGCGATAATAGCCAGCCAAACCAAGAAAACTCTTAATTTCCGTAGGAGACTTAGGCTGCTCCCACTTCGACACCGCTTCTATCTTCGAAGGATCTACTTTTATACCATCAGAGAAGATGACATGGCCGAGGAAATGAACTTCCTTTAGCCAGAACTCGCACTTGGAGAACTTAGCATATAGCTTTTTCTCTCTGAGGACTTGAAGGACAGCTCTCAAATGCTCTCTATGTTCCTCTTCCGACTTTGAATACACAAGGATGTCGTCGATGAAAACGATAACGAAATGATCCAAAAATGGTCGACAGACACGGTTCATCAAATCCATAAACTTCGCTGGAGCATTTGTCAAACCGAATGGCATGACAAGGAACTCGTAATGACCATAACGAGTTCGGAACGCTGTTTTGGCTACACTTTCCTCTTCAACCTTCAATTGATGATAGCCAGACCGTAAGTCAATCTTTGAAAAACAGGAAGCACCTTGAAGTTGATCGAACAAATCATCAATACGAGGGAGTGGATACTTATTCTTCACTGTTCTTTTATTCAGCTCGCGATAATCGATACACATACGCATGGATCCGTCTTTCTTCTTTACAAAAAGGATAGGAGCACCCCATGGAGAGGAACTCGGACGAATGAAACCTTTATCTAAAAGTTCCTGAATTTGGGTCATCAGCTCCTTCATCTCCGTCGGAGCTAATCGATAGGGAGCTTTGGCTACAGGAGTAGCACCAGGAATGAGATCAATAGAAAATTCAACCTCACGATCAGGAGGAAGACCTGGAAGATCTTCAGGGAAAACATCAGGAAACTCGGAAACAACCTCGACATCAGAGACTGTAGGCTTCACGATACGAGAATCGATGACATAAGCTAGAAAATGTGACTTAGTTTGCCGTATACAACGAAGTGCTTTCATCATTGAGATCACCTTAACATTTCCCGGCTTCTTGTCACCATAAACACAGACACCTTTACCATCAGGGGTAGCGATACAAACTATTTTCTTTGCACATAAGACGACAGCATCATTTTTAGACATCCAGTCCATACCAAGTATAACATCAAAACTAGGAATGGTAGCCGGTAACAAGTTAGCAGTAAACAAACGACCCTCTATTTCTAAAGGACAATCAGAGTAACCTTCCCGAATAATAGACGTTGCACACCATTAGCCACTTCTACTTCTATAGGGCACCGTAAAGGACTAGTAGTCATGTCTAACTTAGGAGCAAACAGAGTAGACACAAAAGATTTGTTCGCACCAGAATCAAATAACACATTAGCGGGTTTTGAGTTAACAATAAGGGTAGCAGTAACTACCTGGTCGTCGTCTTTTGCCTCTTCAGCCGTCATCTGATAAGCACGGGCTTTGGCTTTGGGGGCTTCCGTCTTCTTTCCCCCATCTTTCTTCATTTGGGGACAATCGGCAATACGGTGCTTTGAATCTCCACATTTATAACATCTTGCTTTATCAGTGCATTCATCAAAAGTATGACCCGGTGCTCCACACCTATTGCACCTGCGGGTCTTAGCAGAACACTGACCAGAATGAAAAGCCTTGCAGCTAGAACACCATTTTCCATCCTTGTCTGTCTTTCCCTTGTCGGAGGACGAAGATCCCTTGAATTTCTTACCAAAACGATTTGATCCACCAAACCTCCTCTTATTGCCAGACTTCTTCTTTCTTTTCCACTTTCTTATCCGCAGCAAAATCATCATCAAGCTTCTTAGACTCTTTGATAGCTTCAGTTAGAGTCTTATGCTGCCTGCATATACCTCGATAACTCGGAGGCAAACCATCAACATAGCAAGCAACTTGATCTGCATCAGTTCGGAATAAATGACCCACGAACTTCATCTTCTCCATAAAGGAACGAGCATAATCATTGATTTTACCCACTTCAGCCGTCAAGGCACGAAACTCTTTTTCCATTTTGCGCTGCTCATGAACTCCAATATACTCTTCAATAAATTTCTGTCTGAAGTTAGCCCACGTAATAGCAGATACCATAGCTGGAGTCATCGAAATGGTGATGCTCTTCCACCAGTCCCGAGCACCTTCTTTCAACATCCTACTAGCACACAACACTTTCTTATCCTCGGGACAATCACAAGCTTCAAAAACCATCTCAGTATCATCAAGCCATTCCATGCAACCTACTGCATTAAGTGTTCCATAGAATTTCTGAGCTCCACACTTCTGGAAACTTTCAAACTTGAATCGAGGGGCGTGAACATCATTAGGAGGAACCATATTAACATTAGCATGGGGAATAACCACATCATCGACCGGTGGCTCAGTGTGGTGAGAAGGCACAGAGTGACTGTTACCAGTTCCTTCTGCGTTAACTGCCAACGCCTGATTCAACTGTTCTTGCGTTTGGGCCAACTGGGCCTGAAGAGTTAGCACAAGATTATACATCTCCGCCTGATTGGGAATCTGATCCACCACTACGTCGTTAACTCTCGGAGGATTGCCAGGTGGTGGAGGCATCGGACCTAATGAGCCTGGTTGATTAACACGGCGGGGGTTCACACGATTCACATTAGCATTAGCAGCAGCATTAGCAGCATTAGAAGCACCTGCACCCGGATGGACAGGTGGAGTAACGCTAGCAGTAGCTCCGTCGCGTTGGATGTTGCGGTTGCGAGTGTTAACCATTTTCCTTCAATGAAATGGTGGAGTCGATAAGCGCAAAATAAAACAAAAAGCTCGTTGAGATAAGGCTAAAACATATCATCGTAACGTAAACATCTCGTAAGCCCTATCACACTCGCACTCATCCCAACCCATCCTACGTCACATGTCATCACTAGCTAAGGCATCCTACGAGTACCTAGCATGCACATCTTAAGTTTAAGTCCAAACCCTATGGTCAATAGGCCTTGGTTCACTTAAACTACTTCTCTGATACCAACTTGTAACACCCGTTTCGTAAAAAATATGGATTTCCAAAAATTTTCGCCTAACGGCGTCAATAAAGCGGAAACAGTTTATTAAAAACCTCAACCAATGAAAACAGTTGAGAAACATAAGTGGTGTTACTAATAGCATCAAATCAGTAATAAAAGAAATCCATAAGATTGCCCAACATAAGCAACCATAACATAGTCATTACAATAGTTCCATAAAGGAAATCATTAACATTAAGTCTATGCGAAATTATTGGGTAGGCTAAAGCCATCCTGATCATCTACCCATCTCTCGCCAAAGCTTCACACGACATCTCACTGCTTAACCTGAGGGGTGTCAACACATAAGAAGAAACAAGTGTTAGCTATAAAGCTAAGTAAGATAACACCAGGTTTAAGCAAAACATTTCATCCATTAAACACGTCACTTTAAAACATTACGTCATTTGATTTAGGCATTTATATCACCACATAACGTATCCATATCACATATAAGCATAGAGTCCATGACCCTAAGTGTGCCTAATCAATTTTGTCATTTCATCTCATCTCATTAAGTTGTGACTAGGTCACCGTTAAGATGTAACCGAAGTTACCGTTAAGGAAAGACAATGTCGATCCATGAGTAGCACGTTATGTTCACGACATTAGGTGGGTCATCAGGCCACCTGAACTACTCGCCACATATGACTTGTTGCAAGGAGCCACCCGAGCAACCATTTTAACGTACCCTCCCACATACGGGCACTACGTACTCTCCCACATGCGAGCACGACGTACTCTCCACATACGAGCACGGTTTATACGTACCTATTACCACAGCCAGGCACGGGTTATGCATAACTCTTAACGTCTAATTAGCTCGAGCATTTACCACGTTTAGTTTAGGTTTCCACATTAATCCTAAACTAATCCACATCTATCATCTTTCACGTTAGGGCCCTTAAAACGTGCACGTGTCATGGCAACCTAAAAAGGTCTAGTGTTCTAGATGAACAAGCCACATATACATGCACATATCATCATTACATCATATCATTAACCACCATTCATCATAACATATCATATCGTTAAACAGATCATCACATATCATATCATAAACGTATTTACGGGGAAGCATTTTAGGCATAGGCTTCGTCATCTTTAATCCCCGTATACCTCCCACATCAACCCAACCACAATATAGGTTATACATTACCGTTATGGAGGTTATAGTTTATGAAACCATTTTTGTTGCACCCTCAGCGTGACAAAAGTAGTGTATCTTACCTGGTAGTAGAATGTGCGCGCAACAAAAGCTAACAGTGCTTAATAGTAATCCCCGACACCTATCGTACATTAATATATAAAATATAAGTCATTTGGGACCTTAAATGGACTTGCAAACGAAATTAGTTTTGAATCGAACGAATTTAGCTTCAAACGAACTTAGTTTTGTTCTTACGAACTTAACTGCTTTCTGATAACAAACGAACTTAATCTTCGTTTCCAAAACGAATTTAGCCAACGGAGTTAACAAACGAAATTAGTCTTCTTTTAAACGAAAATAGCTTGAACGAAGTTAAACTTCGTTTTTTCAAACGAACTTAGATTTCCAGAAAACGAATTTAGTCATCAGAAAACGAATTTAGACCTATCTTCGTCCAGAATTCAAAAACGACTATGTTCTTCATTTTTCCAGAAATCGATCGACTTAGGCTTCACCCAAAACATGTTTTTTGACATAATTGAACATCTCTTGATCATAAAGATCGATTATAAACTCGTTTAACACCATTATGAACATCAATTGACCAAAACACATAATAAACCCTAATTCTTTCAAAACTTCTTTTAAAATCAGATTTGATTCAAATAGAAACATCTTTAGATCTGAAATATAGCCAACGAATCATTGATTACCTGTAGCAAATGATGGCCGATTGATTTCCAATATAAAACACTCAATTTATTGACCAAAAACTTGAAGATTTGCTAAAGAAATCAATTAAGGAATTGAAGGAACTTTTGTATTTGTTTTAATTATGATTAATGGCTGCAAAATTAACCTAGATTAGGCTAATCCCATGCCAAACCCGTTTTTAACTTTTCAACTTTGGCAAAATTGGTCCCTGGACTTCATATTGACCTTATTTCGCTTAAAAACACCTATTGGGGATACATATAACACACTAAAGCACTTTCGCACACTACAAAGGCCTTTTACACATCATTAAATCTACTTTATTGTCACTCGTTAAGGAAAGACAATGTCGATCCATGAGTAGCACGTTATGTTCACGACATTAGGTGGGTCATCAGGCCACCCGAACTACTCGCCACATATGAATTGTTGCAAGGAGCCACCCGAGCAACCATTTTAACGTACCCTCCCACATACGGGCACTACGTACTCTCCCACATGCGAGCACGACGTACTCTCCCACATACGAGCACGGTTTATACGTACCTATTACCACAGCCAGGCACGGGTTATGCATAACTCTTAACGTCTAATTAGCTCGAGCATTTACCACGTTTAGTTTAGGTTTCCACATTAATCCTAAACTAATCCACATCTATCATCTTTTCACGTTAGGGCCCTTAAAACGTGCACGTGTCATGGCAACCTAAAAAGGTCTAGTGTTCTAGATGAACAAGCCACATATACATGCACATATCATCATTACATCATATCATTAACCACCATTCATCATAACATATCATATCGTTAAACAGATCATCACATATCATATCATAAACGTATTTACGGGGAAGCATTTTAGGCATAGGCTTCGTCATCTTTAATCCCCGTATACCTCCCACATCAACCCAACCACAATATAGGTTATACATTACCGTTATGGAGGTTATAGTTTATGAAACCATTTTGTTGCACCCTCAGCGTGACAAAAGTAGTGTATCTTACCTGGTAGTAGAATGTGCGCGCAACAAAAGCTAACAGTGCTTAATAGTAATCCCCGACACCTATCGTACATTAATATATAAAATATAAGTCATTTGGGACCTTAAATGGACTTGCAAACGAAATTAGTTTTGAATCGAACGAATTTAGCTTCAAACGAACTTAGTTTTGTTCTTACGAACTTAACTGCTTTCTGATAACAAACGAACTTAATCTTCGTTTCCAAAACGAATTTAGCCAACGGAGTTAACAAACGAAATTAGTCTTCTTTTAAACGAAAATAGCTTGAACGAAGTTAAACTTCGTTTTTTCAAACGAACTTAGATTTCCAGAAAACGAATTTAGTCATCAGAAAACGAATTTAGACCTATCTTCGTCCAGAATTCAAAAACGACTATGTTCTTCATTTTTCCAGAAATCGATCGACTTAGGCTTCACCCAAAACATGTTTTTGACATAATTGAACATCTCTTGATCATAAAGATCGATTATAAACTCGTTTAACACCATTATGAACATCAATTGACCAAAACACATAATAAACCCTAATTCTTTCAAAACTTCTTTTAAAATCAGATTTGATTCAAATAGAAACATCTTTAGATCTGAAATATAGCCAACGAATCATTGATTACCTGTAGCAAATGATGGCCGATTGATTTCCAATATAAAACACTCAATTTATTGACCAAAAACTTGAAGATTTGCTAAAGAAATCAATTAAGGAATTGAAGGAACTTTTGTATTTGTTTTAATTATGATTAATGGCTGCAAAATTAACCTAGATTAGGCTAATCCCATGCCAAACCCGTTTTTAACTTTTCAACTTTAGCAAAATTGGTCCCTGGACTTCATATTGACTTTATTTCGCTTAAAAACACCTATTGGGGATACATATAACACACCAAAGCACTTTCGCACACTACATAGGCCTTTTACACATCATTAAGTCTACTTTATTGTCACTCATTAAAGATAATTAAATCTCACATATAGGGCACATAAACATATAAACACACATTTTACCACATAACATATCACGGACTTAGAATTTGACCTAACGACGTTAGTCAACATATACGATTAAGTTTTGGGATGTTACAAAGTGCATGAGGTCAATGTGGTTATTCGAAGTCAATGAGGTCATGTGCATATTGTTGGATTGTTGATATGGATTGGTGCTAATTGATGACTTAGGGCAAAATGAAGTTATGGTGTTAACTTGATGTAACATTGTAGCAACCCTAAAAGAGCCCGATCAACTATTTTATGGTTACTCGGTGTTATAACAAGTTAATGACATCACGGATTGCACGCGCTTGGCTTGGAGTATAATAAGGAACCGATATGTTTAATGGGAGTTGATTGGGTGGAGGGTTAGCCGCTGGTACACCCTGTATACATACCCGATCAATAACTAGGGAGCATATCGGATTCGGATTATACTTTGGACCACTTGTTTTAGATGCTTATGATGTGATGTGTCGAATATGAGTACTTGACTATGTTGGTAGACAAATGTTGTGAACTAGACATGAGAACATGATAGATAATGATTACTTAAGAACTTTGACATATTGTCCTTAGTGTAGTGATATGAGACAAGTATGATATGTTGGTACGATAGCATGATATACGACAGTTACTTGAGAGCATTTATATATTGGCCTTAGCGTAAAGACAAAAAATAAAAAATAAAAAAAATGCGTAGTGTGTTGGCATGAATGCACTAACTACTATTGTGGTTTGATGATGAACAATTAGTGTGAACTTGATATGATGGCATGATACATAACGATTCCCCTAGAACATTAGTACTTTTGCCTTAGTGTAAAGATATCATTTATGTGTGACATGTCGGTATGAGAGCATTGACTACTTGTGTGACTAACATGTAAGAACTTTGAGACTAACCTTCGGGTCATAAACGTTAAGATTCATTACTATGGTGGATACAATTAACCGTACCGGTAGGTGTCGCCAAGCATTTATGGTGAGAAGCGGGGTGTTGTACAAAATGACAAACCAGAGAAAAGGGGGTTAGGTGAATTTTGGCGGCGGGTACTACTGAAGTTTGCAACGATCCTAATGTGGAGACGGGTACATTTATTCTCAACGATATTTACGCCACGGTGTTATTTGATTCCAGAGCCGAGTATAGCCTCGTTCCTTCGATAGATATTCATCCTCGTGCCTTAAACTACGTGCTTGATATTGAAACGATCAATGGTTCTCTAATTGGACTTAGTCAAGTACTTCGTGATTGTATCTTGACTTTAAACGACTTCGAATTATTCATCGATTCTACACCACTCGACATGGGAAGTTTTGGCGTCATTACGGGTTTAGATTGGCGGTTGACGATTAATGCGGTTATGGATTGTGGTAGTAGAGTGGTCAAGATACAATTGTCTAACAGTAAGGTCTTAAGAGTTCAAGGTGAAACATCAGATCCTCTTAGTTCAAAAGTATTTAGTGCTACCGCCACGATAGTTGAGTCGAAAACCATTCATACTGTTCATGACCTTCCCTATGTGCTTCTGGACTAATTACCTGGTTACCCCGTCTCGACAACTTGATTTTGTATCGAACTAACTCCTAACGTCGCATCCATAGCCAAAGCTCCTTATAGACTCGCCTTAACGGGGGAATGATGTGTATTGATCACCGAGTATTGGGCCAGCTCACGATGAAGAACCAGTATCCATCTTCGATAAATAAGAAACTCATTGATCAACTAGAAGGTGTTAACATCGTTCGGGTTAGAGTCAACTGCGCGTCCATAAAGATGACATCTCAAAGACGACGTTTCCTATAAGTATGTTGTTAGGTCCAGATTTAGTCCAGACTTACTGGACTGGCTCCAGACTGGACTACTGGAACCTTATTTAGGTTTGTTAAGAAACTTGTTTTGCTGGTCTCGCTCCAGACCCGACTACTGGAGCTCACTGAAGATCTGACCAGAAAACGTTTCTCTACTGGACCTACTCCAGACTTGGAATCTGGAGTCCCTCTAAAGATTTGTCCAGAAATAATTGAAGACTAGTGAGCATTTACTTGTATAGGTAATCTGGAGCATTCTCCAGATTAGCTCACTGAAGACTTCACCCCAGTCCAGATCTACTCTACTGAATACATTCTGACTGAAGTCAAAGACTGAAGTCTGAAGAAAGAAGACTGACAAATGGCGGAGTCCACTGGAAGTCTTACCAGATCTGCACACTGGAGATTGTTAGTGTTCTAGATCCTGCAAGTCTGAACACTAATATCGAGGATTGACTTTTGCCTTTAACACACTTTCCAAAGAACAATCCACTTGTTCTTTAACAAAGTATACGTGTGTTAAGGTGGTTGGATAAAAGGATACACTTGCACTTGATGTGACTTTATCCTTATTCCTTATCCAATACATTTAATGTTCTTGTCGAATCATTAAATGTATGCCAACCATATTTGTACGGCACAAATTCACTGGTGAATTTGTTGCCTATAAATACAAAGTCATTTCCTTGACAAAAATACTTTTAAGCATTCCTTTTGCATTTAGTGAATTTGTCCAAATACTCTCGATCTTAAACAGGGATACTTCACAACTTTAAGTATCTCGATCCTAAGAGTTATTTGACAAATATAGATCATATTGTAACTCATAGGTTGTTAGGATACACACTTAATTGTGTTATCTTGATTCCGCAACAACCTTGTATTTTATTTAAACATCAATAAACGAAATACCCATGAAACATACATAATGGTCCACTTTATTTGTTTATTGCTTTAAGTCTTGTATTACTTTGTTTATATATCTTGCATCTTTATTTACAAGTAATACTAGTCCAATCTAGTGATTATTAGACTTGTTGTATTTTACACTTTCTATTGGTTAACCATCTCGTTATTTAAGGGACTCACATTTGGTATCAAAGCAGAAGGCTAATCATTGCCTAGATCTGTTCTTGATGGCTAACCAAGAAAATACACAAGGTTTTAGTCTTGGTCCCGATCCTAATGTAAATATTCATGATCAAAATGAACCACAAAATGTTAATAACACTAATCCTCCACCTCCTCCTCCTACTCCTGCTTCTCCACACGTGCATGTGCACTACTCAAATAATCCTGTTCCTAAATTCAATGGGAACAGTGATGAATTTGGTACGTGGAAGGCTAGGATGGTTTTGCATGTCACTGGTATTGAGAGGAACATGATGAAGATTTTAAACGAAGGTCCTTATGTACCTACATCACCTCTCAATCCACTTCTTGATCCTTCTGGATCTAGAAGGGGAAGGGAAAAGAGGGAGGAACATTGGTCAGAAGAGGAGAGAAGATTGGTGAATCTAGACACCCTCCTTAAAAACATGATCCTCGGGGCTGTTCCAGAAACCCTCATTCCCACACTAGTTCTTTTTCCTAGTGCCAAAACCATGTGGGATGTGCTTCTTAACCAACATGAAGGAGGAGATGACACCATTGTCACCAGAAAGGTCTCCTTAAACAAGAGGTATGAGTCATTTTTTGCTCAACCTAACGAGTCTCTCACTGGTACTTACACCAGATTTATGAGTATCATAAACCAATTGAGAGGTCTTGGGGTTGAGAAGGACAAGGATATACTTCTGGAGAAATTTTGTGACATTCTACCCACCAAATGGTCTCACATGATACTTGTTTTACGACAAGGTAAAACTCTGCACACACACTCTCTCAACTCTATATGGAGCCTTCAGGTACACTGAAGAAAATCAAGCTCAGAGAGTGGTTGCAGAACAAGATGCTTTTAACCATGCCTCCAGTACTCCTAAAGTGGTTAGTTATTCTGAACCACAAAATACAGCACTGATATCTTCTGAGAATGTATTTTCTATGAAGAAGATGATGTCTGAACTTATGGATTCTGGAGAGTCCAGTCAAGTCTCTCCAGACTGTTGTGATGAAACTGAAGATGATGACCTTATTGCAATGATTGCTAAAACGTTTAACCGTTTCAAAGCAAGAGCAAATAAGCCATCTGGACAATTTGCATCCAGTTCTTCCACTGACAAGACCAATTTGACATGCTTTAAGTGTGGCAAAAGGGTCATTTCATGAAAGAGTGCAGGTCCAACCAGTTTGCATCCAATCCTGGTCCATTCTCTTCTAATAATAAGCCTGATGATAGCTATAAATTGAAATATAAAAAGCTTAAGGCCCAAATTGCTCTCATGGCACAACAATTGGAAACCAATAATAAGTGCATGATTGCAACAACTGAAGAGAAGTGGGTTCCTTCTGATGAATCATCTGCTGATGAAGAAGAGGAAAGAAAGAGATTGCTGTTACATGGCTCTGGAAGTTGATGAGCACCTGGTGAAGGAAGATGTCACATCTGGACGATGGGTGGACATAGTTATTAAAAAGGTTAGTGATTATGATAATGCAACTGACCAAGAACTAAAATTGGACATTGCTGAAGCTTTAAATTCTAATTTAATTTTTGTAGAAACTGTTAGATCTGATTGTGTAAATGGTCTAGAAACAGATTCTTCTGAAATAAATGCTTTAAAATCAAAATTAAAAGAGCTTCAAGACATTGAACTGGCATTTCAAGCCCAGGTTCTGGTAACTGAACAATTGATTCAAGAAAAGCAAGATCTTGAGATCATTTTAGAGAAAGAAAAACTGGTAATAAAGTCATGGCTAGAAACTAAAAAGCCATATGATGCTTCAGTTAAACAATTTCCTGCTCAAAAACGTGCATATTTAGATGGAAATACTAATGTTGCATCATTAATACCAGTAATCGATCGGTTACCAGAAGTGTTAAGGCCCACAACTGTTTATGATATGCCTGTAACACCCAAGACCAATTTAGACCCAGTTCAATCCCCAGAGGTTAAGACTGGAGCTGTCCAGATGACTGCTCCAGTTAAAAAGGTGAAGCAGAATAGACCTTTACCTCAGACCAATCCCTTACCAAAGCCTTTGACTGGAAAGGCTAAGGTATCATCTGAAGAAAATATTTTGTCCAGAATAGAGAGCCAGATTCAAATTCTGACTCGTCAATCACAAAGTTTTAATGCAAGATTAAACTTTATTGAGGGTACTTCATCTGGCCCTAGACAAAATATAAAACCTTTTGCTAAGACAGACAAACTTATTTCTCCAGTTGAGAAAATAAAAAAGGTTTTAAAACCATCAACCCCAGTGGTCTTCTCTTCTAAGACCACTATTGAACAAAGTGAACTAGACCAGATTGCCCCAGGGACCTATAAGGGAGGGTCCAGTGAACCCATCAGTCGATGGGTTCCCAAATCTAACTGATAAAAATCTGGTGTATGTGTAGGGCGATCGAAAGAAGCTTATCTGGTATCTTGACAGTGCAGCTGGCAGGACGATGACCAGATGTAAGACCCTACTGGAGGAGTTCACCATTTCTGATGGACCCTCCATCACGTTTGGAAATGATGGTTGTGGGAAGACTGAGGGATATGGTGTTCTGAACAATGGACAAGTCAAGTTCAGACGAGTTGCATTTGTGAATGGTTTGAAATATAACTTGATCAGTGTAAGTCAACTGTGTGACGATGGCTATCAAGTCTTATTCAATGTTGCTCAGGGCATCGTATTCAACAAGGACTGGAAGGTAGTGTTGATTGCTCCCAGAAAAGGGAATGTGTACGTGATGGATATGGAAAGCTCTCCTTCAGAGCAGTGTTTCTATACTCAAGCTGATGAAGACACAAACTGGTTATGGCACAAAAGGTTATCCCATTTAAACTTCAAAAACATTAACAAGTTGTCCAGAAAACAACTTGCAGATGGGATACCTTCAGTCTCCTTCAAAAAGGAAAGACCATGTCCAGGATGTGAGATGGGTAAGCAAAAGCGTACCAGTTTCAAGACCAGACAGAATTTCAGCATTACTAAACCTCTTCACATGCTTCATATGGACCTTTTTGGTCCAGTGAACGTTCAGACTCGTGCTGGTAAAAGATACACCCTGGTGATCATAGATGAGTTCTCCAGATATTGTTGGGTGATCTTTCTGAGGTCCAAAGTGAAGCTGCTGCTGAAATCATCAGTCTTATCAAGCAAATTGAGCTCAAGTACAGTCGAAAAGTGTGTCAGTTAAGAAGTGACAATGGAACAGAATTCCAGAATGCAACTCTGGAGTCATTCTGTACTGACACTGGCATCTCCCAGAACTTCTCTTCAGCCGCTCTCCAGAACAAAATGGAGTTGTGGAAAGGAAAAATAGAACGCTGATAGAAGCTGCCAGGAGTATGCTTGCTGAATCTGGTCTGTCTACCAGTTTCTGGGCGGAAGCAATTGCAACTGCTTGCCACACCCAGAACCGATCAGTGTACATTAAAAGACACAAAAAGACAGCCTATGAAGTCTTAAGAAATAGAAAACCAAACATTGGTTATTTTCACGTTTTGGATGTCCAGTTTACATCCTGAACGACTCCAGTCAGCTAGGCAAATTTGATGCCAAAGCTGATGAAGGGTATTTCTTAGGATATTCAGCTATTCGCAAGGCCTTCAGAGTCTACAACAAGAGACTGGAGAAGGTCCATGAGTCAATTCATGTAACATTTGATGAATCAAATGCCTCAATCAACAAGAAGCCAGCCCTTGACACTCCCCCAGTAACACCAATTGTCTTTTGTGAATCTGATCCAATAAACGACAAAAATGAAGATTCACCAGACTCAGCTTCCAGTCATCCTGATCTGGAACCTGTTCAGAAAAGAAACTCTCCAGTAGTACTCCATTCTATCCCTCTATTATTTTCAAACTACCCTCTGAAATTAATATTGGTTCAGATGTGCGTACTACTCCTCCAGTATCAGTATCAATTGAGAATGTACCAGAAATGTCTTCTGGTGACCAAACTGAACCAGTACTACAAGAAATACCTTCATATGAAGAATTTCATGATGCAAATCGTGATTTAAATGAATCAGATGAAGATGTTGAAGTAGTCTACGAAGACCCTCCTCCAGAATCAACTCCAGAGGAGACTCAACTGAATTCTTGCACTGATATTGTTGTCAGTAACAATCCTGGTCAGTACTCCAGATGGACAAAAGCTCACCCTATTGATCAGATCATAGGTGACTCCAGTCGTGGTGTCCAGACCAGAAGAGCCTCCAGTAATCAATGCTTATACGTCAGTTTCTATCTTTGATAGAACCTAAGAAGATTGACGAGGCTCTGGAAGATCCAAACTGGGTGACTGCTATGCAAGAAGAGCTTCACCAGTTTGAAAGGAACAAAGTATGGTATCTGGTTCCTTTCCCAGTTGGAAAGAAAGAACCAATTGGAACAAGATGGGTCTTCAGAAACAAAGTAGATGAAGATGGCCACGTAATAAGAAACAAGGCCAGACTGGTAGCACAAGGCTACTGCCAGTCAGATGTCGACTTTGATGAATCTTTTGCTCCAGTGGCTAGACTTGAAGCGATCAGAATTTTCTTAGCATTCGCTGCTAATCATCAGTTCAAGGTCTACCAGATGGACGTAAAGAGTGCTTTCTTGAATGGGAAGCTTGAAGAAGAAGTTTACGTCAGACAACCTCCAGGTTTCGTTGATGACAATCATCCACATTGGGTATATCGTCTGGACAAAGCGCTATATGGACTCAGACAAGCCCCACGTGCCTGGTATGATACTCTGACTAAACATTTGTTGAAAAATGGTTTTAAACGAGGTGCAATTGACAATACCTTATTCATTCTTCATGAGAAAGGTAATCTGTTAATGGTACAAATTTATGTTGATGATATAATTTTTGGGTCTACTGATGAAAACATGTGCAAGAAATTTTCTAAAATCATGTCCACTGAATATGAAATGAGTTTGATGGGTGAATTAACATATTTTCTTGGACTCCAGATTAAACAAAACAAAGATGGAATTTTTATTAATCAGGAAAAAATATGTTAGAGATCTTTTAAAGAAATTCGATATGAATTCTTCACCATCTAAACCAACTCCAATTTCTGCACCACTGACACTGGACTCGGATCCAGATGGCAAACCAGTGAACACCACTGTCTATAGAGGCATGGTTGGTTCACTGATGTATTTAACGGCCAGTAGACCAGATATTATGTTTTCAACATGTTTATGTGCCAGATATCAGTCTAATCCAAAGGAATCTCATATGCTTGCTGTTAAGCGCATACTGAAGTACCTTAAAGGTGTCCCCAGTCTAGGTCTTTGGTACCCCAAAGGCTCAGGCATGGATCTAATGGGTTATTCAGATTCAGATCATGCAGGTTGTAAGATAGATAGGAAATCCACAACTGGTGGATGTCATTTCCTAGGTGGCAAACTGGTCAGCTGGACCAGTAAGAAGCAAACTTCAGTTTCATTATCCACTGCTGAAGCTGAATACGTGTCTGCAGCCAGTTGTTGTGCTCAGATACTCTGGATGAAGAACCAGTTGCTTGATTATGGTATTAAATATTCAAAAACTCCAATCTTTTGTGATAATACCAGTGCCATCGCTATCTCCAACAATCCAGTCATGCACTCCAGAACCAAACACATCGATCTAAGGTACCATTTCATTCGCGATCATATTATGAAAAACAACATTGAACTCCATTTTATTCCCACTGACAAACAACTCGCTGACATTTTTACTAAACCACTGGATGTAAAAACTTTTGAATATCTTGTTGGTGAGTTGGGAATGTTAAACCCTTAAATCTGGAACCTTGGTATTGAACGCCATTGTGTACTACTAAGGATCTTTGATTTAAAGATTCAAAAATTTATTTCTGGATCAACATTCCAGGGAAGACTTGAAAAATATTTTCTCTTAAAAATGTTTAAGTTCAGAGGGAATTTATTTTCTCACTGGACAAATTCTTCAGAAAATATTACTGGTGCTTTGTAAATATGTCCCTCTCACTGGTAACTGGACAGGTTGAAGTGCGTGTTTGAGTTGACTTATGTCTTCTTGTAAATATGTCCCTCTCATTTGTCTGTATTAGTTGACGTGCAAGTTTGAGGTTACCAGTCTTTCAAAAAATTGGTTTTCACTGGTACATTACTGGAGTGTCTCTCCAGTGTACCATCAGTACATGTTCACTGAACTAATCCACCAGTGATACTGGACGGTCCTGTCAACCTCCAGATGCACTGAAATATGTCATAATATTTTCAAAGTTCTTGATCTTTGTATGTGCCACGTAAGCAAACTTTTTCAAAGATATTTATCTTATAAATCCTACGTGGCATGTAAATTTTTTCAAACGCAATGATGGTCTTTTTACTTTGGGAAAACAAAAAGTACAAGTTGTTACTGTTTTGTGGGCTGTAAACCGTCATGCATTTATGTGTGATGTGATGTAATCAATGCGGATCTCAGAAAACGATCAAAAATTGTATTTGATAATTTCAAATTAATCGTTTTGAGTTCCACATTCCTCTCCTATAAATACCCACTTTCACTTTCAATTTCATTTACTTCGAACATTTACTCCCAAATCTAAAATTCCTTCATTCAATTCCTTAAATTCTTCATTCATTTTCCAATCATATAACTCCTATATTAACTTCATTCATTAAATTCTTCATAAAACCTTAAATATTCATTCAATTTCATCTTTCATCTATAATCAAATGGCACCTAGACAATCAAACTCACCAAGAAATCTTCTATCTGCTGAATATGTTCCGGCTGCAGATGTCGTTAGAGCACCTCATATCACTCTTGAAGCAAAGGCTATAAGAATGAATATGAATAACTGGATGGCAAAACTCTCGCTATCCAGTGTCCATGATCCACAATCAATCATTGGGAGATTAAATACCTTTTTTCTCTCATGTCCACTATATGGTGCTTTAACAATAAATCCAGAAAAGATGTATCACGATTATTTATGTGAATTCTGGTACACAGCCGAATATAATGAAGTGAATTCATCTATTGAATATTCTCTTGAGCAAGGGACCAGACCCTTGGCTTTTACAGTAGATTCTCTCAGAGCAGCTCTTCAATTAGGCTATCTGGATGAGAATGAGTTGGCAATACCACTCCCTACTGGTATCAACTTCAGAGAGGTATGCAGATTGATGGGCATACAGAGATAGTGGATGAGCATGGTCAGTTACTAAGAAAAGGAACAATATATATGAGCAGACTGACGGATTCGTGGAGATATTTCTTCACACACATTGTCGAGTGCCTTGGAGGTAGTTCTGGAGGGTTAGACCAGATCAATCAAACCCACCTCCAGATTGCCTACTGTTTGTGTTTGGGCTAAGGGTTGATTTTGCCCAGATATTATTTGACGATCTGGTAGAGCGTTTAAAGGTAAAAGGTAGAAAACCCTTTGTACCATATATTCGTTTTCTCTCAATAATATTTAAGAACGTTCTTGGAGCCCAGTACGATTTTGAAACCACTCATTTTTCTATGAGTGAGTACATGAGAGATCTGACCAACTTAAGGTCCAGAGATGGTGAGGTGGATATTCCTCAAGCAATGTTGTCACTTCAAAGAATAGAAGAGAATGTGGCACCAGGCAGGGTCCAAGCTGTTGAAGTACCTGCTGGTAGCGAAGATGTTGAAATTGTTGAATTGGTTCAACCTATTCGACAAGTGGCTCCAGTTGGTGGACCAGAAACTGTTGAGCTTTCCAGACGACCAAGATCACATAGGCGTCTGATGAGGAGAGGAGTCCAGGTAAATCCATCAACCCATCCTGGTGATATAATGAATATAGATGGGTCTCCTATTTTTGAAGAGGAGAATATTGATTCTACTGTACAATCTGAACAGAGAGTGGACACTGAAGTCCAGGCTGTTGTACAAGATGTGGCTCAAGCTGGTGAGCAAGTTGTTCAGACTGAAGAACAAGCATCTGGCGAACAAGAAGCCCAGATTGATCTCAATGTTGATGTTAGTGAACAAGTTGATATTGCTGGTGCATCGTTTTGGGATGAGGCTGACTCTCCTATGTCTGGAGGTCAGAATTTTGATGTAAATATGGACTTTTTGGGTGAAGAAAATGTACAACTTGAAAGTTCACCAGAAATGCCACCACCTCCTCCAGAAACCGAAATGCCAACACCTCCACCAGAAATACCAACTCCTACACCAGAAATGCCATCACCAGAACCTAGAATGCCACCACCACCACCATCAATTCCTCAATCAACTCCATACTTCACACCATTCATTCAACCAACACAAACTCAATCACCACCAGTTGAAGCCCAGTAAACCCAACCGAACAAAGTGTGCCAGTCTCAAATGTTGAAACTGAAGAGGACTGGGCACAAGTACCTATGATGACCAGATTGACTTCTCATCTGGAACAACCCTCTGGTCTCTCCACTTCCTCTTCAACCGAGGTCCAAGGCCTTCTTAGTAAGGTGGCGGACCTGGAGAGATCACTCCAGTCATCTTCCCAGGTTATTTCTGACTTCAAATCAATACTGTCAAACAATTTAGCGTCAGAAATGAACCTTTTTGCTGGGACCGAGAAGTTGGTTTTTGATAAGTTAGATGAGCTGGTACTGGCCACCAATCGCAATTCTGAAAACATTAAAGTGGCAGTCCAGAGTTTGGAAACAAAACTGGTAAGTTCTGTGGAAACTGCAGTGGAAAGTAAGGTTGTTCGTCCACTGGCAGGTCTTAAAGAAAAGGTTGAGCAGCTGGTTACAAGGTAAGCTCTCTGGAGAGTAGGCCCACACTGGACCAGAGTGCAGTTGTTCGCACTATCAGTGAAGAATGTACAAGAAGGTTCAGAAATGATATGCTGAAAGAGATCACTGAAGAAATATCTGGATCTATCCTTAGATCATTTCAGGATGTTATGTTGCCAGAAGTTGTGAAGATGATTGAGGTTGAGCTGCCAAAGGACTTGCCAGAAGCAATTGATAATATTAAAAGGGAAGTCCAGGCACTCAAGACTGGTATGACTGCTTCCTTGCCGGAACAAGGAAGAACTTTTGGTTCACTAGACAAGCATATGATGGAAGAGTTGTGGAATGATCTGAAGTCCAGGACTAGAGATCATTCCAAAGGGGGAAAATTGTCAGTTCCATCAACTGGTGACCAAGAGTTAACAAGGAAGAGAAAAGAAGAGGTTGTAAGGGCAGTCGCTACTGAAAGCGTTGTTCAGAGAAGACAAGTGACTGGTACTGATGCCAGTGCACGTATAGCCTAGAGAGCACTTGGCACTGAAGCCATTGTGCAGACTGAAGAAGAGGCTACTGGTACTGATGCCAGTGAGCCCCAATTTGAAACCTTCCCAGACATTCCTACTACATTGAAATCTATTAAAGGAAAAGAAAAGGTTGTGACTGGTGAAGAGGAAGAGCAATTTGAAGATGTTGACAATGAAACATCAAGGAAATTGCAACAACAGTGCATTATGATTGAAATATTCAAAAATAATCAAAGAGATGAACTGCTGGCCCATCATAGGGATATGGCAACAATGGGTACTCTGGACTCCTACAACGCTGGCAGGTTAGGCGTAAATATTGAAGTTTTCAAAAGGATGAAAGATGACCCAAGAGTTCATCAGTGTCTTGATGCACTGAATGATGTTCATATACGCTCGTTCTATGCTGAAGAAGAATAGGTATATGACTCACTGATATATGGTGTTACAATTCCAAAGTTGATCAGACAAAGAAAGGAGGAGCTGGTAAGCCTCCAGAAAAAGATAAGAAGAAATGCTGGTGCTCTGGAGTTGGAATACAGGAAGAGAATGACTGGTCTGCCTAAGCTTACTGCCAAACAATTAAAGGCAATAAAAGATGGTGATGTTAGCACCTTTATTCCTCTAGATACCACTCTGAAGATCAATAGACAAGAACACCAGTCCACTGAAGGACAACAGAGTGGTGTATCCAGGGATACTGAAGAAATGGTACAGTTGGCTAAGCAGAAGGCTAAATATGATGAAATGATGAATTTCAGGGCCAATGCAAGAAAGATTGTAAATGCTGAAATCAAACTGGCTGAAAATCATCAAGGTATGACCAGATTTAATGTGAAGTTGACCAGAGAGGGTAACTTTACAGATGAAAGGAAGGATACGTCAGTCCAAGCTTTTGGATGGACTGAACTAAAGGAGATTGGGTTGACTTTTAAAGGTAAGACTGATCTCTCTCTAGATGTGAAGGCCTTTATGAAGAGGATTGAGAAGGTCTGGAAGAGAATTCAACAAATGGAAGCTGTGTTGGGTCTGAGACCACCAGTGTCTGTTCCATCATCTCCATCTCCAAAGAGGAAGGCTACTGAAGATGCTCCAGAAAGGACATCGAGAAGAAGGGCCTAAACTCTTATCATTGTACTTATTGTATTTAGTGTCTTATGAAAGTTGTAATTATTTTCCTTTTCCCCCCCCCTCACACCACCCCTCCCCCCCACTTTCCTTTCCCCCCCTCCCCCTAACCCAACCCCCCCTTTTTGATGAAAGTAATAATAGTTGCAATTTTTTTATTTTTATAAGTAAATGACCAAATTTAGTCTAAGTTAGAACTTAAAAGATGAAACTGAAAACACTCATGATCTATAAAGTGTTTCCCAGTAACTTAGATTTTTAGACTTAAATCGACCAAGTGTTTTCCAGACATACAAATTTGTATATCTATAAGTCTAAAAACACTTGCATTATTTCTAAACAAATAGGGGGAATTTGTTAGGTCCAGATTTAGTCCAGACTTACTGGACTGGCTCCAGACTGGACTACTGGAACCTTATTTAGGTTTGTTAAGAAACTTGTTTTGCTGGTCTCGCTCCAGACCCGACTACTGGAGCTCACTGAAGATCTGACCAGAAAACGTTTCTCTACTGGACCTACTCCAGACTTGGAATCTGGAGTCCCTCTAAAGATTTGTCCAGAAATAATTGAAGACTAGTGAGCATTTACTTGTATAGGTAATCTGGAGCATTCTCCAGATTAGCTCACTGAAGACTTCACCCCAGTCCAGATCTACTCTACTGAATACATTCTGACTGAAGTCAAAGACTGAAGTCTGAAGAAAGAAGACTGACAAATGGCGGAGTCCACTGGAAGTCTTACCAGATCTGCACACTGGAGGATTGTTAGTGTTCTAGATCCTGCAAGTCTGAACACTAATATCGAGGATTGACTTTTGCCTTTAACACACTTTCCAAAGAACAATCCACTTGTTCTTTAACAAAGTATACGTGTGTTAAGGTGGTTGGATAAAAGGATACACTTGCACTTGATGTGACTTTATCCTTATTCCTTATCCAATACATTTAATGTTCTTATCGGATCATTAAATGTATGCCAACCATATTTGTACGGCACAAATTCACTGGTGAATTTGTTGCCTATAAATACAAAGTCATTTCCTTGACAAAAATACTTTTAAGCATTCCTTTTGCATTTAAGTGAATTTGTCCAAATACTCTCGATCTTAAACAGGGATACTTCACAACTTTAAGTATCTCGATCCTAAAGAGTTATTTGACAAATATAGATCATATTGTAACTCATAGGTTGTTAGGATACACACTTAATTGTGTTATCTTGATTCCGCAACAACCTTGTATTTTATTTAAACATCAATAAATGAAATACCCATGAAACATACATAATGGTCCACTTTATTTGTTTATTGCTTTAAGTCTTGTATTACTTTGTTTATATATCTTGCATCTTTATTTACAAGTAATACTAGTCCAATCTAGTGATTATTAGACTTGTTGTATTTTACACTTTCTATTGGTTAACCATCTCGTTATTTAAGGGACTCACATATGTACATTTAGGATACACCGTTGTGTCGTTTGGGTTGACTAATGCACCGACGGTGTTCATGGGCTTAGTGAAGCGGTGTGTGACGGCCCAACTTAGAATTGTTTGTCATTGCCCTTAGTAATGATATACTTGTTTACTCGAGGATGATGAAAGATCTTGTCGAATATTTACGCGAAGTGCTAGAATTGTGTAGAAAGGAGAGGTTGTATGTGGAACCCTCTAAATGCGAGTTGGTTAGAGGAAGTTCATTTCCTCGGTCATGTGGTGAGCGAAGATGAAATCCATGTAGATCCTAGCAAGATTGAAGCGGTCAAGAATTGAAGGTGTTGGAGACATGATCTTTAAGACACCAAATGTGAAATTCACATCGATCATAGAAGACTTTAACTTATTTTCGATCAAGTGAGTTGAATATGAGACAAAGAGGATGGCTTTAACTTTCAGTGATTATGATTGCGATATTCGCTACTATCCGGGCAAAGCTAAAGGTCGTAGCCGATGCATCGAGTAGAAAGGAAAGGGTCAAGCCGAGAAGGACAAGAGCCATGGGTCTCACGGTGGAGCAAGGTATTCGTGATCGGATCATAGGAGCGCGCGTACAAGCTACCTTACCGGAGAATTGTGGTAATGAAAGGTTAGATGACATAGAGCAACAATTCGATAGGAAAGAAGACAATGGGCTATACTTAGTTGGAAGGCTTGGGTTCCCATTTTCGACATTTGAGGACATCTCTCATGAATGAAGCCCATAAATCGGCTTATTCGGTCCATCCGGGATCGGATAAGATATACTTTGATTTGGGAGATTTCTAGGGGTGGCCGGCATGAAACGTGACGTGGCTAAATATGCGAGTGAATGCCTTACTTACTTACAAAAGGAAACCGATCATAAGAAGCCACCCGGTTTGTTGGCGCAACCGGTGACACCGGAATGGAAATGGGAACGGGTTGCAATGAACTTCAACACGAAGTTACCGAAGACAAGAAGTGATCGTGATACTATATGGGTGATCGTGGATCGGTTGGCAAGGTCGGCTCCCTTCTGAGCCATTGGTGGGACCGACAAGTTTGACACCATAGCGCGTTTGTACATTAAGGGAGTGGTGTCTAAGCATAAAGTTCCGGTTTCTATCATCTCCGATAGAGATATCCGGTATGACTCAATTTTTGGAAGGCCTTTCAACGAGCAATGAGTACTCAACTTGACATGAGTACGGCGTTTCATCCTCAACGGGTGGACAAACCGGGAGAACCATCCAAGTGCTTGAAGGCATGTTGAGGGCTTGCGCAATTGATTTGGGCTGGGAATAGTAGTTGAGACGACAAAAGTGATTTCCCATATTAAGGAGAGATTACAATTGGCCGTGAGAGACAAGGGAAATACGCCTATGCGAGGCGTAGACCATTAGAGTTCAATGTGGATGGTTATGTGCTTGTGAAAGTCTCCCGTAGGAAGGTGTCATTCGTTTTGTAAAGAGAGGCAAAACTTAGACCAAGGTACATTGAACCTTTGAGATCATTGAACGAGTGGGCAAGTGGCCTACCAATTGAGGCTACCTCGAGAAACCTAACGGTGTGCATGACGCGTTCCATATTTGTAACTTAGGGAAGTGCTTGATGGACCCTACATTACATGTGCCTATGATCGAGATTCAAGTGGACAAGAAGCTCAATTTTGTTGCAAAGCCGATAGAGATATTAGAGCGTGAGGGGAAAAATGGAAGGACAAACGCTATACGATAGATAATGGTCCGAGGGCAAACTAAACGTGGAGCCGAAGTCACTTGGGAGCGGGAAGACCAAATGGGGTCTAAATAACCGCATTTGTTTAGTGATTAGGGTTCTATCGAATTTCGGGACGAAATTCCCATAACGGGGGAATGATGTAACAACCGTGATTCTTGACCCCTTGACCATATGTACAATTTAACTAGTTATCGAGTTGACCAATATAGTTCAAGTGCAAGTTGGAGTTCATTAAGTGTAATGTATACATATAGATCAATTGTCGTGCAATTTGGGACTTATGGGCAAGTCGAGATCATTGGTTAGTGCTAGTCGATTCTTTACATGGCTGCCCTCCGTCCCTGCACCACCGCCTGGTGGCTCCCTCTCCTCGCGCGCTTATCCCTCCCCGCCCCCCCCCCCCCCCCCCCCCCCCTCCCCCCTCTACGGCTTGTTGAGGTGTCTACAGGTCAAGGACCCCGCACCGGGCGCGGATGTATGCAATCCTAGGGTGAGGCATGGCGCAGGCGAGCCCGTAGCCGGAGGACGCAACGCGATCGAGCCTAACCGTACTGTCCATGGCTGAAGTGCCTAGACACGGGAAGGATGCAGCGCGAGTGCACGCCGCCCGACCAGCCATCGCAGCGTCGACACACATAGCCGAGAGACGGCCAGGGTATCCAAGCAAGAGCGCGTACGTTACTCGACCGCGAGGGAAAATTAGTAGCCACGGGAACATCAAGTGTGAGGGGACAATGGTCAGGCGGAGAGCGCCACGCCGTAGTGGCGGCCGAATAACGCGGACAGCGGAAGCACTTGGACGCAATACTGATGCCGGTAGTCCGCCATCTTCGCAGAACCGTGCGGGTGAGAGCGAAGAATCGAAGCACCGAGCGTAGCGGAATGAGCGGCTTGAGAAAGCGCAGGGAGCGGAGCGTTACAAAGATACCCCGGAAGGGAGATGACAGCCCGTCAAAGGCGCAAGAAAAGCTCTACTAGCTAAGCTGAGGAGGAACGATAAGAATTCAAGCAGTCTTCAACTAGGTCAAATATCGGTTTGTGGAAGTTTTGGTAAGTGTTTTCTAGCTCAAATTCATCCTTTCAAGTTGTTAACATGTATATCCAATAAATCTAAGCACTCTTGGTCCTTCTAGCTCCAAAAATCCGAATTTAGGGTTTCAAAGTCTTCAAATTAGGTCAAATAGGTTTATGGGTCAAAGGTGATATCATGGAAGGATTTATGGAGTGGGTTATGTTCAAATGAGTTACTTGTGTTTAAAAATGAGTCCAAGAACTTCTCAAAATGATTTTTCATGCCAAAAACTAGATTTTGGGTCAATTTGAGTACAAATGGGTCAAGAAGGAATTAAACATGTAAATGTGTTAAAGGGTTGGATTTGAATGTTGAAACATGTTTAGTTATGTCTAACTATGGTTAACTATGTTTAAAAATGGGTCTTGGAGCTGTGCAAATCGATTTCATGGTCTAACTATCAAGAAATTAGGGTTTTGGGTCGTGTTTGTGCCAAGAACACCTGCTGGTGTGCAGGTTCAGTAACCAGCGTAGGTTACGCCCAAATGGGCCGTAACTTACGCCCCTCCCTATCTTCAAATTCCAAATTTCCTTCTGTTTACGCCAAAACATGAGAACCTTACGCCAAAATGGACTTTTCTGGATAGCCGTAACCTACGCCCCTTACTAGCCGTAACTTACGCCAGTTGAAGTCTGCCCACCGTACCTTACGCCCAATCAGACCGTACCTTACGCTAGTGCAATTCTGACCAGCGTAACCTACGGCTGGTTAGACCGTAGCTTACGCCCCCTCTGATGTCCAGTTTCCTTGTTTTGATTTCTAGCTTGAGTTCAAGTCTCCTTGGGTCGAATTGGGCATGCAAATGGGTTCCTTTTTGTTCTTTAAGGCAGCTTACTCGAGTCATAATACGTGTTGAAGTCCTGGGTTCAAATCACATGTTCTATGGAGGGAGAGCTAGCAGTAGTGGTTGTCATCTATTGGACACAAAGGTTATAAGTGAAGTCCCACACTGAGGACATTAGGACGTTGAGATATCAGGATATATATTGATACGTACATGCATATGTTGATAGGTTGTGGGCACGTGACAGTTGTTGGACGTTTGTGGCTTGATATTAACTTGTAGCTTTGCTTGGAAATCAAGGTGAGTTTCGTAGCTCCCTACTAAATGGAGATTCAGGCTGAAAAGTGTACAACTTTTGTGTGCTTACGTGTTGATTGTGCAATTGTATGTTGCCTTGGTTCATGACATAGTTCAATTGTGCATACGCTTGACTTCTTGATTGATGACATTAGTGATTTACATGTTTGCTCGGATTAGGACATGGTTTATTAGTGCATATGCTCGACTTTCTTGGTTGATGTTATTATTTCTTGTTCTTGCTTACTATGAGCATTTTAACTACCTTGAGTAGTTCATTTTGTGAGTACATGTGTGAGGGTCATTGACGGGCATTGATTGATTTATGGGATTACATGTTGTGTGTTGGTTTGTAGATATGTATTTGATGTGATTGTTGTATGGTTATTTTATATGTTGTTGGGTAGTTATAGGTTAGTTGTGTATATATGGAGGACGGTAATGCCTTTGAAAGGTTGGAGATGTGGTGGGAAGGCTGCGGATGACCCTATACATAAGCATCAAAGGCCTTTCAAAAGTAGTATCGTACGAAGTATATACACATGGTGTTGTCGTTTATTGAGTACAATGGGGTGCAAGTGCAATTGAGTACAAAGTAGTGAAACAACGTGCAATTGAGTACAAGAAGTACATAACGTGCAATTGAGTACAATGAAGTACATAACGTGCGATTGAGTACATGAAGTACATAACGTGCAATTGAGTACAATGAAGTACATAACGTGCAATTGAGTACAATGAAGTACATAACGTGCAATTGAGTACAATGAAGTACATAACGTGCAATTGAGTACAATGAAGTACATAACGTGCAATTGAGTACAATGAAGTACATGACATGCATTTGAGATCAATGAGGTGCGTGATGACTATACATTATTACTTGTTTGACACTTATTGTTATCGACATCATTTGTCCTTACTCCTTAGACGTATTTCTAGCTATTGTATAGTTCGTTAAGGGATACATATGTGATTAGGTTGTGCCATGAACCAACCTAACTTGAGTACTTGTGCCTTTCGAGGACTTACTGTAAGTGTGTTCCTTGTTCATTTTACCTGTTCATATTGTGAATGGCCTTGACATTAGATCCTTGTCATTCGCTCCTACGAACTCACCAACCTAGTGTTGACCTTGTTTAGTACACTTTTCAGGTATTCAAAGAATCCAAGATGTGTCGGTTGATTGATGCTTGTGCTAGAGCTTGGGTTTGGACTTACGTGGATCCAGGATTCATTTGCCCTTATTTTTGCATTATGCATTATGTACTTGTTTGTAGATGCTGGATTCACCGAATCCCCTTGTTTCATATAGATCATGTTCTACGATAATCTCATGCATACGCTATATCTTTTCGGTAGTATTTCGAGCCTAGCTCGGGGTGTTACAGATGTACCTCAATTATTTTTAAAACCATGCGTCCATCTTAGCCGACACCATCGGTATACGTTGATATAGTCCTAGAAAGTAAACCAAAGTGGTTATTGAAACAAATTCCATTCGTATAAATATAATCAATACATCTATTGTTGTAAGTTGTGAATTCTTAAAACCAGGTTTTTGTACCTTTCCTTTAACTTTGAATTGGAAACCAAAGCAATCCCACAAAAGAACCCTCTTGCAGTTTTGTAAACATACTAAAATCAAACTACAGTGAAAGAACACTTAATAGACTTTCACATCTGGAAGTTTCAACCTAGCCCTCCAACAGCCATGCTGTTGCGAGTTTCTAGCAAGCAAGAAGAGTCTTACAATTAATTTTTTTGAGTTATTACTTTTATAAAATCAAAGAGGTATTATGTAATATTCTAAATATTTTAGTAGCTAAACTAATATGTAACATTAGTGTTTTAGTAGCTAAACTAATATGTAACATTAGTGTTTTAGTAGCTAAACTAATATGTAACATTAGTAGAGTAGCTAAACAACTACACGATACTTACTAAACTAGTTAAAGATTAGCTGAACAACTACATGTGTAGTTACTTACTAAACTAGTTAAAGATTAGCTAAACAACTACATACACTAAGCAAAGTTGGTTAGCAACTACATACATACATGCATGTATATAAGCATATCTTTCATTCTATTTTCTTTCAAAAAACATCTCCTTTCATTCTCTGCATGTAAACCACAATTAAGAACACCCCATATACATAGAAACTCAAAACTTATAGCCAACTTCATCATCTTCAAGTTTCAAGTAGTGATTAAGGGTTTTGGAGGTCATAAAAGTTGATTGTGTGGGTTGTTTTGGCTAGAGATCATACCATAGTTAACTCCAGTAGTAAGATTCGGTTCGGTGATTTCATTCCTTTTGGGTTCTTTCATTTTGCAATTGTTGTGATCGAGATAAGGTACGGATATTCTGGATTGTACTAGTATCTTTCTGGTACAATTCTTCTTTTCAAAACTTTGTTTGTTATATATATAATTATATTAAAACTGTCATTTGAATTCCTTAAATTCTTTCAGCGTTCCTTAGCATGTTTCATTCGAAATATTTGTTCGTATACTGTTTAAAATCTTTCTTCTCAAAACTTTGTTTGAATGATGTATTAATTATGTCAATATCTATATATCCTTTGAAATATTATTTGTTTGTCAGCCTTTGTATAAGATTATTTATAATTGTGTCAAAACTATCTCTAGAAACCTGATTTGAAAATAGTCCAGAAAGAGGTACATTTGGGTTACATTTGATGCGGTGATTCGTACAAGTGTTTCCCAAATTTGTACACTCATATATGTCCCTCGAGTATTGGCCCCGAAATTTGAGATAATCATATTATGAAAATTGGGTTTATGGAGATGTGGTTTTAAGTTTATATTTAAAATGTCTCAAAATATATATAATTATTGTTTAATTGTCCGAAAACTAATTTTGTCATATGGAAACATATTTGATATATTTAAGTATATAAGTTGGTCAAAAAAAAAAAAAAAAAAAAAAAAAAAAAAAAAAAAAAAAAAAAAAAAAAAAAAAAAAAAAAAAAAAAAAAAAAAAAAAAAAAAAAAAAAAAAAAAAAAAAAAAAAAAAAAAAAAAAAAAAAAAAAAAAAAAAAAAAAAAAAAAAAAAAAAAAAAAAAAAAAATAAACAAAACGGTTTCTTAAGATATGCATATAAGAGAGTACCTATCCATGGAGGTCCCATGGGCGCGTTATTGTGACACTGATGACGTGGCACCGGCCGTAGCGGTGTATTTGATTAGATCTACGGCGTCTCCTTTTGATGACCACCGAGTGGTTGAGGCGTATGGATCGATCCTAGGCATGTTGGTAAGTTTGACGGTGGACGTTTATCGTAGTGTCATACGAAACGTTTGGCACCATTAGTGAATGATTAGTGGAGTAGCTACCCTATGATTTCATTCGGCCCCTTTTGATAAGTTATAAGTTTTGGCTCTTATGTGCATTATTTTATGGAATTTGAATTTGTTAAGTATAAGATTTGTTAAGTATAAGATATTTGTGAAGTAATACCTATTTGTATTTTGGTTTGAACTAAGTGGGATTTGAATAAGTTTGTTTTGAAATAAGTTGTCTTTGAAATACGTCTCTGCTTTTCATATTATATTTCAGCTTTTGTCATATCCGTCACTGAGCTTTTTGCTCAGCCGTATTCCTTTTTCTTTCTTATACGGCAGGTTATCAGAAGGGCTTTGGGATCGAGAGAAGAGAGTAGAATGAAGTGGACTTAGCGCCACTTTGCTTTAGAGTTAATTGAAGAATTAGTACTTTGAATACATTGTCAATTTGACTTTCGGTTTGACTTTTGAATAAGATTAACGCCCCTTTTGTCTTTAAATTCCATTTGGTATCATTTTGTACGTTTTGTAAGTTAGGGGTGTTACAGAATGGTATCAGAGCATAGGCTCCTTCCTGTAGAAACTTAAACCTAAGTTATGGCCTGTGAGATTTGGGTAGACTTTGGGTTAGGATTGTTTTCTCTCTTTTTTGTTTATAATTCAGTTTAGTGCAATATTTGTTGTTATGATTGTGTTGGTGATAATCAAAATAAGTATTATATTCTTAAGCATTGAAAGTGTGTTTATGACGTAAGCAATGACGTCAAATGGCTAAATTTTCAAATGTCCGACAAAGAATAACTCATCAACAATAAAGTAAAAGCATAAGTGACAAACAAGACTAGTAATAGTTGAAGTTTGAAAACAACAATAAATGCTATGATTCTATAGCATAGCAGTAAATCGGAAAATTTTGAAATTTACATACTTATCTATTTACCGCATACTTGTTAGTCCCAAGTTTAACCCAATGATCCTTCAAGTCAATCGGACAATCAAGATCGTAACCTGATAACAACAATTTCTCTACGACCTTTGTGAATGTGGTACGACCCATTCTTCTTCCCGGCAACCTTACAATACGACTTGGCCCAACATATGTTGGCAACGGATACATGGAAAGAGAAGCTGTACAACAAACGGAGGTCCATCCCTCTGTACTCCACCCACGACAGGTCCTAGGTATCCCTGTGCATGAGCATATCGGTGTTGGCATCTCTGATATGTCCATTTCTTCTCCAAATACTACCAAAGTAGTATTAGGTTTCCTAAACTGGTAAGACCTTTTCGACCTTACATTTCTTTGGGCTGTCGAGGACGATGCTTCTGCGGACTTTTTCTTACGGCTATAAAGTTTGCTAATATAAGCCCATGATTCTTCTACATGCTTCTCAAACTCTGGGCCGCTATCTGTTGTTGTATCAATCAACTCCACTACTTTCGAAGTAGAGGCCCAATGATGTTCTTGACCGACAGGATTTTCGAATTGTATATTAGGATCTAACATTGGTTGTTTACCTTTTTCTTTGTTACCTTCCTCAAAGGGTTTTGATTGGAACGATGGTTCTGGTTGGAATGTTGATTCTAATTGGAATGTTGGTTCTGGTGTATTCAGAAATAAGTTTTGATTAAAAGGTTCTATTAGATTGGAAGATGAGGTCCCATGATGAATGACATCAATAGGATCTGAAAACGATGCACTGACATTTTCATGAGGGAATTCTTGTTGTAATGACGGAGTTGTATTATGAAGAAGCCATTCTTGGCAAAAGTCATCAAACGTTCTATCCCATTCGTTAGTTTCAATCATTGGATTTTGAAATGCGTCCATAATTGCCTTGAATCTCTTTTACCTGGAATAAAGATTAGTCAGATAACTTATACGTCAAATACTAAAGGAACAATTGCAACTATGATATTATGTTTAAAAGAGACATTTAGAACAACTCGAAATTTTATTAAAGAAAAACATAATTATTTATGATTTTGACATATTTCGAATGGATTATACAAATATTTCTTCAAGAGTTGGAAGTTTCGTCAGAATTCGACTCCGACATGTTGCTTCCTCCGGCAGCATCTCTGTTCTTTCTCCTAAGAGGTTGAACATTGAGATCTTCTTCATCTTCAGATGACATAGCAAAAATGGATTTCTCCATTTTTGGTGGCTCATCTTGTTCTTGCTGAGCTAGAGTTTTTGCCAAGATTGCATCATCTTTTATTTGGCGGTTGACAAGATTGGATTCTTCTTCTTCTTCTTCTAAGATTTGAGATAACACTTTGGCCAGTAATTCATCTTCAGTTTCTTGCTTCGCTTGTTTCTCAACAAGTTCAGCTTCCTCTATGTCCACGATTACTTTACAATTTTCATAAGAGACACCTAGCATCTCGGCCTCCAGTTTGATTCTTTTGACCCTATTATTTTCTCTAGCCAATTTTTCAAGGTTTTCGAGTTCGTCTTGAGTCATTGGTCTTTTGCCTTTTGGGTCGCTAGATGAGGCGCCAGAATTTTTCATTTTCTTGTGATAAATTAACAATATTAATTTTGGTGTAACAATATCGTTAATTAAGCGAACATGAATTAAAAGATAAATGTTTTATATAAACATATAAATAGACAGTATATAAATTAAGATGAGTAAAAGAACAAAAGATAGCTTACCAGAGAAGATCGGGGATCTTTTAAGAACACAAAAGGCTTGTGAGCGGGATAGCTTACAACAAATTACCAAGAGAAGAATAAGTAATGTAAAGTATTAGAGAAGAAAGATTTGTGTGTGTTTAACCTCTACAAAACGCGTTCTTATATAGAGGATAAAAAGCAAGCGTGACCTGTAAGAACGGACAGGTGTCCATAAAATACAGTAGATTGAAATTATTGTTACAATGACCGGTTAAAAGTACACGTGTCCAGAAACTACAGTAATCTGTAATTATTGTTACAGCGTTAAGATATTTTAAATTTGATATTTAACCCTAAATTTCGTTAAAAATCAAGAAAAGTTGTATTTCATTATTCGTACAATACGAGTGCAACTCGTTACATTATTCAACGAAAATACAACAATTAGAACTACAACATATTTAAAAACCATACAAAGAAACCCAGGTGGCCACAAACAGTAGAGGAACCACACCAAGGACAAATAAGATCAACCATGGATAAGCTTCGTTCCATGGAAGTTGAGCCACAACAAACAGTCAGGCAAAGATGATTACGTAAACCATAATCATGAATGGGTTCAACATTTTGATAAGTGTCTGGTTCGATTTTAAGAAATAGAGAGTGATAAGTTGAATTGTGTATAGATGTGTTGTGGTGTTATTTATATAGCCTAGAAGAGCCGTTTTTAACAGTCGAAATGAAAGAGGGGGAAAAGGTGAATTCGAATTTTGAAATTTAAAAATTTGAAAATCTAACCTTTAAATAGATGGATTAAATGCGATATCTATTTAATACCGATTTATGGTCAAAATTCGTTGGAGAGGTTGATTGACTTTCTATTTGTTAAGGGGAAGAATTAATACCCTAAATTTTGATAAACAAATAATAAATAAAATTCTTTGTTTCAAATTATATATAAAGCATGACAGTCTAATCCTAGTATTATTCGTATAATTAAATTCGAGGACGAATTTTTTTTAGAGGTAAGATTGTAATATTCTAAATTAGTGTTTTAGTAGCTAAACTAATATGTAACATTAGTAGAGTAGCTAAACAACTACACGATACTTACTAAACTAGTTAAAGATTAGCTGAACAACTACATGTGTAGTTACTTACTAAACTAGTTAAAGATTAGCTAAACAACTACATACACTAAGCAAAGTTGGTTAGCAACTACATACATACATGCATGTATATAAGCATATCTTTCATTCTATTTTCTTTCAAAAAACATCTCCTTTCATTCTCTGCATGTAAACCACAATTAAGAACACCCCATATACATAGAAACTCAAAACTTATAGCCAACTTCATCATCTTCAAGTTTCAAGTAGTGATTAAGGGTTTTGGAGGTCATAAAAGTTGATTGTGTGGGTTGTTTTGGCTAGAGATCATACCATAGTTAACTCCAGTAGTAAGATTCGGTTCGGTGATTTCATCTTTTGGCGATTCTTTCATTTTGCAATTGTTGTGATCGAGATAAGGTACGGATATTCTGGATTGTACTAGTATCTTTCTGGTACAATTCTTCTTTTCAAAACTTTGTTTGTTATATATATAATTATATTAAAACTGTCATTTGAATTCCTTAAATTCTTTCAGCGTTCCTTAGCATGTTTCATTCGAAATATTTGTTCGTATACTGTTTAAAATCTTTCTTCTCAAAACTTTGTTTGAATGATGTATTAATTATGTCAATATCTATATATCCTTTGAAATATTATTTGTTTGTCAGCCTTTGTATAAGATTATTTATAATTGTGTCAAAACTATCTCTAGAAACCTGATTTGAAAATAGTCCAGAAAGAGGTACATTTGGGTTACATTTGATGCGGTGATTCGTACAAGTGTTTCCCAAATTTGTACACTCATATATGTCCCTCGAGTATTGGCCCCGAAATTTGAGATAATCATATTATGAAAATTGGGTTTATGGAGATGTGGTTTTAAGTTTATATTTAAAATGTCTCAAAATATATATAATTATTGTTTAATTGTCCGAAAACTAATTTTGTCATATGGAAACATATTTGATATATTTAAGTATATAAGTTGGTCAAAACGGTTTCTTAAGATATGCATATAAGAGAGTACCTATCCATGGAGGTCCCATGGGCGCGTTATTGTGACACTGATGACGTGGCACCGGCCGTAGCGGTGTATTTGATTTGATCTACGGCGTCTCCTTTTGATGACCACCGAGTGGTTGAGGCGTATGGATCGATCCTAGGCATGTTGGTAAGTTTGACGGTGGACGTTTATCGTAGTGTCATACGAAACGTTTGGCACCATAAATGAATGATTAGTGGAGTAGCTACCCTATGATTTCATTCGGCCCTTTTGATAAGTTATAAGTTTTGACTCTTATGTGCATTATTTTATGGAATTTGAATTTGTTAAGTATAAGATTTGTTAAGTATAAGATATTTGTGAAGTAATACCTATTTGTATTTTGGTTTGAACTAAGTGGGATTTGAATAAGTTTGTTTTGAAATAAGTTGTCTTTGAAATACGTCTCTGCTTTTCATATTATATTTCAGCTTTTGTCATATCCGTCACTGAGCTTTTTGCTCAGCCGTATTCCTTTTTCTTTCTTATACGGCAGGTTATCAGAAGGGCTTTGGGATCGAGAGAAGAGAGTAGAATGAAGTGGACTTAGCGCCACTTTGCTTTAGAGTTAATTGAAGAATTAGTACTTTGAATACATTGTAAATTTGACTTTCGGTTTGACTTCGGTTTGACTTTTGAATAAGATTAACGCCCCTTTTGCCTTTAAGTCCCATTTGATATCATTTTGTAAGTTCAGTAAGTTAGGGGTGTTACATATTACCTGGTACGCTTCTTCAATAAAATCAGTTCCATTAGCAAGCACGTTAAAAGAGTCCATAAAAAGGAAGATGGCTGCACCAGGATGTTGAAAAACAACATGATGAATCCAAGACTATTCATTCTGCAATGCTGGTCTGCATTCCTATCATTTTTTAGCAATAAACATGTAACAATGAACAAATAGCCTACGAAGAACATCAATAATGTTATATGTAGCCGTGAGTTATAGATTGCTTTAGACTTGCTATGAACACCTGATGAAGGAGCTAATAAACCTTATGTCTTACCTTGTTTCCTGGCTAGACAGTGTACTAGTAGTACATTCTTTACAGAAAGTAGTTTATACGTAGTTTCCTTACTGGTAACAGGATATCTTTAATTTGTTTTTAATGAATGTTTATTACATCAAATATCGTAACTAGTTTCATATGATCAAACAAAACATTTGGAAAATAAGAGTTACTTTCTATAAGTTTGGTTACTATGTAGTCGGATCTGGTCTTCCGCTGACTTGCGACCATGAATAAGAATGTAACCCTTGCATCGTTGATGATCAATCACAAAGTATACCTAATCCTTTTGGAAAGTCAAAAAAATAACTATTACCTAAGATGAAATATAATTAAAATCAGTATTAGTACTCTCCATCATCAAAATCAACAAATTATCAATTTTAAGTCAGCAAGTAAAACTTGACCATACAGATACCTGTGAGAAAAACGCGTGATATTAACAACATTTTCAATCCCTTAGCTATGACCTGATTAGAAAGCTTCCTTGTTGTCTGATACACACAATCAAGCTGTCATCTTGATTTTTAACTCTACAAGCCTTTTAATATTCGAACAACAAAGACAGAGTCCTTATGAAAGAACATCACCAAAACACCCTATTTGAAATTAGTTCACTATGAAAGAAACCAAAACACCCTGTTTGAAATCAATAAAAGACAGAGTCCTTATAGCCTTATGATATTAATTACAAGAACCCACACAACCTTCGATGATAATGAATAGAGAAAAAAGAAAAGAAACAGAAGAGGGATATGACTGAATGAACCTTGTATTGCACCTGAAACAAATCACTTACAACATCCAACTAACTAATCAAAAACGAGCATTCTGCAATACAATAGACTGAGTATACAACCGTAAAACAATAACAAATTAAAAATTGGACAACATTCTCAAAACCCTAAAACAAAAATTAATAAACCTTACCATTGTGTGAGTGGTGGTATTCAACCCACATGACTGTTGTGATGAGTTGTAGTAGTACATGGTGGTTTCAGGTGGTCGTCAATGGTGGTGTTGGTTATGAGGAAAAGAAAAATGATGTGAATGTGTTACACAGGAGGAGATGTAGAGGACTAAAGTGGCTGTGGATTTTCAATTTTGTTTTGAAAAATAAAAAGGCCACGCAAAACTAGTAAATTCCGCTTGGCAAATAAAGGGGGTTTTAATGTGAAAGGGCTTTAATATAACTCGGATTATAAGTAAAGCCGGGTTTTATTTTGGGGGTTTTAGTTTAAGTGGCTTTAATATGACTCAGGATTATAAGAAAAGCGGGTTTTATTAGGGGGGTTCTTTTTAGGTGGCTTTAATATGACCCGGTGTATAAGAAAAGTGGGTTTTATTTGGGGAGTCCTATTTAGATTTGTATAGTAGTCCATTGTCTCCATTCTCTATAAATTGTAGAGAATGGCTAGAATGAATTTTTTCTTTTTCGTGTGCTGATGTTATATGTATTAACTTTATTATTATTTTAATTTTTTTTATTAATTCTTTGTTGATACCAAACAGAATTCTTTCTCTTTACAAATACTTATTCATTTTCTCGTGATTTTATATCTATTATGTTTCCATTTTTATGACTTTCTCTTGCCAAACACCCCCTTGTAAACTGTATATCTCCTATGTATACCATAGTATTTTTGTCCTTAATTCTTTTTATGTTCTATAAAGTTTTCAAAAGGTCAAATGCTCTTTTACCGAAGAGAATCACTAGTCAAGTGACACCAACGGTATTGACTCGTCATTCGTTGAATAACAAGTCGGTAACCACGTGTAGTCATGGGCATTTTTCGGTTTTGGACCCGACCAGTTTGAACTGGTTTGGTGAGCGTTGACTCAGATCGGTTTTGAGCAAACACCCGAACTGGTTTGGAACCGGATTTGGGCATGGAAAACCCGAACCATTCGAAACCGATTAAGGGCGGGTTGGGACCGGTTCTGGCCTAAACCAGTTTGAAAACAAAAATTTGTATTTTTGCAAACATGGTCCTAATGTTCGTTAAAAATGATCCTAACGGCCTTTAAAGAGTGTTAACGGGCATCAATCTCACTTTTTTGTTTTTACTACGTAAATTGATTTTCGACCACATGATTGCTATTGATTCATGACTAGGCCCCAATATACCTCCCAAAATGATAATATCTAGTAATATGACAAAATAGTTCCAAGTTATTTCATCTAACACAATTAAAATTAAGTAAAACCTCATGAAAATTGACTTTTTAACTACGCAAATCGATTTTCGACAACATGATTGCTATTGATTCAAGACTAAGCCCCAATATACCTCCCAAATAATAATATCTAATGAATTGACACAAAAAGTTCCAAGTTATTTCATCTAACACAATTAAAATTAAGTAAAACCTCATGAAAATTGACTTTTTAACTACGCAAATCGATTTTCGACAACATGATTGCTATTGATTCAATGCTAGACCCCAATATAAGTAATACCCGTCATTTAAAAATCATGGATTGCAAAAAACTTTTGCCTAACGGCGTTTAGAATGCGGAAACGAAACATTTAAAACATAACCAATCCATAACGGATAATTCATTTATGAAAAGTGGTGTTACTACGTCCATATCATTACAACAATAAAAGATAATCCAGATTCGGCACCAACATGAATGCCATCATAAACTTTACATAAGTCTTATTAAATTTAGCCAACATCATAATGGCTAGCAATAATGTCTAGGCAGGAAAAACTAGAAGTCTTCTTTGTAGCATCTACTCGTCCCACCAAACTATGTCTTTCACTAGCTCAATTGTAACACCCCAAGATTTTTAACGGTAAAATAAATTAATTTATATTATAGTTTTAATATTTAAATAATTTCCTATTATTTTGATTTTAGATATTGGGTTAATTTAGTTGGACCTTTAATAGATAGCGGGTATTATACCCATTAAAATATGAAAGAGGGTGTGACATCATAAGAAGATGCCAGCCAACTTCTGCATTTTGATTCACAATTTCTCCATCTCATTCTACCTACTTCCGTCTTCCTCTCCATTTCTTTCATTTCAATTCCTTCTAATTGTGTGAGATTCTTATTTTCATCCACAACAATTCCTAGCAATAATAATAATAATAACATTCAAGATTAATAGCAAGAATAATTTGGAAGAATTGAGTGCATGGGTTGTGAGTGTATGTCGAAATTAAAAAAGAAAGACGATGAAGAGAACTTGTGATTTTCAACCCTATCTTTATTGTTGTTTCTTGAAGGTATGAATGATTCTTGTTAACTTTATTATTTTAAAATTAGAGTTCTTAGAAACTAAATTTGGGGATTCTATTTAAAGTGGGTTATCTTGATTGTTTGAGGTTAGGGTTCTTGAAAGTGATAAATTGGGAATTTTGAGATGGGACGGTTTTGTTGTAATGATTTTCTTAAATTTTATTTGAAAAGGTGCATATTGATATGGAATGCATGAATCGTGTTTTGGTGGCTTTCATGGCCAAAACAATAAAATTTAAGATTTTGAGTAATAATGTAATATGGTCATATGGTATAGATTATGAAAAGAGGGAAATAATGATTGTTGAGTAAAATGTTGTATAGCCATAATTATGAGATACTGTAATGATGATTTTAGTATTAAAATGAGTTATGTCCAAAATGAGAATTTGGTAACTTTGAACTATGAGATGAAATGGCCACATTGTGGTGGTAAAATGAGATTTTTAGTAAAATGATAAATAGTTGAGAATGACAATTATGAAAGTTAGAATTTTGTTAATTGAAATTCGAAAATGAGCCAACTCAAGAGAATGAGTTTTGGATATGGGTAAGAATGCTAGTGAATCCATAGTATGGCTAAGTGAGTTAGCCATGATTTGTGAATAAAGTCTTATACGTATATTGTGGCTATTTTGATCGTTATCATATAATATCTATGTAATCGTATTTATTAATTGATTGATAATTAATGATATAAAAGTTAGTGATGTTAAAAAAAACGAAGTTAGATTCACGCTTCCTAGCTATTTCATTTACTAGTCAAGACTTTTTATTAATTCCTTTTATCATATTTTGACTAGATTATTTAATAACTTAATATCACACAATTAGAGATTATACTTTCTCCCGACTTTGAGCCAAAGACGGAAGAGATAGAGGGAGCACTCGTGGCACACTTGTGACCTTTAAGGTTAAGGTAGGGGTAATCCGGCGAAATATTTAAGTCGAACTCGGATATACTAATCGGGAGCCGATGCATTTTTTTTTCTTTCATAATTATTTGATTAAATTTATATATGATCATTTGTTATATGTCCTTGAGTTTAAAAGATGAAAAAACATAAACACTTGTATAATTATATAATCTCTTTAGAGAAAAAATCTCACGTGCCAAGTTTTTAGTATAAATCTCCTTTAATTAATATAATATATTGTAAGTCTATCATATACTATATTGTGTTGTAATTAATTAATTATATAGGTTTTAGTTTACTTATTTTTTTTAAAAACAATCTTGCTATCTTGATTGTTGGATAAAGATGAAAGTGAAATTTCATTTTTTTTTGTTTCCCAGTTGAACTTCTCCCCAGGCCCCAACTACTCCATCTCCCAACACAACCTTTTAGTCCATATATTTTTATATCCAAGATTTATCAAGACTTATCCTCCTTTTCTTACACCACTCTCTTTCATCCTTTTTAATTTAATAAAATCCAACACCAAAAAACATAAGAAACACAAATGAAACCATCTTAAACCTATATTTTTTTTCCATTCTTCAAAATATGCAACCATCAAATCCATCACCGGAGAATCTCAAACGGAGCCAACACATAGAGGTTTAAGTTTCTTTTTGATTATATTTAATAAAATCCAACACCAAAAAACATAAGAAACACAAATGAAACCATCTTAAACCTATATTTTTTTTCCATTCTTCAAAATATGCAACCATCAAATCCATCACCGGAGAATCTCAAACGGAGCCAACACATAGAGGTTTAAGTTTCTTTTTGATTATATTTAATAAAATCCAACAACAAAAACATAAGAAACACAAATGAAACCATCTTAAACCTATATTTTTTTTTCCATTCTTCAAAACATGCAACCAACAAATCCATCACTGGAGAATCTCAAACGGAGCCAACACATAGAGGTTTAAGTTTCTTTTTGATTATATCTATTTTTTTTTCCCGAGTAGATCTAAAAACCCATCTTTGTTTGTTTTGTGTAGATCTAAAAACTATCATGCAACATGCCAGTAGGGGTGTTGATGGGTCAGGTTAATTGGGTTTCAGGTTATTCGGTTCGGGTTATTCGGGTTTTGAAGAATTTATAAATTAACCCGTAACCTAAGCCGAATAAGAATTGGGTTATTTGGGTTTGAGTTGTTCAGGTTCGGGTTTTTTGGGTCGGGTTTTGGGTGACCCAAATAAACTATGATTGAATTTACGTGCAACCTAATCTTGTTAGTTACGCAATAATATAATTTCAATTTCAAAAGCTTGAGAATAACAGTGATATTTATGTATCCAAAAGTGTTGAAAAACTTTTTATTATGTGTTTTTTGAATTCTTGCATGAAAAGATGGTTATATTATCACAAGAAAAGTTATAGACAAAACAAATAAATTTCAAACTATATAAAAATAATGAAAACTATCGATATTAAAATACAATGTTTGACAATATATAACTTTTTATATTCATAGTTTTAGCATTTGATACATTTGTGTATTTTTAAACATCCATTATTATTTAACCTTGCATGTTTCTAATTGTCTATAAATGAAAATTTAATATTCAAAGAATATATACTTTAAACAAATTTGACGTGTTATATTAGTATATATAAAACAAAGAGTAAACGGCCGAAATCGTTCTTGTGGTTTACCCTAATAATCAAGTTTCGTCCTTAACTATTTGAAATGACACTGACAGTCCTTTTGGGAAGGATAAAGATCACATCCAGTCCTTTATGCAAACGAACGTTTTAACTTTTCTGTTTTTTCCCTCAAGTGTTGTGCATGCGAGGGTAATATGGTCATTTCAAAAATTAAAGGACTAAAGTTGATATTTTCTCAACCCCACCACCACCATCACCATCACCATTTCCCATCAACAAACCCATAATTAAATCACCCTCACATGCACTAGCAGATCTAAATCACCATCATCAACCCAAATCAATAAATCACCAAATTAAATTAAAACAAACCCATAATCCTACACTAGCAGATCTAATCATTTTCAAAACTAAAATCTTAAAACATACCCTATTTAATTATTCATCTCCAAATCTAAAATTTTAAAACCATGTTCAATCCAATACGCATAAACCTATACATATACCCATGTCTTTCTCAATATATACTCATAATTCATACATCTATTTACAAATCCATTATCCAACTATTTCCTCCTTTATTAAGTCCATTGAATTGAAAATAGATAGATATATCAATGTTTCTGTCTCTTTCCCCCAATATTTTATTGGTGTGACTAGTTCGAGTAATCTACAAAACAACAAATCCAAATTGATGAGACATGAAAATTTATCTTCCAAAAAAAACACATTAAACACAAAGCATACTAAGTATGTGGCAAGTCTTGATATAATACGGTATCATCATCATCTAATCTGATTCCTCACAAAAGCTAAACCTACAACATAACATTCAAACTAGTCATTCAATCTCGACAGCCACTGCTATTTTCGTCTAGCCAGAATAACTTAACAAAACGGCGGCGGTTGGTGAGGGGTTGCTACGGTGGCGAGGAACAAAGGGAAACAGTGGAAGACGGCAGCGGTTAGTAAGGGCTTGCTACGGTGGCGAGGAACATCCGGCCACCGCCAAGATCCGGCCATCCTCTCTTTTTCCGACGTCCTTTTCTTTTTCTTATTCTTCTTTGTTTCCGGGAAAAAACCCCACCGGGAATAAAAACCCCTTCGATCCTCCTTTCCTGGTGGGTGATCGCCGACAGTGGTGGTGCATGGTGGATGAACATTGGAGGTGTACATATTTGTGTTTTTGGTTTTCAGATCTGTATATGTATATAGTTGGATTTTAGATTAGATATAAATATTAGATATATACAGATACAAGATAGGGAAAAACGTGGAAGGCAGATGGTGGCAAAAGTCAGAAATACCCTCACAGGAAGGCAGGTGAGAGAATTAACCGAGGGGAGAAAACGTCCGTTTGCATAAAGGACTGGATGTGATCCTTATCCTTCCCAAAAGGACTGACAGTGTCATTTCAAATAGTTAAGGACGAAACTTGATTATTAGGGTAAACCACAAGGACGATTTCGACCGTTTACTCTAAAACAAATAAACATCTTATTCGGGTTGACCCAAATTATAAGTTTTTAACCTGTAACCCGAACCAATTAAGCTTTGGGTTATTCGGGTTAACCCAAAAAATGACCCGTAAACCAAATAACCCAACCCGTTTCACCCAAACTCATTCGGGTTGGGTCGGGTTATTTGGGTTTGGTTATTTTCAACACCCCTACAACATGGCTGAAGATTTGAGGTATTTCTTGTCAATCCACGCTGGAAGAAGTAACAAAACATATCTTTGTTGATGTATATTCTTACTAACTTTTCTTTCTATTTCTACTATTTTTTGTGATATTTAACTTGGATTTATAATAATTATCTGGTTTCATGTTCTTGTTTCAGATCTCATGTTCTTGCTTTAGATCTGAAAGAATAAATTTTGGGGGTATTGATGGAAAAGAAGAGAGAAATGCTAATGGTTTGTAATTTTGTATCATGTAGATCTATAGATTTAGAATGAGATTTATATTTTGATGATTGTGATGTTTTGAAATTTGTTTGTAATTTTTTTTTTAATTTTTAATATTGGTTTGTAATCGATTCTGCTTGTAAAGAATTCACAAAAATGAATGATTATTTATTTTAATTTTATTCTTAATTTAAAATTTAATTACATAATATTATTTTTTTTGTTTATCAAAAATTAATTTAATTTTAAAATTAATTTAAGATTTAGATAAAAAAAAATTTATCAAAAATTATCTACCGACGGGAAATCCGTCGCTAATTCGGTCAACATGAATAAATTTTTTGCCTTTGAAAATACGTGCAGCGTCGGATTACCGACGGATATTTCCGTAGGTAATATTTGAGTTCCGACGAAAATATTACCGACGAGGTTTTTAGCTACGGATTTTTTCCGTCGTTAATCCGTCGGTGATAGCAGTTACCGACGGATTTGACCGTCGGTGAAGCCCAATTTTCTAGTAGTGGTCAAATCATGTATGTCATCTGTGTTATTTTTGTATTTATATCATGGAGATGAAGGGACATGTCAATAACACTTTTTGGGCGGGTATTGTGTGTGTGTGTGTGTGTGGTTGGGGGGGGGGGTGATGATAACTGAAAGTGAAAATGAGAAAACTTTTCAACTAGGGAGTGGTTGAGACAATAGCTCCTTGGTGAACTAATCTTTTCAGGTTGATTTAAAGGTCATACGGCTGTTTTGTGTGTGTCATTCCTGGTTTTAGAATATATGTTTTTTAAAGGTGTGATATACAAAAAAAAGATTGGGTTGTTTTTTTGTTGATGATAATGATGATTCAACCGCGAGGCAATGGTGATAATGTATGTTTTTGTATAGAACTATAGAATAAGTTTTCGTGTATGGTAGCATGATAATATAAATTTATGTATCAATTTCTTTTGTAATTGCACGCGTTATAATCAAAATCTGTTGGGAACATTTTTGTTGTTGATGATGTTGATTAAAAAAGAGTGAATGATATTTGAAAATAAACTGTTTTGGATGTAAGGAAAAGTATAATAGCGTCTTATGGTCTCCATTTTATGCACACATTATCCCTTTTTAAGTGAAATGACAAAGATGCCTTCACGTAAAAAAGGCTAACAGAGCCATTGTAACGACAGGGACGAAAAACCCATAACTAACAACGAAAAAAAACACTTTTTCCTTAAGGGATGAAAACTGAACTTTAAGGACAAAATTTCTAATTTACACTTTAATTTAATTTAATAATAATTTAATTAAATCAATAAACAAAATCATTAACATAGGATAGATAGTTAGACCGATCGGAGTAGCCAATTCCTTTTTGTCTTTTTCGCCCGGAACGCCCCATTTCGGTCCCGGGTTCGCGTGCTCGGTTGGTTTTAGAACGCGTCTGGAGTCTTGGCATTTTGTGGCCATATGGCCGTTGGTTGGCTTTGAAAACACAAAAAAAATGTTTTTTTTTTAAATTAACCATCCATCCTTTATATATATATATCTACACATATTTACACATTTCTATCTATCTATCTTCTTTCTTACTAGTTTTCTTCATCTTTTTCTATCTATCTTCTTTCTTACTAGTTTTCTTCATCTTTTTCTTCCAACAAATATTACATACATATTTACACATCTTTTTCTTCATCTTTTTCTAAACATAGTTTTCTTCATCTTTTTCTTCCAACAAATATTACATACATATTTACACATCTTTTTCTTCATCTTTTTCTTCCAACAAATATTACATACATATTTACACATCTTTTTCTTCATCTTCTTTCTTACTAGTTTTCTTCATCTTTTTCTTCCAACAAATATTACATACATATTTACACATCTTTTTCTTCATCTTTTTCTAAACATATTCTATATTTACACATCTTTTTCTTCCAACAAATATTACATACATATTTACACATCTTTTTCTTCACAAATATTACATACTATTTACACATCTTTTTCTTCCAACAAATATTACATACATATTTACACATCTTTTTCTTCATCTTTTTCTTCCAACAAATATTACATACATATTTACACATCTTCTTTCTTACTAGTTTTCTTCATCTTTTTCTTCCAACAAATATTACATACATATTTACACATCTTTTTCTTATCTTTTTCTTCATCTTTTTCTTAACAAATATTCATACATATTTCACATCTTTTTCTTCCAACAAATATTACATACATATTTACACATCTTTTTCTTCATCTTTTTCTAAAATCACCATATGGATTCCGATAAATCATCTGGATCTTCTAATGGGTCTGACGATTACGAAGACCGTGTCCAGAATGTGATTCTTCGAGCCGCCGAACTAGTTAGACGGCGGATTGCTGACCAACCTGCCCAATCATTCACCGAAGGGTACCAGTTGATCGTGATCGTATTGAAGCACACGCGCGTTTGATTAATGACTACTTTGCTGATGAACCGCGATACAACGCTAGACATTTCAGAAAACGGTTTCGTATGACAAAAAATTTGGAGGCTAGGTACCCATATTTTTAGTGTTGTGTGTTTTTTATTTAATAAAAAGTAGTATGTTTTAGTGCCACATGTCACCACATGATAGGTGGGAGGGCATTCCCTTAAAGGCTACTCCTCTTAGTCTTATGTCAATTTAATCTAATTAAACCAGCCAATTAAGTTAGAAATAGTCACAAAAGTACACACTATATCTCATCCATATCTCTACACCTAACTTAAAAAAACAGGACCCATAAACATGAAACAAAATACGAACTATTCAAAACCCTAGCCCGTTATGATTCCCGAACCACCAAACTGACCAGTCCTTTTCCATAACCTGCCACACAACCACACCCTAACCCACCGACTCACTCCATTATATATTATCACACACACTCTCTCACACACATTGGGTTTCATTATATATTTTCCCTTTGGGCTTCTATTCTCACTCTCTCACTCCCAAAAAAAACCAACTTTTTTTTTTCTTATTTATAAACAAAAAGTAAATAAAATTACTTCAAACAAATTATTCGCTAATTTATTTGGAGAAATCGTGTGTGTTTGTCCGCTTTGCGAGGGATATACACTTTTCACTAGATCCTGTTTTGAGGTATGATTTTTTTATTTTAATTTTTAGTATTTTTTTTAATTTTTCATAACTTTTTAGGGTTTTAATTGTGGTCATTTGCTTAGATCTGTACTATTTTGTGATTTTGTAAGTGTTTATGCTTTGATCTGTGTTGATCTCTCTGTTTATTTGTTTTGATTGTACGGAAATTGCTATTTTAGGGTTTCTAGTTTTTTTATATGCTAGTATATGTGTATGTATATGTGATTTATTTAGTAATAATTATTATGTGTATGTATATGTAGATATTATTTGAAGATAATAATTATTATGTGTATGTATATGTAGATATTATTTGAAGATAATAATTATTATGTGTATGTATATGTTTATATTATTTGAAGATTATACTAACTGTGTGTAATGCATGTGTTATTTTTATTTATTCAAATCAATTATTGATTTATATTTTGTTCTAAACTTCTTTTTAAATTTGTTTTTTCTTTTTTTGTTGCTTTACTTGTTTATGTTTATATGCTAGTATATGTGTATGTATATGTAGATATTATTTGAAGATAATAATTATTATGTGTATGTATATGTAGATATTATTTGAAGATAATAATTATTATGTGTGGAATGCATGTTTTATAATTTCATTATTTATTTAATTTATGTAAAACTAATATGGTTTTATGTTCTTTTTTGTGATTTTGAATTGAGGTTACTGGAAATTGTGGTTAATATGTTATAGATGTATAAGTTTATGAGAATATGTATAAACTTTTGGGATGGTTTTCGATTTTTTTAGTTTCAGTGAATAGACTTTTATGAATGGTGAACTGACTTTGATGTTTTATGTTATTCAGGTGTTATCATGGTGAGGAAGAGGAGAACCGGACTTCCCGGTGCAGGTGAGAGTTCTGAGGCTCAAGGAGCTAGTGCTGGACAAGGCGATGTTGCTCCACAACCAGCACAACAACAGCCTCAGCAGGGAGGCGGTCAAGGTGCTGGTGCACAGAGACCACCACCACAGCAACAGCCGCCTCAACAGATGCAACAACAAGGTGGATACCAAGGACAAGGGCGAGGTGGCCCTGGACGAGGTGGTCCAGGGCCACGGGGTCCTTACCAAGGGCAAGGCGGACCTCCACAAGGAGGAAGAGGTCCGGGTCCACGAGGACCACCACGTGGTGGCATGGCTCCCCAGCAACAGTATCCTGGTGGACCAATGGATCAACCGCCACAAGGGCGTGGGTATCAGCAACAACAGCAGCCTCCAAGAGGAACTGCATCATATCAGCGCGGTGTTGGTTCTGGACCTGTGTACACCGGTGGACCTTCCATGACACCAACTCCCGAGCTGCACCAAGCAACACAGGCTCCCCAGCAACCTGGGGTCACTATGCAACCAGCTGCTTATGGACAACCGCCTGCTGAAGCGGTTCATGCGGAGTCGTCTTCTGCTGGTTTGCCTACCAATCAGCCTGTGCATGAGGCAATGGAACAGCTTTCTATCCATAAAGTGGAGCCTATTCAAGCTGCACCTGCTTCCAGTAAATCATTGAGATTTCCTTTGCGCCCAGGAAAAGGTAAATTGGGAACAACGTGCATTGTGAAGGCCAACCACTTCTTTGCTGAACTGCCTGACAAGGATTTGCACCAGTATGATGTGAGTTCCGAGGTTTTTTCTTTCTGTTATAAATGCTCTATTGTTTAATTTTAAATTTTTAATATCTATTCTTGACTTAAATATGTTTATGTGTGATTGTATTAGGTTACTATTACTCCTGAGGTGACCTCTCGTGGCGTGAATCGTGCTGTTATTGCACAGCTTGTGAAGCTTTACAAGGTTTCTCATCTTGGAAAGCGACTACCTGCTTATGATGGAAGAAAGAGTCTCTATACGGCTGGGCCTCTCCCTTTTATTTCAAAGGATTTCAAAATTACTCTGCTTGATGAAGATGATGGTTCCGGTGGTCCCAGGTCTCGAATCTTAATTAATTATAACTGTTTTTGCTCAATTATATGTACTGGCACTTGTTTATGCTAACAGTTCTCTTTGCTAATCTTGATTTAGGAGGGAGAGGGAATTCAAAGTTGCAATCAAGTTGGCTTCACGTGCTGACTTGCATCACTTAGAAATGTTTCTAAAGGGAAGGCAGGCTGATGCACCGCAAGAAGCTCTTCAGGTGCTGGATATTGTTCTTCGGGAGTTGCCTACCAACAAGTAAGCATCTTAGTCTAGATGCAATTTTTTTACTGATGTCATTTTTATATATTATGTTCTGCTTCTCTCACATTGTTCGGTTGTATGTAGGTACACACCAGTTGGCCGATCGTTCTATGACCCTCATCTGGGTCAAAGGCAACCATTGGGTGAAGGGCTCGAAAGTTGGCGTGGTTTCTATCAGAGCATTCGTCCTACTCAAATGGGCCTGTCTCTTAATATAGGTTTGTATTTCTTTGTCTTAAAGATTGGCTTTCGGGTATTATTCCCACTATATTCAGAACTTGGGGAAACTTGCGATATCTTTTTAAATTTGATGTATATATATTACAATTTTTATTTCACTGAGCTTGCTATTTAACATTGTTGTGCTGCAGATATGTCGTCAACTGCCTTCATTGAGCCACTGCCTGTAATTGATTTTGTGACTGAGCTCCTGAACAGGGATGTCACAGCTAGACCATTATCTGATTCTGACCGTGTTAAGGTTAAATTTCTCATACATATAGCATTGATTCTTTGTGATTGACATTGGTTTTTAGTTTGGTGGTTTGTGGAACAAATAAACTTTCAACAAAAGGGTCTATGTTCTTCACTGTTTCTTGAAATTGTGAATTGGATTTATTCAGTCACCCAGCAATCTCAAAGTTGAGTGGATTTTAGATTGTATCTTCGTGTGGTATCATTTTAACTGATGACCATCATTAAGAAGGATTGATGGTCTTTCTCTTTTTAATGAGTTTTTACCTGGACCTTTAGCTATTTATATTGCATACTGTTTGATAAAGTTGACTGGGCATCTCTGACTTTTTTTTGGTATTTCATAGATAAAAAAAGCACTAAGAGGAGTCAAGGTCGAAGTAACACATCGTGGAAATATGCGACGCAAGTATCGAATATCTGGGTTAACATCTCAAGCAACAAGGGAGCTGAAGTAAGAAAAAATAATGTTTTTGAAACTGTTGTTTATCAAAGATTGAATTTGATTGTATTTTGAACTGACATTTTTCATTCTGTCAGTTTCCCAGTGGATGACAGCGGAACGATGAAATCTGTAGTTGAGTACTTCCGTGAGACGTATGGATTTGTGATCCAGCACATACAATGGCCTTGTCTTCAAGTTGGAAATACTCAGAGACCTAATTACTTACCTATGGAGGTTAGTTATAACTTTGTTTTTTCATCTGATGGTTTAACAGTTGTTAACATGAAATAAGGTCTAATGTCTTAAATAATCAGGTCTGCAAAATTGTAGAGGGTCAAAGGTATTCAAAGAGGTTGAATGAGAGGCAAATTACCGCTCTTCTCAAAGTTACTTGCCAGCGTCCCCAGGATAGGGAGAGAGATATTTTAAAGGTTTGGCACTTTTACTTTTGTGTTAATAGAGTCGCTTGTTGGAGTTTCTCATGTATGTTTCAGTTAACTTTTTGTTTAGAACATTACTGTTATTCGGATCTTTGTGCACAGTTTTTTGGTGTTGCGGACAATTTTCTTACCTGTATTTTAGGGCCTAATGTAGTGTTCGGCTTTGATAATCCATTAGGATCTTAAATGATTTTTTCCTTGTTTGTTGATATGGGGACCTCTTGTAAGTTTGATTTTTTCATGCAAGTTTCAGTGAACTTAGCTGCTTATTATTTATTTTTACACGGTTTATGCTTCTGCAGACTGTGGCTCACAATAATTATGCTAATGATGATTATGCCAAAGAGTTCGGTATTAAAATCAGTCCAAAACTTGCCTCTGTTGAAGCCAGGATCTTGCCGCCTCCATGGGTAAGTGGGTATCATTTAAGTTTATTTGCATTCTAAGTACATCTTCTGACTTTTTATTTTACTTTGTAGCTCAAGTATCACGACACTGGCCGCGAAAAGGATTGTCTCCCTCAAGTAGGTCAATGGAATATGATGAACAAGGTAGCTGTTCTTCTCATCATCTATATCATTACTTGCTCACATTTATGTGGCTTCAGTCATTAGAACATATGCTTTCTGTGTTTTATCTGTAAACATGGTGAGTTTTTTTTTTGTATTTGGAAAAGCTTGTTTTCTTGTTTGCATAGCCACATGATCGCGCGAGTAGATTACTCGGGTTTAACCTGTGAAGGCTGATGTTAATATATGTCTAATTGCTTTAATATTTTGAACATGAATCTTTATTCATCCTTTCTGTATGTAGTATATTAGAAATGTTCTATTAGATGTTAAGATATGCACTTCACTCTAAAATTGCAGCCCTTGCCGTGTGCTTTTTTTTACTGCCGTTATCATCTGTTAGGTTGTAAGTAATTATTACACATGCCTGCCAGTTATCTTAGTTTCTCATATATATTTATGGTGCCATCGTTGTAGATGTTGGCTGTTGGAGGTTTTTGCTTATATGTCCATTTAGTCTGGTTGCATGTTATAGTCTGTGTTTTTTGTTTTTTTAAGTATGGCCGAGATAATCTGGTTGCTCCTTAAAATTTTTTGTCTGAGATGTATAAATATTTATTTTGCTTAATAATTTGGTGCAGAAAATGGTCAATGGGGGTAGAGTGGCCAGCTGGATCTGCATAAATTTTGCCCGCAATGTGCAAGATAATATGGCTCGCAATTTCTGTCATGAACTTGCGCAGATGTGCAATATTTCTGGCATGGTACGTCAAAGTCTCAATTTGTTTTGCAAGTTTCCCTTGAGGTGCACCTGGGATGCTTATTAAATAAGTTGTCTTGAACTTTGTTATTGTTGATGTAGGCATTTAATCCTGAACCTGTGCTTCCAGCACTTAGTGATCGTCCTGATCGGGTTGAGAGAGTGTTGAAAGCTCGTTTTCATGAAGCTATGACTAAGCTACAACCTCAGAGAAAGGAGCTTGATCTGCTGATTGTCATTCTGCCAGACAACAATGGATCTCTTTATGGTATTTAGTCTGATCTACCACATATAGAAGCTGCAGTTCAACTCACTTACTTGGGCTCTTTTCTGTTTCATTTTTTACGGGTCGAATTTTTTTTATTATTTAAAAATAGATTATTGTTAATTTATTGTTATTTTAACCATAGTTGGCACATTTATATATAAATTGACCCGTTTTAATCACGTATATATTACCCACCCGTCTTGCTGCACTTGTTATTTTTAGTTTTTGCTGAGTGCTTTGTGTGTTTTTGCTTTGAGATATCAAGTTTGATGTTTTGTATTTTTCTTGTTTTCTGTGTAGGTGACCTGAAACGAATTTGTGAGACTGATCTTGGGATTGTCTCCCAATGCTGTCTAACAAAACATGTTTTTAAAATGAGTAAGCAGTATCTAGCAAATGTAGCCCTAAAGATAAATGTGAAGGTTGGAGGAAGGAACACAGTCCTTCGTGATGCAATATCAAGGCGAATACCTAATGTCAGTGATGTTCCAACCATCATTTTCGGAGCAGATGTTACTCATCCGCATCCTGGGGAAGATTCAAGTCCCTCTATTGCTGCTGTATGATACATACTTGCCTAATTTGCAACTTATATTTTAATTTTATTTTATTCTAGGTTGTTTGTATTACTAAACTTTGGTTTTACTGCTTATAGGTTGTTGCTTCTCAAGATTGGCCTGAGATCACAAAATATGCTGGCTTGGTTTGTGCACAAGCCCACAGACAAGAACTTATTCAAGATCTGTACAAGGAGTGGAATGACCCAAATAAAGGCAAAGTTTCTGGCGGCATGATAAAGTATGCTTTTTTGTTGCTATTTTCTATTGGTGGCAAAATGGGTAGTCACAAAGGCTAGAACAGTTTTGGGCTGAATTAGTTATAAAAAGGAATCTCTAATATGTTTACAGATATCGTTTTAATACAATTAAGTTTTTGAACAGTACCCATTTAAGTTGGTCAACTCACTTGCGCTGCTCACTTTTTGTTGATCTCCTTTTCACTTCCATGGGAAAAGCAAATCCTAGCTTAACTTATTCAGAAGCAAATTATCTGAAATTTCTGAAATTTCCATCTTTAATACATTACCTGAGCAAAGAAACCACCCACCTCACGGGCTTTTGGGTTTTTTATTGCTCGGTTATTATTCTCGTCTGATAACTAATATGGCTTTTTGGGGTTTCTATCATTGCTTACTATTGTTTACTTATTATACTGGTCTGGTAAATAATCGTCTTTGGGTTTTCCATCAATATGGTCTGATGAATGTGTTTTTTATGAAATGAAAACAATAGGGAACTCCTCATATCTTTCCGCAGAGCTACAGGGCAAAAACCACAACGGATCATCTTCTACAGGTATTCGATCGTTTATCATTAATTGTAAACTGTACCTTTTGCATCAATTGTATTTGAACTGTGTTTGAATTTTCTGATGACATTGTAGGGATGGAGTTAGTGAGGGCCAGTTTTATCAAGTTCTGCTGTATGAGCTTGATGCTATTCGTAAGGTAAGAAAATTTACATGTCTAAGTTATAATGTAATTCAGTCACCGCTTTTCATGTATAACTTATAATGTAATTCAGTCACCGCTTTTGTGTAATCGTATCATTGAACTTTTACCAGGCTTGTGCATCTCTTGAACCAAATTATCAGCCTCCAGTAACGTTTGTGGTGGTTCAAAAACGTCATCACACTAGGCTGTTTGCTAACAACCACCAAGATCGTAATTCTACTGACAGGAGTGGAAATATACTGCCAGGTATATTTAAATTATTTAATGGTAGATATTTTTGACACATTCACCTATGAACATTAGAATATGTTGATATTTAATCCCTAGGGATTGCCTGAAAGGAAATCAGTTTGTTAGGCCACTTAAAAAATCATTTTTATTAAATATATTGGTATTATAGGTCAATTCAACCCTTTCGACACTTACCAAAATCATTATTTTTCTCTTTGATAACTAGTGGGCCATATTGGCAATCATTAGATTTAGAGCATCTGTTTCTGTTGTTACAGATTTACTTATTTTTGTTTGGAAACCTGCAGGCACCGTTGTTGATTCAAAGATATGTCATCCCACAGAATTCGACTTTTACTTGTGCAGCCATGCTGGAATTCAAGTATGTGTAAATGCATTTAGTTCTATTTGGCTTGAATTATGATCAAAACATGCTACAGTTAATTTCTTTGCATTAAAATATTGTTGATAATCATAATCCAACAAAAAATGCTTTTTAGTATTCGCTTGTTAACCTTGTTTTGTTGGGCAGGGTACGAGCCGTCCAGCTCATTACCATGTATTATGGGACGAAAACAAGTTTGAAGCTGATGCATTGCAGTCGCTCACAAATAACTTGTGTTACACGTATGTCTATTCTATCAGATTTAATTTTTGTCCATATTTTTCAAACATCATCTTAACTTAATTATGTTGTGGTTTACGTGTGATTTAACAGTTATGCTAGGTGCACTCGCTCAGTGTCTATTGGTAAGTTCTCTCTTAACATCTTTGTTCATATCATGAAATTCTTTTATCTAGTTATTTGTTTTCTTGAAAAGCAGCACTTGACTTGACCAATGGTTTGTTGAAAATGTTGTTTAATAGTAAACAAAGTAACAAATCTGCATCTTGTTGAGTTCTTTAATAAATATGTATGTTATAAATGTAAACAATATTATTTTAAGTATTTTCCAAATCATTTTTTCACAGCTTTCTTCTAACAAAATTTGTCATCTCTCCTAAAAACTACACTTCATGCATTTGTTCAAATTACTGCTTTCGTGGGTTGCTATATATTTATTATTGTTTGGTATGATTCAACAGTACCTCCAGCATACTATGCCCATCTGGCTGCTTTCCGTGCACGGTTTTATATGGAGCCAGATACATCAGACAGTGGGTCAATGACGAGTGGTGCTGCTGGTCGTGGGATGGGTGTAAGGAGCACACGTGTGCCAGGGGCAAATGCTGCTGTTAGACCTCTTCCTGCCCTCAAGGATAATGTGAAGCGGGTCATGTTCTACTGCTAGAATTGTATCTCATCAGTGGCTTGTTTCATGATGACGGGCTGAAAATTTACTGTGTTTTGCTACTTGTGTACTTGAATTTACAATACTGTCTCTGGCCTTTACACATGGCTTGCTTTTGTCTGTTCTTCGACTTAAAACTGTGATGTTGATTCTCTCCTGGTTGGTATGACGATTTAAAATGTGATTCCTTCTGATTTTCATTTAGCAGATGCCTGTGATTTGCCAAGTTAAATTGTGTTTAGGAGATTTATGTTTCACATGATTGTTTTTATCTGTTGCCATAAACTCGTTCATCTAATCAGAATTTTTCACGATTTTTTGAAGTCAAACTAACCTAACCTGCAAATCTGCTATTGGTTAACCAAATTGCCTGGTATGAAAAGCCCTGTTTAAAAAATGTAACTCGATTTGCAGGCCCGGTCTGCTGATTGATAATGTAAAGACAAACCAGAATAATACAAATCACATATATTTTAGGTTTATGAAAATATAATTTTATATAGAGATTAATTAAGTTTTTTTCTACTTATAAAATAGATGTTTTTAAAAAAAGTTATTTGCGTAAAAAAAAGTTTAGTTTGAACAGTTTTTTGAATTTGAAATTTAACAGCAAAAATCCAAAAATAAAAGCAAACTATATAGGGTGGGTTCGGCATGCTCACGACAACCTCATGCCGTGGTGAAACACAACCGCCACCTAATTGGCATACACATGGCACATCACGAATTGCCGTTGTGTAAAAGTGACCGTTTAAATGGTCATATGGTCCTTCATGCTGTGGTGAAACACCGCCGGCCCTAATTGGCATACACATGACATCACGAATTGCCGGTGTGTGAAAGTGACCGTTTAAATGGTCATATGGTTCTTAACGTGATCGCTGTTAGCAATAAGAAAAATGATATTAATAAATTTAAACCTTTTCTTAAAAGCCTAATTAAATACTATCAATCTCTAACATTTTCACTCGAACAAACAACTACAAACACTCTAAAAAGTTATACCTAGCGGTAATATTAAAACAAATAAGTATTTCCTCTTAAATAGTTGCATGTAAATGACAAAACTCAGAAAGTGTTAAATATAAAGCTACAAATATGGAATGCGAAGTATATTAACCAGCAAGGTTTATATACTCATGTCTTCCAAGACTGGAAGTTCTTTTCTATCTTAAATAAAACATGAAAGCAGTCTCTAGACCGTCGTGGTATAAGGTTGTCAACATCTTACTTACTTTTTACACATGGCACATCACGAATTGCCGTTGTGTAAAAGTGACCGTTTAAATGGTCATATGGTCCTTCATGCTGTGGTGAAACACCGCCGGCCCTAATTGGCATACACATGGCACATCACGAATTGCCGTTGTGTAAAAGTGACCGTTTAAATGGTCATATGGTCCTTCATGCTGTGGTGAAACACCGCCGGCCCTAATTGGCATACACATGACATCACGAATTGCCGGTGTGTGAAAGTGACCGTTTAAATGGTCATATGGTTCTTAACGTGATCGCTGTTAGCAATAAGAAAAATGATATTAATAAATTTAAACCTTTTCTTAAAAGCCTAATTAAATACTATCAATCTCTAACATTTTCACTCGAACAAACAACTACAAACACTCTAAAAAGTTATACCTAGCGGTAATATTAAAACAAATAAGTATTTCCTCTTAAATAGTTGCATGTAAATGACAAAACTCAGAAAGTGTTAAATATAAAGCTACAAATATGGAATGCGAAGTATATTAACCAGCAAGGTTTATATACTCATGTCTTCCAAGACTGGAAGTTCTTTTCTATCTTAAATAAAACATGAAAGCAGTCTCTAGACCGTCGTGGTATAAGGTTGTCAACATCTTACTTACTTTTTACATAATGCAAGTATAATTTAGGTTTGTTTAGTGCATTTTTTTCTCAGTAAAAAGGAAAGGGTAGTATTATAAAGAAAGGGTGGAAGCTGACTTAGAAAGAGATGCTTAAAAAGATGAGAACAAACGAACTCTAGCTTTATGTAAGCAAAATTAATCTATATAGTCAGTCAATCTAACTTTCTGTGAAAAACAATGAAAGAATATAAATATACAAAAAAAGGTGGTGAAAATAGCTATAGTTGCTTAATTACAATCAATTTGAATAGTATAGAATGAATCATCCCCATCATCATCCAAATCCACATCCATATCCATGTTGATTCCATAAACATCTTCCTCTCTTTCTTCATCCCATCTAATCACTTCTCTAATATACATCAAACTTTCTTCGACTGATGCACGTTTCCTAGCAATGCTCTGACACACGAAAAGCTTCCTACCCGTGACTGACGCATACAACTCTTTAAACTTCATGGCTACATAATAGTAAGCTTGGTTCGCCAGCGTTTGGTGGTTATGGCTCGTTTTCAGAGGCCTGAAGTCATGGAACCATTCACAAAGTGTTAATGGGGTTCGGGCTATTTTGTCTTCAAAAGCGTCGTATTTGTTTAGGATAAGTACGAAAGGGATGTTGGCAAAAGAAGGATGTTTTATTAGGCTCTCAAAGGAGTCTCTATTTGCTAACATCTTATTTTTCATGACACCCTTGTATTGTGATGATTGCTGGTCATAGTCGCTTAAAGCAATGCAATATACTACGACCTGTGCGCCTTCGAGCATGTCTAACCATTTGCAATTGCTATAGATTTCTCCCTTTGTGCTCATGCGAATTAATTGATACCTATTAAAAAATCGGCAATGAAACAGAGGAAAGCAAAGAATACAAAAAAACGAAAAGAAAAAAAGAGTAAAGGTAATAGAATGGGCAAGTATAATGGATCAAACATGTCATGTTGGGTAGGTTGAGCCACAATCTCTTTTGATAAACAGTAACCTAATTTTTCAAGATAAAACAGCTTAGGAGGCTATGAGCATATACTTTAAGCGAACTTCAACAATTTGAACCGTTTCTTTATATCTCAATTTCTTCTATTTGACCCGTTTGATCCTAGGGATAAGTCATAATAGTTTTAGCACATGAGTTTTACAAAGTTATTTAAGATGGAAAAGCATTGTTCCAAGGTTGATCCGACTGGCATTAACAGTTTCCCATTATAACATGAACCTGCCTTGAGAAATTATCCAACCCACCCAACAGAAAATAGAGGAAAAACTTCACTGATCAATTTATCTGGTTTGTCTAATTTCAAGACTTACTTTATTAAAGAAGATTCCACATTTTCATCATCCATTTCATACATGGGGCTATGATCACTGAATGAGAAGTCAAGAAAGGAAAGACCATTGCTTGGTGTTACTCCTTCAGCATATAAAATGTCAGTCTCTGATGGCTCGTAATCATTGCTCGACAACTCGATAACCTATAAATCATAACGAGCTCAGCAGAAATCACACATGAATAATCTTTAACTTTACTTCATCCATTTAACCTTTTCGACATAAAGTATAACCAAATCAAGCATCTATAGGTAGAATGGATCTGCCACCTCTAAGTGGGACTAACAAAACGGATTTTACCTGATCAAGATAAAATTTGGCCACATCTGGAAGCAAATGCAGCTCGTCTCTTCGCTTGTAGGTTTCCTGAATAGCTGGATCCTTCCAAACCTTATCTACTAGAGGGGCATACTCGCGTGTTGCAGCAGGAAAGTAATTGTCAAAATCACCCGAAGCCATTATTTCCAGTAACCAATCAGAAAAATGCTTGGATTTTGGGTTTAGAGAGTAGGTAAATCGTGTACTTTTGTCAACTTTTAAATAACCTGCAAAGTGGAAGTCAATTATGTATAAAGGTAGAAACTCCAACTCATTCATTTATGAATGAGTCAGTTCAAATTATGTGTCATCTCTAAGGTATCAAATAGATAAAAATATAAAACGCTAGCTTGAAAAGCAACAGCCTAACGGGTCCAACGGGTTGAAGAAGTCAGAATTCGACCATAGTGTACGTTTTGTATATCAATAGAACTTGCAATAATTTTGGACAGAAACTGTCTCATTTCAGCTAGCTCACACCGTTCCGTCTCATCCCAAAAAATTACCCATTTAGCACGAGGTTATTTTGACCCATTACACAACCCACCTATTTTCCACCTCCATTTAAAACCATATCCGTGATATCATAATGACACCATGGATGTTAATGTAAAAGCAAAAAGTGAAAATACACTATAGATGTTTATTCACTAAATTTATAATTTGTGGCTGTATGTAACACCTTGAATGCACTCTTCATTTTGCGAATTGTATGGTTTTAATTCCATCAGGGCCTCCTCTTCAAAATGCTCTCGTCCCTCGAGCAAGATACTAAGATATCTGAACGTGTTACTTTGTATCTTGTGCTTGAGATACTGCAACTCCTCAGCACTGAACTTGTCACCATATAAAAACCTCATCTGCAAAAGAACAAGATTCATACGAATTTCATTACTCAAGGTCAAAATAATCAGATTTGAGAAGGCACCTAAATGGTTGCTAGAAATAACAAAAGAATCATATGTCGGCAATTTAAAAACAGTTGGCTCAAAGGGATAAAGTGTCAAAAATTAACCAAGACTAACCTGCTACACGTTTTACTTTAACCAAATGGATTGTTTTCGTACTAGAAAAATCTTGTGGTCACATATTACATATCTACTAATTATTAAAAATGGAAAAATAATGTTTGTGGGTCAAGCAAACCCAACAGTTTCAATCTGTACCAAAAAATAGCTGATTTCAACTGAACTGTTTTGCCCAGTCACCCAAATCGGCCATTTTGTAACATCTAGGAACCTAAGTTTAGTAATCATCAAAGCCAGTAACATAAAAATTATATGGCATGTAAATACCTGCTTGAAAATAGTGCTTGTCCCTGATCCTTCCAAACCAAAAAGCATAATCTTTTGAACTCTTGAATGCTCCATATTCAGAGACATAGACTTACTTAAGAGTGTACTTGTGTCATGATTTGACATATGAGAATGCTCATGTGGTACGGGCAAACAAAACAAGGAAGAAATGAACCGAGTAGAGGCCTACCTACCAGTAAACACAAGTTTAAAACCAGTTAAGTCCCGGCTAAGTATCACAAAACATTAATGATGGATATATATTTGTAAGATGATGTATTAACCAGCAACTAAATGAGAACCTTTCCCCAAATGTTTCCTTTGATATTATTTTGACCCTCTTCCTCATACGATCCATCATCATATAGCCAGAAATGTGTTCCTTGTGGGCATTGAACCTTGGCTAACTGAAATGCAAATCAATGACTATATCATGTTCCAATAGAAGTGAGTTTAAAGTCACTCACACAAGACTTGATACGATGGCACAATGAAACCTACGTAGAATTAAAAGGACTCCGAGACCGATGAATATCAAGAAATTCAAAGCAAAGTGACCATTTATGGGAATATGACCAGTTCAAGCCAGTCAGGTCACGGGTCAAAACTGGTTATTTTTAGCATTGTTCAAACAAGTTGATTGGGGTCAGATTGTGGTTGCGTGGATCCATAATTATCCGTTAATAGTTACTGCAGTGAACATGCTATTTTAACATTCTGGGTGTTAAAAGACACTTTGCAGGTCCTTCAACCCGATTGGCCCATTTGCCTTGTAACAAACTTCTATGAATTCAGGAGCTCTACTCTGATCAACACAAGCTAGTGCAAACCAAAACTAACATCAACTAGGGTAAGCCGATTAGATAACAACGTTGAATGAAGCCATGAACCACTACCAAAATAACAAAATGACCAAGGAAAGTGATAATAACTTGATTTTTGAAGTCGCAACAATCAGATTTAAAAAATGTCTAACCAAACACCCATTAATACAAATTTAAATGGTGTTTAACTTACTAATGATCATATTTAAGTGACGATGGTGATTTCAAATTTGCAAACAAAAGTTAACCTAAATATAAATATACACCAGTAAAGAATACAAATGATTTACCTTTAGCACCTTAAGCTCAACTTTCGTAATCTCCCTACCATTAATATAAACGCCTGTGTTTCCATTACTAGCATCCACTTGAAGCTTACCTCCCACATTCAGTTTCGAACTCACTATCCTATCAGGCTTCCCCCCTTCCTATAAATACATCACACTCAAAATCAAACTACATTACAACAAAACAAACCATCAAACTTCAAAATTCGACAAAAAAAAAAAAAAAGGAAAAATTTATGAGAGAATTTGGAAGGGTTTTGAAAAAGATTGAATTTTGGAAAGGGTTTTGAAAAAGATTGAATTTTGGAAATGGGTTTTGAAAAAGATTGAATTTTGGAATGGGTTTTGAAAAAGATTGAATTTTGGAATGGGTTTTGAAAAAGATTGAATTTTGGAATGGGTTTTGAAAAAGATTGAATTTTGGAATGGGTTTTGAAAAAGATTGAATTTTGGAATGGGTTTTGAAAAAGATTGAATTTTGGAATGGGTTTTGAAAAAGATTGAATTTTGGAATGGGTTTTGAAAAAGATTGAATTTTGGAATGGGTTTTGAAAAAGATTGAATTTTGGAATGGGTTTTGAAAAAGATTGAATTTTGGAATGGGTTTTGAAAAAGATTGAATTTTGGAATGGGTTTTGAAAAAGATTGAATTTTGGAATGGGTTTTGAAAAAGATTGAATTTTGGAATGGGTTTTGAAAAAGATTGAATTTTGGAATGGGTTTTGAAAAAGATTGAATTTTGGAATGGGTTTTGAAAAAGATTGAATTTTGGAATGGGTTTTGAAAAAGATTGAATTTTGGAATGGGTTTTGAAAAAGATTGAATTTTGGAATGGGTTTTGAAAAAGATTGAATTTTGGAATGGGTTTTGAAAAAGATTGAATTTTGGAATGGGTTTTGAAAAAGATTGAATTTTGGAATGGGTTTTGAAAAAGATTGAATTTTGGAATGGGTTTTGAAAAAGATTGAATTTTGGAATGGGTTTTGAAAAAGATTGAATTTTGGAATGGGTTTTGAAAAAGATTGAATTTTGGAATGGGTTTTGAAAAAGATTGAATTTAGGAAGGGTTTTGAAAAAGATTGAATTTTGGAAATGGGTTTTGAAAAAGATTGAATTTTGGTGGGAATTGGAATGGTTGTGGGTTGGTAATCAACAGAAATGGAGAAATCAAGTTGGTGTTGATCAGGTAATGGAGCACCTGGAGGTAACATTTTCCTGAGGATATCTTCCCAGTGATCCTGATCATTATTATTATTATCAGTATCATCTTCACTCATTTTTTTAAAATTGTGAGATCATAAGAATAATGATAATAATAATGAGATATTGAGATGTATGTATATGTATGTATAGGTTGTGTATGTGAGAAGGAAGGGAGGAAGCGGAGACGGAGGATTTGGAGAGGTTTGTGTTTTTTGTTTGTGTTTAACTGTTTATGTTGGGGGCAGGTTGGATACGCTCCTTTTTCAAACCCCGACCTCTCTATAATAAATAAATAAATAAATAAATAAATTCCTTAAATGGGTAACGGAAAAATAAATAAATCAAAATTCAAATATAAGTTATTGGGATTTTTAGTATTTTTGTGATTGAGTTGTAGACTTCTATCTAACGAGAAGGTATCTGCGCGGGGTGGTGGTGGGTAGGATGTGGTTATTAATGTAAAATAATTGATGTAAAATGGATATTGTAGTTATTTTAAGGGTTAAAGAATGTATGTTGTAAATAATTTCATTAAGAGTATTATAGGTATATTAGGTGAAAATATTTAAATTAGTAAATAAAGGAGAGATGTAGTTTGGATAGATAGGGTTTATAATATTTTAAGGATATTTTGTGTATATTATGGTGTGTGGGTTGAGAATGTGTTAAAAGTTAAAGATATTTTAGGTTTTTTAAAGATAGAAAGTTAAAAAGGTGGAGGGATAATTTGTTTCATAAGGGAGTAAAGACTAGTATCTATACGAGGGATATTGATATTAATTACCCAAATAAATTTCTGTCACTTGAGTCGCCTAATATGTCGATAATTCAAACAGTAATATCTGGATTGGATCAAGTTATCATTAATGTGTCGTTTAAGTTAGAAATGCCAATAACTTGTGTCGTTTACGTGTAGGACCGGTTTGAGGGTATTCAACACGCGCAAACGAACGGGCCTAGTTTTGTTTAAGGGTCCAAAAGTTCAATCATATATTAAATGTTCATATTATAATACCTAACAATTACAATGGAATATTTTGTTTCTGTTTACAGTTGCTCATTATGAAAAAGGTATTTTGGTTTTCTATAAGAGGGAATACGTAAAGATATCGATAAGCTTTTGAATTTGCTTTTGTAATGTTTTTTGTTATTCTAATAATAGAAGAACTTCTTCATATAAAATTTCGTTATTTTGTTTGCATATGCTATCACTATTACGAGTTTAATATAAATGAAACAAAAAAATTTCCCTAATACATTTCACTTAATATAAATTTTTATTTGATTAAAGATCTTTATATT
>CM067167.1:67368009-67380241 GCA_034093135.1 Erigeron breviscapus
TCACCTTAGGTTCGTGAAGAAAGCTTTCTCACTCTAGGTTATCCTTTTATCACCTTAGGTTCGTGAAGAACTTAGTAGGTTTGCACTCTATAATTGAGGAGATTAAAAGGATAACACGGTTAAAACCCCATTGTGATTGAGCCCAACAATCAATGCTCAAACATTGGCGCCATCCGTGAATTTACTGATCACTGGACGGTTTTTTGTTGTTACAAAGCAAAAATCATCATCTTTTTTCTTGTTGTTTCTTGTTTGTTTCTTAGCTTCACATGGCTGAGGAATTCACTCCTATTTCTCATGTTATCCCTTCTGGGTTGGGGAAGGGTGTTGATGGAGGTGAATCTCCAGTAATCAATCTGGAAACCTCTGAGATCTCTAATGTTCAAAATATCTCTGGTGAAAAATTTCCAGATCTTGGTTCTAGATCTAGTGAAATGGTGACAAATACAACTAATGTTGTTTCTGGTGGTGGATCTAGGTTACCACCCAGGGTGAGCTTTGGATCTAGCCTTGGGTCTGGTAGTGCTAGTGTTGGATCACTCTTTTCCACACCTTCACCTTCTATATCTCCTCTCATCTCCTTGTTTTCAACACCCCCACCTAACACTTCTCCCATCAATGCACTCTCTTCACTTTCCTCTGGTCCTGGTGTGGTAAACTCTCAAAAGAGCATAATGACTTCCACCATGGCTAGCATGGCTAGTTCTTCCTTGGTGGGAGGTCAGGCTAGTTCCTCACAATATGTAACCATTCAGGAAAGTCATTTGTTAGAGTTGATAAAATTAGCTGCCAAAGGCACTCAACAGGTGCAAGTACCACTACCTACTCCAGCCCCAACTGATTGGTTCTCCCAACTCTCTGCTGCTTTAAGGCCAGCTCAATCCCAGCCTGTTCCCCAACCTCCCCCACAGCCTACAGGCATGGAGTCTATAATGAAGTTGTTGGTGGAAGAGCTGAAGAGGCAAAAGCCAGTTGAGCCTGTTCCTGAACCAGTCAACCCGGCGAAAGAGTTATTAAAAATGTTAAAGATAGCAGCGGGGGAGGAAGCTGATGAGCAAGCGAGAGTGGCCAAGGTGCCAAAGTCAGCTACGAAGTCGAGGTTTTGTGATTGGGTGGCAAATTATGCTTTCCCGGATGGTCAGAAGGTCCCTACCATTGTTGGTACTTATGATGGTACTAGGGATCCGGAAGATCATCTGGCAATCTATGATCAGGCTGTGCTAACAGAAAAGTGGGTGGAGCGCGTGGCATGCCACTTATTCCCAAGCACCTTACAAGGTTATGCCTTAGAGTGGTTCACCAAGCTTCCTGAAAAGAGCATCAAAGACTACCATGATTTGAAGGAAACGTTCATAGCTCAGTTTGTTCAACAGAAGAAGCGTCAAAGAAGTCACTTGGAAGCTCACCTAATCAGACAAAGAGAAAGCGAGTCACTAAGGGATTTCATCACAAGGTATACTGAAGAATGCCAGAAGATACCAGGGCTTCCGGAAAGTCAACAAATCTCAGGCTTCACCTTGGCACTGCTCCCTGGCCAACTCCAGGATGATCTAAGCAAGAGAATCCCATTGACATTTAAGGAAGCTATTGATACGGCATTCGACTTCATTCGCTCCAAAGAGACTGCCTCACTAGTAAGAGGTGTCACAAAGAAAGATAAGTCTGGAGGAGGATTGGCTAGTGAGGAGTGGGGCCAACACGACCAAAGACGAGACGAACGTCGGGAGGAACGTCTGGATGAGCGTCGAAGAAAAGGTTTGGACCATACATCAAAGATGCACCAATTGTTAACTTAATCAAATGCCCTAGAGAAATTTTGAACACTGAGATAGTGTGCGCTACTTTCAAGCCTCCCTCCCCAATGACCTTCAAGTCCGGGAAAAAGAACATGAACCAATATTGTGAATTCCATGAGGACCATGGACATGACACTAATGCATATAGACAACTAAAGTGGGAGATCAATAGGTCATTGGATGAAGGGAAGCTCGAGCACCTAGTCCCAGGAGCTAAGCAAGCAAAGAAGACCTTTGAATGGCAAAGTAAAGTGGTGGAGGAGGAGGATGATCCAGGAGATCCTGAAGGCCATGTATACATGGTCCATGAATAAAACATCCCAACCTCCATCCTTTGAATACCATTCCTTTCCTTTCTCACTTTCTCAAGCATCTTGATTAAGCTACTTTGTCAAGAGTTATCATTTTATTTTTAAGTATTTTCATGTCATTTTACTTCAGCTATTGTTATGTTTGTTGGTCTGATCATGTATCCCAACCTTATCATTAATATCATTTTCTTTTCGAAAATAATTGATCAATAAATTGTAAAGAATATTTTGCCAATGAGGCAAGCTAAAAGGGTAATCCGAATGAAAATCCCAGAAGTCAAGTGCTAAGATGGGAAGAAAGAATTCCTAGGCAACTTCTGATACGGATCATAAAACCCAAGTACCTATGAAGGTCAAGGCATACATGCCTAAAGGCCAAAGCATACCCCTTATATATAGGCAAAAAACTTCAATAAGTATAAGGCTAGTGGAGGAATAAGCTAAAAAGCAACTCCCAGCTAATACTTAATCTTCCTCGCACACGAGGATAGACATTCTTCATAAGAAAAATGATAAATAAGAATATAATATAAAATGAGCGTCTAAGCTAAGCTTGGATGGCTTAGAAAATTTTCATTTTTTCTCATCTACTGGATGGGAGTAGAGTTTCTCATCTAACGGGAGTAGAGTGATTCTCACTGGGAAGCAAGACACAAATAAAATAAAATCTCACCAAGTATGAGTCTCAAAGTGTAACAAGCCAAAACTGGGCCCGGCTGAACACCAACAAATATTTATTTATCTTTTTATTCATCGGATAAAAAGGTAAGCACCTTCTCATCGGGAAGTGATATTTTTATTCCATCTTTTTGTTCATCGGATAAAAAGGTAAGCATTTCTCATCGGGATGTGATATTGATGATGGGATAGCAAAGAGATTACTCAACCTGATTGTGCACCAAACCGCGTCAAGAGGTTTTTGGCCTAGAGATGACTTGTGAGTAAACCCTAAAAGGTTTATAGGTTTTGTTGGCGATTCCGCGAAGGTAGGAACGGTGTTCCTTTACGCCAACTAAAGTTGTTTGATGTTGATGTCGAATCGTGTTCGACTTGATTAGGGTTTAGGTTCGATCCGTGATCGTATGGATATGTTGTATGTCGAATTGTTTGTATATCGAAGTATGATGGAATATGGGAGAATCCTCCTCCTTTTATAGGAGGAGATTCCTTGGAGAAGAAGGTTAGGGTTTTCCCTATTCCTTCTTTGGGTAAAACTCTACTTACCATGTTTATCCGATTTAGTTTCCTTAGGAACTTATCCTTTAAGGAGATCGATCTAGGTAAGGATTGTTTTTATCTTTGGAAAGGATTTGTGTTAATCCTTTTGTTATTCGATCGAGTTATTCTCCTTCGTGCTTATGTCCTTCGTTATGTTTTCCTTCGTATAGTGATTCGAAGGGGTACATCGTCAAGCCCCTCAGTCAAATATTATAGACTGCTAGGGATATGATTTTAGACTTGTACTCGCAATTCTCTTGTCAATCCTATCTTCGCGGAATCAAATAGTGTCGTTGAGAGCTGAGAAACGCGCCCTTGTGTGTGTTGAAGAGTTGATCTTCAAAGTATGGTCTTTTTTCATAGTCAGTTTCTACGAAGGACCATATGTGCACTTTTTATTAGTTACCAAGGGGCGAAGGGCGGTGACCAATTCTACAAGGGGTGCTTAGTATAAAAATTAATTAGGTAAGTGGCCGCATGTTTTGATTTTTGGCAAGTGGGCGGTTCATAGCCTACTTCGAAAATCGTGTCCTTCACTTCTCATAAATACTCCTTTCTTCCCTTTGAGTTTTCTTCTTCATTCATCAACTCAAATTCCTGCTAATAGGTGACTTATTCTTCGAGGGGCGAAAGTGAAACATTTAGGGATAGATTGCTAGGGAAGCTTTTGAGTGGCATTAATTCAAAATTCAAAAAAGATTCTTCTTTCCTTTATTTTCTCCTTATCTTCCTCTTTTAATCCGCTGCTCCTTCCTTCTAATTTTGCCGATTTCTCTCCTTTCAGTGCCGCCGGCGTGTAATTCATTTCTTCAGGTAATATTTCTTTTCATCGCTTTTCTTCATTCCATGGCTAAAGTAGGCATAGAAACCACTTTTTCGAATGTCACACGAGATCAATTTAATGATTTCGTAGGTAGGTTTTTTCCGGGTCGGGTTGAATCTTGTAAGTTACCCGATCGTAAACAAAATATACTCTTCCCCCCTGACGGCTTCATTGGGATGTATGTAAGATCCTTTACCCATGGTAACGTTAGGTATCCTTTTACCCCTTTCTTTCTATCCGTTCTAAAGCACTATGGGAATCATTTTTCCCGCTGGCATCCTCAGGGTCATTCAAAAATTGTGGCCTTTGAGGTCTTGTGTCGTGCTTGCGGTGGTGAACCTTCGTTAGATTTATTTAGGAGGTTCGCATATGTTTGCGACGCGGGTGATTGGGTTACCATTTCCACTAGAACTAGGGATAATTCTTGTTTTCTCAAAGGGCCGAGAGGGGTAGATATAAGAAATTGGAAGAGTAAGTTTATCTTTGTGAGCGTTGATCTGTTCCATCGGGATTTTGATGTGTTGATTAATAAGGAGAATTTGAGTGTGGTGAAGAAAAGTGTAGATCTGGTGCCCGATGTTGAGGAATCTGGGCCTTTATTTGAGGAGATCATTAGGCACCCTATTTTAGTTGTGTCATATCCTGATAGTATCTTGTTCAAAGCCAAAGTGATCAATGCCTTGCCTGCTGGGGAAGAGGAGTTCGATGGTGAGTTGTATATATATCTTTATCTTTGACCGTCGTCTCCATGTTCTGTGTATTTTCATATATGTCTTTTCAGAACTTTGTCAGAAAGGGTGGCCGATCTGGTGATGTCCCATCTGGTTCTTCTTCCCATGTTCCTTCTGATGTTGAGCGTACTCCGAAGGCAGTTGGAAGTGTTCCTTGTAGCCTTGGTTCTTCATCCGGTGCTTCTGTGTTACCTAAGGAGGGTAATGTTGTTCCTCCTGGTCAGGACGTAGAAGATGAGGTTATAATAACTGGCGAAGGAAAAAGCAGAGCGCTGCTCCGGTGCAAGGTGTTGCATCTCGCCTTCGTAAGAGGGGTAAGGAGGCGACTTCGGAGGCTACTGCTCCTAAAAAGAAGAAGAAGAAGATTGATGAGGAGAAGACCGGAGCTACAAGTAATGGCCGTTTTTTTTTGTTTGATTATTATAATTTATTCCTCTAATTCTTTTCTTTTGCAGTTGATGTTTGCCGCATGGAGACAAGGGCTTTTGCACAGTTTTACAAAGATCGCTTGGATGAGAGGAATATGATGGATGCTGAGATACTTGTTCGTTTAAATCATCTTCTGGGTGTGCAGTTGGATACCGAGAAGATGTTGGAAGAGAAGAGATCAGAGTGTGCATTGCTCCAAGAATCGATGAATGGTACCATCAAGGACTTTGAGGAGGTGAAGTTGCTGAAGGGCAAACTTATGGAGGCTGAGGCTAGGGTGAAGATTCAGGAAGATGAACTTGTTTTTTTTTTTTTTTTTTTTTTTTTTTTTTTTTTTTTTTTTTTTTTTTTTTTTTTTTTTTTTTTTTTTTTTTTTTTTTTTTTTTTTTTTTTTTTTTTTTTTTTCCTGACTTGAGGTCAAAGCTTTCGAAGACCATGGCTGAGTGTAATATGGAGAAAGAGGTTTCTCAGAATCTTTCAGCCTCTATCAGGAAGCATGTGTCGCAGCGGACTGGTCTGGTTACTGAGGTGATTCCCTATGCATGTAGGAGTTTGGTTGATAGCGAGGAGTTTGGGAGACTGCTTGCGGAGGTGATTTCTGCTAATAGGGATGATGAGAGGGCCTCCGTGCTTCGTGGTTTGAGCGAGGAAGGTTTGGTTGATTTGTCCACGCGCTCAGAATATAGAGAGAATACCGTTGATGCCATTAATGTGGCAATAGAAAATTACCGGAGCGCCCATTTTCCCTTTCTCGACAAATTTGCATGTAATCTCATGGCTTCGTTTGAATCGCTTCTTGAAGTTCAACCGGATAAGACTGCTCCTATTCCTGCTGCTGTTATTCCTCCTGCAACCGATACCTCCGCTATTGACACTTCTCAATCTCAACCCGAAGGTACTTCTGCCTCTTAAATGGTTTTATTGGTAGCTCTGTGGAACATATTTTGAACAATTCTTAATTTGGCCTGCGTGCCTTCGAACAATATTTTTAATAACCTTTGTTGGGTGGTTTGTGTTGGCCACCTGTCTTCTTTATGTTTCAATATATGAAACTTTATTTTATCTTTGGCTTGCTTGCGTTATAATTCCTCAAGGGTTCCCTTGGGCCGTTGTAGGCTTTGCTTGTATGTATTTTTTGCACGATTCCGAGGGCTCTGCCCTTCGGTTGTTCCGTGTCTTTATGGTTGTTTATGGTTTGCATGGTGTCGAAGGTAGTTCCCTTCGTTCATTCCATGTCTTTTTCTTTTAGTGCATGTTTTTTGTGATAGATGGTAATCTTTTCACAATTTTGGCTTTATGTTGTGTAGGCGTCCCTTTCACACATTTTAGCCTTGAGTAACATGTCTTTATATGGATGTGCATGCGGTAAATTAATATAGTACGATAGGGAGCGACCCTTCGTAATTAGATGACAATTTGTATAACGTCCTAAAAAAGAAAAATCAAATTAATCACATTGTTATTACATAAGTTCCTAAGAGGAGAGCTTTTTATTCGTCTAAGGGAGTAACTTATTACATTCACCGCAATGCGAGTAGTTTCCGAGTTACTCCGAAGCAATCCTTGCACATTGTGCTAAATTGTTCTCAATTTGACTCTTGGGGTTTAGATGACTTCTTCTTCTTACCTTCGGAATCCTTTCCTTCTCTGATGACTATCCCTTTGGTCGAGTCTTCGTGCAGCTTATAGATTGTTGAGTCCAGAGGTTTCTTTGGTTCTTCAGTCATCATGATTCCTTTTCCTTGATGCTTGCTCGCGACCGTATTGCGTTCGCTTCGGCATTACTTTTACGGTCAGGCTCGGTGGCGACTCCCTCATCTATCAATCCTTCGAAGGGTGTCTTGGTTGCTTGCTTCATAGCTGAGATCTGGTTGGGATTAGGGGACAGTTCACGAAAGCCCGTATTATCCCTAATCCTGCTTCTCCCTTCGTATGATGAGTGCTCGTACGTTTCTTTTTGGGAGATAAGGGCACTTTGCTTCTTACTTCTCGGATTATCTTCGTATTGATAGTTCCTGGTTCCTGCCCCGCCGGTTATCATGTCTTGGGCATCCAACCAAGTGTACGCTTTGACCCTTACTTCCTCGTATGTTTTCGGGAGTCCTTTAACCAAGTACTTAATCATCGAAGGGCTTCGGAATCCGTGCACAAGGCCCGAAATCCTGTGTGTTTCAGGCAATGCAGGTATTCTTTGTGTCTCCTTGGTGTACCTTATTATGAAATTCCTGGCATCTTCGGCTTCCCTTTGCTTTATGTTGTGGACGGTGATGCAAGATCTTACTTGAGTTTCTCTTTGGCCAAAGTATAATTTGAACTTTTCTTTTAAATCTGAAAAATTGGAGATTGAGCCCTGCGGGAGACTGTTGAACCATTCCCTAGCATCACCTTTGAGTACCCATCCAAAGGCCTTACAGGCCAAAGGGTCATTCCATTGGTACATTGTAGCGTTTCCTATGAATGATTGCAGGAAGTCCTCTGGATCGCCTTTCCCTTCGTAGGGCTCCATATTGGTCGGATACTTCATGTTGGTGGGCATAGGGTACTTTTGTATCCATTCAGCCAGAGGTGAGGCGTCCGCTTTGCTCTCTAGAGGGAATGGTTGTTCTTGCATCGAAGGGCTGACTTTGGAGCTGGTAATTGATGCTGCATCCGTAGTCCATGCATTCTTCTCATAGTGAGGGGGCCAGGGTGATGGAGGTAAGTATGGTGCAAAGTTGCCTGATACATGCGCAGGGTATCTTCCGGAGGTGCCAAACGGAGGTCCGGGATACCATTGAGAGTATGGAGGAGGTATAGGACCGTATTCGAAGGTCATTGGAGCCCCCAGTGCGGGTAATAACTACTGGGATATGGTACGCCGTCCGTAAGCTGTGAATTGATCCTGGCCGAAGCTTTGCTTCGTATTCCGTAGTCTGGAGTTTGAGGGACGTACCATGCGTTTTCTGATGGGAGCTTCTTCGAAGAGACAATCGAGGCCTTCGGGACTTCGTAAGCTTCGTCAGTACCTCCTTCGTAAAAATCCAATACTCTGGCAGATCTTTGGATTGCCTTTCGCTTGTTGAGGTACCTGAGAGCTTCTTCCACCAGCTCTGGGTCTTCTAGAAGCTGTTCTTCGTTGATTGCCCTTGCTTGTCTGGATGAGGTCTTCTTTTGTTTCTTGTCCCGTTCTGGGGGAAAAAGATTGTCTTTGGCGGCTTGTTTTAGGTCATAAGTCGACCTACGATCTGATCCAGACGTGTGCGAGGGTCTGTTAAGAGGAGTGACGAATGCAGGAGACAGTGTCTCTTGCAAAGAAACAGGTGGATTAGTTCCGAAGGTGATTTCTTGGTGAACCACCGGTTCAGGGACTTCGGCATTCGTTCGGGGAATTCCTGTTTCATCTTGATTGGTATTCGACATGGTTTTGGTGAATCGATGTCGTGGTTTAAGGTGGGTGTATTGTATGGGGTCCCACGGATGGCGCCAAATGATTGTGCACCAAACCGCGTCAAGAGGTTTTTGGCCTAGAGATGACTTGTGAGTAAACCCTAAAAGGTTTATAGGTTTTGTTGGCGATTCCGCGAAGGTAGGAACGGTGTTCCTTTACGCCAACTAAAGTTGTTTGATGTTGATGTCGAATCGTGTTCGACTTGATTAGGGTTTAGGTTCGATCCGTGATCGTATGGATATGTTGTATGTCGAATTGTTTGTATATCGAAGTATGATGGAATATGGGAGAATCCTCCTCCTTTTATAGGAGGAGATTCCTTGGAGAAGAAGGTTAGGGTTTTCCCTATTCCTTCTTTGGGTAAAACTCTACTTACCATGTTTATCCGATTTAGTTTCCTTAGGAACTTATCCTTTAAGGAGATCGAACTAGGTAAGGATTGTTTTTATCTTTGGAAAGAATTTGTGTTAATCCTTGATGTGTCATATTTTATACCATTTCCCACGTGACTTTAGTACCAATTATTCGTTATTTTTATAGCTTTATATCCAACTTTCGATGCTTTGAGGTAGTGTTAAGTGTTTTCAGGTTGGAAAATGATTATATGGATGAATTGGTTGATTTTGATGATATATGGAAGAAACGGGAGAAGGATTCGGTTGAAATCGAGTGAAAGACGAAGAAAACGGATTCTGGAAGGTGTAACACCCGTTAGATATCTTCAGAGATGTAACGCCCGTTAGTCTTGTAACGGGCGTTAGTGATGTAGTTCAAGTGTAACGGGCGTGATCTTCTTAACGGGCGTTACACGCGCTTTTTGTATACATACCTGCTTAGGGTTCTGCATTATGGACGATTCTTGGCATAATTTTCTTAGTTTTCTCATAGTTTTTAGCACTTTGGAGCAAACAAGTTGTTAGGGTTTTACCTCTTTTCGGCTTTGGATTATAATCATAATTGCTACCGGATTCTCTGCAATTGCTTGGTATAATATGATTTCTTCTCTATTTGTTTGTTCTTGTCTTTTTAATATGAGTGGCTAATTTCTTTGCACCCGCTTGGGTAGTAAGCATGTCATAGGGTCGATTTAATGTTACTTGCCATTGTTGAACAAGATTTTCATGTTTAATCGTAGATCCACATTTATTTGGGTTTAAATATTGTTTTTATCTTTTATATCTATTAATTGATGATTGTAATTAGAAGTTCGGAAGAAATCTAGGTCATTGTCAATTGGTTAATGAAAAGGTTGATCGGTCTATAATTAACCTAAAGTCGTTGGAGTTCGGAAGAAACTAACGATAAAGATTTTAAACAATTAAATTCATTTTGAGTGTGCAAACACTTATGATAGAGGAATCTGATTAGGTGAATAAGCAGTTCGGAAGAAAGCTTTTAAAGGTTAAATCGTAAAAATCAACTCAGGTTCTTAAATCATTTTTACTATCGTTTAAGGACGATCCTTGCCCCGGTCATACCGGATTTCATTTCGATTAATCTCTCGGGATTACTAATTTTTACTAACTTCTGCAAAGTGACAATTCGGTCACAAAACCCCCCTTTTAATTAGAATTACTTAATGTCTACAATTACTTAGTTTTAGTCCCTGTGTTCGATCCTGGACTTACCTTTGAGCTATACTATATACGAACGGGTCCACTGCCCGCGAGTGTGTAGTAGTCAGTTTTAGGGTATTTCTTGTTTATAAATTTTAAACTCGATTTTACACATCAAGTTTTTGGCGCCGCTGCCGGGGACTTAGTTTAAGTAGTTGTGTAATTTTGTGATTCGATCCTTTCTTGCATTCATTTGTGAGAAAGTTATTGCTTTACTAGATAGATTTTTATTTTATTTTATTTTAGTTATACCACAGTTGCGGTTTACGGTTTGTTTGTGGTGAGTGTGCAGGTTCTTGTTAGTTGATGAACACAAGAGCTTCTGGCCGACCTTTGCTTAGTCCATTGTCTAACCCAGGGAAAGTCAGACGTCGACTTGTGTCAAGTGATAACCAGGAACCATTCACCCCAGTCAAAATAGATTTAGAAACCGAAACCATTGTCCCACCCGTTCAGGATTTAGAAGATCAGTTGGTTAATAAGTTGAAAGAAGCAGGTAGTGTATTTGGGGGTGGAGACGACTCAGATTCAGATACAGAAGAAAAGTTCAAACACCTGAACCGAGTGTACTTGTATTCCCTTGAACCAACCTTAATTTTAACCAACAACAAAGGGGTAGGACAATGGGTGATGAACAACCGGTAGATCCGAATGCCCGTCCGTATGGGGAGAGAAGAAGAAATATACCGGCGGACCGGGGCACAGCTATTCGCCCTCCGGCTATTTCAGTGGATTTCTCTTTGAAAGGGAATCACCTCAAGAGTGTGGAAGAAGACAAGTTTGATGGGATTAGACGAAATGACCCATATGCACACCTTGAGAGGTTTGAGAAAATCTGTAGGCTATACCAATATGGAACGGGACAAGCAGAAGCTGTTAAGTTGGAACTATTTCCTATGACTCTCATTGGAGATGCATCTTCATGGTTTAAGGAGTTGCCCGAAAACTCATTCACTACTTGGGCCGAACTTCGAGAAGGCTTTATTGATGAGTTTTATTCGGTTAGAACTCAAAGACAATTAGAAAACAAAATCAGAGGTTTTTTCTCAAGAACCCGGTGAAGATGTGGTTGATGCATGGAAAAGGTTTAAGGAAATGTTGAGAAATTGCCCCGGACATAGTATGGGCACCGAAGAGAGCTTCGAGATTTTCTATGATGGTTTGGATAGGAAAACAAAAAGGGAGCTCGGATATGCATTTGGGGGAAGTCTCAATAACATTTCTCCAAATGAAGGATATAAGATACTTGAGGATATGGCTAGAGAGTATTCTACAAGGGATGAAGACCGTGATAAGAGTCTAGTAGAACCACCGTGGCTAAGGTGGAAAGTAGTGATGACTCTAAGCTTATCACCGAAGTTAAGGCTCTCTCAAAGCAAATGAATGAGAGATTTGATAGTCAAGATACTAGATTTAAGAGCCTTGAGAGAGATGTTAAGGTTATGGCCGACGGGTGTGAGCATTATGGAGACTTGCATTATTCGGAGGATTGCCCGGATAAACCAGTGAAGATGTTAGCTATGTTCAGAATCAAGGGAACTTCAACCAAAACACCGGTTATCAAAACCGGCCATCAGGTAGTTCTTACCCTTCTTCTTCCTTTGTTAATGCTAACAGTTCTGGGTATGGTGGTAACATGTTTAGTAGGTTCAACAATCAACAAGGCTCGGATCCAGAACTAAGAGACATAGTGAAGGATTTCATTGGTGCCCAGAAGGCTACAAATGAACATGTTGCAGAAGAGTCCAAAAAGGTGATTTCTGTGTTGGACGCTTTGACCACTAGATTGGACGGTTTGGGGCAAAAGCTGGATCAAAACGCGAAGAATCATCAAGCGGCGATTAAGGACTTAGAAGGAAGGATTGAGAGGCTGGGAAACTC
>CM067167.1:67381241-67446241 GCA_034093135.1 Erigeron breviscapus
ACAAAGAGATATATCCGGTTGCTTAAACCTATTTGCCACCCCCCCACACACTTAAGATGGACAATGCCCTCAATGTCCAACATTCGGTCAAAACAAAGGTAAATAGGGGTAAGCAAATAGACAGAAAGAATGAGAACACATACCGGATCATGGACACATTCCGTTTCAAAACAAGTAAGTCGACCCCGCACCACAAATTGCTCTTCCTAAAAAGGAAGTCCAATTTGCTTGACGGGAGAAACAAACTAGTCCAAAACGGAATGTGCGAGAGCTGTGTGCGAAACAATGTCAGTAAAGATGCCAATTAAAAATGTTGCGCTGAACTTACTGCCAGCATATGCATGTGACATCATAGTGAGCTACTAACACGTTCACACAATCAAACAAATCGATGCCACTGAATGTAGGTGAGAATGAGAATCCAATGAGACCCCCCTCCCCCACACTTGGGTTCCACTAAGTATGGCCATCAATTCGGATAACCCTGCGGAATTACAATCCAAGAGAACAACCATCCAAAATATCCTAAAATAGTTCAAACTAAATAGAATCATAGGGTAATCCGGGTGTTCCAAAAATACTAGTCACCCAATCGGACTCCTCCTCCTGAGCTGCACCGGAACCCCCTGCATCTCCTCCACTAGACATACCAGCACCAAAACCTGATTGAGTACCTGCAAAAGAAGAGAAACCACCGCCAACACTGTCTTGCTAACCATGCACCAACTCAAGGATTTAGGCTTCCCCTTCAGAATCTGGATCATATCCTTATGCTCAGAAATCCCAAACTCGTGACTGAAACTTGATTATATTCTTCAGTTGCCCTACCTTCTCTTTTTACAATCAAATCAAACAACTTCAATCCATCAGCCTTTGTAACTTCTATATCAATGATTTTGGCCTGATGCGATCGATGATTCATGTAATGATCATACTGATCCTTCTCATGTTTTCTTTCAAGTTCAGCAGCATCATCAGATGGTTTGAGGTAAAAAGACAACATCACGAGAATTCTTTCTTGCAGACCTTGTTCCAGTTACTTTGGGCTTTGTGGTTGGTCTGAACAACTCTTTTTCAACCTTCAGAACTTCGGCCAGAATTTCCTTCCTTTTAATTGCCATTTCCTTTTCTCTATTTCTCTTCAAGTCTTCAATAGACAACTTGAAGGTTAGACTCTCTAGCTTTTGTTCCAGAGGTGAGTAATTCATCCCACATTCATACTCGAGCATATCAACAACAGACTTCTGCACTCTTGGATCATTTTTGATTTTCAAATATCTTTCCAGTGACAAACCAAGAGCTGCAGCATCTATATGATCAAGGGTCCCCATCTTCAGATGTTGTTCCCTTTTTCTTTCTTTGTTTTCCCTCCACATAATGAATTGATTTGAGACCTGCTTCTGCAAGGCCTCCAATTTCTTACTATCAGCATCAAGATCGTGCAAGGGATAACCATGCTCATCCACATTCTCACCAACAATAATCCCAGAACCCTTAGAACTTTTCTTTGTTGGTTCTTCCTCTAATGGGGCCTTGCCCTTATCTTTCTTACCAGATTCAGATTCAGTTTCCCCCTGAACTGAGGCACTTCCAGATGGCACCTCAGTTTGCTTCTTGGTTGCTTCAATGATTTCTTGTGTACTTGCAAGCAGACCAATAGGCACACCTTTTCCCCCTTTGGGGACCTCTGAAGGCAACTTAGCGAATTCTTCAATGGCCATTTGCATGCCTTTCAGTGGTTCCCAACTTTGTTGTTGTAAACATTTAGAAATTCCTCTAGAAAGCTGAGCAAACTGAGATCTTAATCTGAAATTGGAGTTCAGATTCAGCGACTCTTTATCTTTTATCTCTTTCAACTGCTTTCTATCTTCTTCAGTGAATGAGGGAACATGAGGAGCAACAATATTTTCCTTCTTGAGATGAGTTAGAATTTCTTCTAACTGTTTGGACTGGTTCTGAACTGAACCTTCAAGTTTGGACACTGAATCTTTTACTTCATTCACAGCTTTATCCACTTTGTCATATGTGTCTTTGGTTAGTTCAGCAATCATTACTCTAACCTTCTCACCAACCTTCTCAGAAACGGATTCAGAAATCTGAGTAACTAGATTCTGAGTTAGCTCAGACTTCAGATTATCCAAGATACCAACACTTATAGAAGCTCCAAGTTCTTTCTCATTTATACTTGGCTTCTTAACCAACTCATGTACTTCTCTTCCAACAGCCATAAATTCTTGCTTCATCAACTGAACACAAGATGTCAAGTTTGCAACCACCGAAGCTTGCACATCTCTTTTTGTTAGCTTGAAGGCTTTTCTGATTGCAGAGCTCACCTTGTTGCAAGTCATCACCAGCTCATTCAGCTTCCCAACTACTAGTCCTTCGTTTCCAGCAACCTTGGTTAACTCAGTTCCAAGAAACATCTGAGCTCTTTTCATTTCAGCCACAGAACTAGTATTGGCAGTTAGAGACTTGGTTAAGTCCTCCACCCTTAGAATAAGGCTTTGGACTTCGGTTTGAGTCTTTTCTAACTGTGCTTCTACATTTAAAGGTGGTGGAGGTTGTGCAGAAGCAGGAGCAACAAATGGTAGATTACCAAGCCCTTTCAGAACGTTGTTCAGTTGTAAATCAGTTGGACTCTCAGATTCTGTTTCAGAATCCAAGTCCGTCTCCATTGGGGCATCATAATTGATAGGGGGTGGGATCTTGTGAATTTGGGGGTGAAGAAATTGAAGTGATGGGTTGAAATTTGGGGCTGTAACATAGGCAGGATTAGTGCCCGGTGGAAAAATTGGATGTTGATGAGATGGAGGTGGTGGAACATAAGGATTAATATCTTGTTCTGGTTGAATTTGGATTTCTGGGGGAGGAGGAGGGGCGTTTGCGAGGATGGTGGCTGGCTCAGAATCGGATTGATTCGCCTCCAATAATCCCTCGTCAAACTCAAAATCAGCAAGGGAATCGAGATTCCCCTGAGGTAGCTCATCGTCATCCCAGAAAGCATTCACTTTTACAATCTGGTCAGATATGCTCTGGTTTGGGTCACTAGTACCCGCACCAGTTTCTGGTTCAACATCTGCAGAAGCAGGTGCATCGTTACCAGATTCAATGATTTCAACTTCTAGGTCGACTAACGGGTCCCACATTCTTTTGTGGCCCACTTAGTGACCTTTCTGAACCAGCTAGTGTGGCAGAAACAGTTTTATTAAATACCTGAAGCATAGCAGTGGATAGTTCAGGCTCATTTTCAGAAGTGGATGCCTTTGAGAAATCTCTGCTGTATTCAGGCACTGAAGCTTCAGGTCCAGCTTGATTATAAGCTTCACCAAGAATATTCATGAAACATAAGCTTAGAAATCTTGGAAAGGCAATGTGCAGACTTCTCTTTCCTTTTAGTTTTGTAATCAGCTGAGAAAAGAGAATCTCAGCAAAGTCTGCTTGTATCCCATTCCAAATATATTACCCCATCTCAACTTGGGGTAATGAAAGTTGGTCCAACCCTCCATGGTTGCCACCAAGACTCTCCACAATCTGGGTCCAGAAGAACCTCCAGCAATTGCAAAAACCAGACATGAAAATGTGTCCAGAGGTCTTCAAATTACCATCAGCATCCTCCATGTCGCCATGACCGGTGGCGACTAGAACTTCCCTGAAATTGACTCCTTTGAGTCGTTTAGCAAATACCTGGGAAGGTTTGAGGTAGTTCAGATGAAGGGAATTTCTGAACCCCTCAAGAGTGATAACACACTGCTTGGTGCCCTCATTGAGTGTGAAGGAGATGGATTGTTCATCTTTGCTCACCACAGCAGTATACCAGAATTCAAGCAAGTATCGATGATACAATGCCTGAGGATTAGCGGTCAGAGCATAATGGAAAGGGGATGCTCCCAAAAATTATTAATTCTTCCCATTAGAGTTTGGATTTCACATTTAATTGAGCCAAGAAATTGCTCATGTTAAATCGGATTTGAGAAGGAGTGAAATTCTTTGGCCATGTGGCAGATGTTTTCAACATTCGATGGAGTAAATTCAAAATTGATGAGCGATTTGTGTTGTGAAGAAGATGATGATTTAGACATTTTAAGAATCGAAAGTTGAAAGTGAAAGGAATATGAAGAGTTAAGGAATTTGAGAGTAAATATGAAAGAGATTGATGATTGGGAAGTAAATGAAAAACGAAGTAAATGAAAGAGTGAAAAGGAATTTGAATTTAAGATGGAATATAAAGTGATTTTCCAACTAAAAACGATTTAAAAATAATTTTGATTGGGTTTGAGATCAAAAACAATTTCTGGGGTCAAGTCAGCATTAAATGCAGAGACGTTTGAGTGAACCCACCCTGCAACACTTTTTCAGAAAAAGTACTCATTTCTTTCCCTTTTACGGCGCAACTTGTGTGACACATAAGCATGACAAACGTAAGTTAAAAACATAGTATGCAGTAGGCCACGTGTACACACAATTGACCAAGTATCAAAAATATCTTGAAAAGATTTTTGTATTTCAGTGATGACAAAACAAATTCTGAGCATGGTCAGTTCCAAAGAGATCTGAACCATCTCAGTCATTAAAATTCAACTGAAATATTTTGATATTCTGAAGTGCTTCAGTTAAATACATTTTTCTGAGAAAAAGGTTCCCCCTCAGAAAGATGAAGGTTTATTTTAAGTTTGAAAAAAATTTAACATTCCCCCTGAAGTGATGATCCATGAATTAATAAGTGCCAAGATAGTATCACAAAGGCGTTCGATAGCTAGGCGAGCAAGAATTACATGGATCGCTCAGACTGGTGAACAGATCAGTGTCACTGAGGCGTTCATAACAAGATTACCAGTCTAAGGATTTAACATACCCAACTCACTGACCAGATGTTTAAAGGTTTTGACATCTAAAGGTTTTGTAAAAACATCAGCGAGTTGCTTATCAGTGGGAATAAAGTGCAATTCAATATCTCCTTTCAGAATATGATCAGAATGAAATGATACCTGAGATCGATGTGCTTGGTTTTCGAGTGCATCACAGGATTGTGAGATATGGCAATGGCACTAGTGTTATCACAAAAGATTGGAGTCTTTGTGTAAGTAACACCATAATCAGTCAGCTGGTTTTTCATCCATAGAATCTGAGCACAACAGCTTGCTGCAGAAATATACTCAGCTTCTGCAGTGGATAGTGATACTGCAGTCTGCTTCTTACTGGTCCAGCTTACTAATTTGCCACCAAGGAAATGACACCCACCTGTGGTACTTTTCCTGTCTATCTTACAACCTGCATGATCAGAATCTGAATAACCCATTAGATCTAGACTGAGCCTTTGGGATACCAAAGACCCAATCTGGGGACACCTTTAAGGTATCTGAAGATCCTTTTAACAACATTTGCATGTGCTTATCTGGGATCAGACTGAAATCTAGCACAAAGGCATGTTGCAAACATTATGTCTGGTCTACTTGCAGTTAAATACATCAGTGAACCAACCATACCACGATATTTTGTTTGGTCCACTGGTTTTCCATGTGGATCAGAATCCAAAGTTAATGGAGCAGAAATAGGAGTATCTTTTGATGAGACTGAATCAAATTGAAATTTCTTTAATAAATCTCTGACATATTTTTCTTGGTTTATAAAAATACCATCTTCAGTTTGTTTTACTTGAAGTCCCAGAAAATATGTCAGTTCACCCATCATACTCATTTCATACTCAGAAGAAATGATTTTAGAAAATTTTTCACACATCTTCTCATTTGTAGATACAAACACAATATCATCAACATAAATTTGTACTAAAAGGATATCACTTTTATCATGCAATATGAATAAAGTTTTATCAATTGCACCACGTTTAAAACCATTTTTAAGAAGATGTTTAGTAAGAGTATCATACCAGGCTCTGGTGCTTGTCTCAGACCATATAAGGCTCTGTTCAGTCTGTACACCCAATGTGGTTTTTCTTCATTGATGAACCCTGGTGGTTGATACACATAAACGACTTCCTCTAGTTCTCCATTCAGGAATGCACTTTTGACATTCATTTGATAGACTTTAAACTGATGATGAGCTGCAAAAGCTAAGAATATTCTGATAGCTTCAAGTCTAGCAACTGGTGCAAAAGTTTCATCAAAATCTATTCCCTCTTCTTGTGCATATCCTTTTGCAACAAGTCTTGCTTTGTTTATGATGATATGACCATCTTCATCCATCTTGTTTCTGAAGACCCATCTTGTCCCAATTGGTTCCTTCTTCAGGTTACTGGGACAAGGAACGAGTTCCCATACATCGTTTCTTTTAAACTGGTTGAGCTCATCTTGCATGGCAACAACCCAGCTTGGGTCTTGCATAGCCTCGTCAATCTTCTTGGGTTCAATTAGAGATAAGAAGCTGACGTTTAAGCATTGATCGCCTATGGCTCTTCTGGTCTGAACCCCTCTACTGGACTCTCCAATAATTTGCTCGATTGGATGTGCTTTTGTCCATTTAGAGTATTGACCAGGATGAACAATGATATCAGTGCAAGAACTTCTCTGAGTAACTTCAGGAGGAGCTTCAGAAAATACATCTTCAGCTTCTTCTTCTTCCTGCAGATCATGACTTGCATCATGAAATTCTTCAGATTGATGTTGCTCAGTGGAGCCTGATATCAGAGGAGAAGCAGCATGTACATCTGATCCAATAGTCAGTTCAGAAGGTAGTTTGAAACTGACTGGAGGATAAAATGGAATGTTGCTAGGCTTGTTTATTACTGGTTCTGAACGGAGATGTTCAGAAGCAGGTTCAGGGGACTGATCAGTTTCAGCAATAGGATCAGAATCACCAAAACTTATTGGACTTTCTGAGGGTGGTACAGGAATGGAATTTTTAAAGATTGCAGAATTTGATTCATCAAAGGTAACATGAATTGACTCATCAACCTTTTCAAGTCTCTTGTTAAAGACTCCAAAGGCCTTGCGATTTGATGAATATCCTAGGAAGTACCCTTCATCAGCTTTTGCATCAAATTTTCCAAGCTGATTAGAATTCAGAATGTATACTGGACACCCAAATACATGGAAGTATCCAATATATTAGGCTTTCTATTTCTGAGTACTTCATAGGAGGTCTTCTTGTGTCTTTTGACATAAACAGATCTCTTCTGAGTGTAGCATGCAGTTGCAACAGCTTCAGCCCAGAAATTATTGGGAAGACCAGATTCATTCAACATACTTCTAGCAGCTTCAATCAGCGTACGATTCTTTCTTTCTACAACACCATTCTGCTCTGGTGTGTGAGCTGAGGAGAAGTTCTGAGATATGCCAGTTTCAGTGCAGAAGGACTCCAGAGTAGCATTTCTGAATTCAGTGCCATTGTCACTTCTGAGCTGACAAACTTTTAGCTTGTGCTTGAGCTCAATTTGTTTGATGAGAGCAATGATTTCAGCAGCAGCTTCACTTTTGGACCTGAGGAAAATCACCCAGCAGTATCTTGAATATTCATCAACGATAACAAGGGTGTACTTCTTTCCTGCTCTGGTCTGAACATTCACTGGTCCAAAAAGGTACATGTGAAGCATGTGAAGAGGTTCAGTTATACTAAAGCTTTGCTTTGTCTTGAATGAAGCTCTTTTCTGCTTACCCATTTCACAACCTGGACATGGCTTGTCTTTATTGAAAGACATTAGAGGGTATCCCATCAACAAGTTGTTTTCTAGACAACTTATTAATATTTTTGAAGTTCAGATGGGATAATCTCTTGTGCCACATCCAGTTTGTGTCTTCATCTGCCTTTGAGTAGAAACATTATTCATGGTGCCTTGTGAAATATCAAATAAAACCTTGAAGCCATCATCACACAGTTGACTGACACTGATCAGGTTATATTTCAAACCGTTCACATATGCAACACGTGTGAATTTGACTTGACCATTATTCACCACACCATATCCCTCAGTTTTTCCATTACCATCATTTCCAAAAACTATTGAGGGCCCCTCTTGAACCCTATATTCCTCTAGCAGGGTCTGATAACCAGTCATGGTTCGGCCAGCAGCACTGTCCAGAAACCATATATTCTTCTTTCGGTCTCCCTGCACACAAACAAAGATTAGTCTTTTTGGGAACCCATCTTTGGATGGGTTCACTAGACTCTCCCTTAGCAGTCTCAGATTTCTTTGGTTTATAAGGAACAGAAGGATCAAAGGGGATCTCAGTCATTATTTCAGATGACACAAAAAGAGTTGGTTTGATGGGGTTTTCAATCTTTTTCTTTTCAGATTTCTGCTTGATTTGCTTAGAAAAAGGTTTTGTATTTTGTTTAGGTTGAAGAGAGGAAGTTTCAACATTTTTTAAACGTGCATTACAACTCTGCACTTGTCTAGCCAATAACTGAAATTGACTCTCTAACCTCAACAAAATGGATTCTTCATTAGACACCTGAGCCTTACCTGAATCTGAGGTAAATGGCTCAGTAGGGGAGAAATTTTTCTTCTTCTTTAGGTCTTTAGGAACCTTAGATGAAGTCTGAGGGGATGGCTTTTTGGATTTAGCCTTCCTTTCTGAAACAGTTGTCTGAGCTGTTTCAGATTTACCTCAGATTGTTCCTGGGCTTTATAAGTTACAGTTTTCTGCTTGCCAACTTTAGGAAAAATGATTTCAGGCTTTATTTCCTTTGGAAGTGCATCTAAATCAGTGATTATGGATGCCAAATGAAGATCACCAGACTCATATGCTGCTCTTTATGATGCAAAAGTATTTTTAATTGCAGCATCTGGCCTTGGTGCTTTCATCCAAGATTTAATAATTGCTTGTTCTTTTTCAAGAATGGATTTTAATTCTTCCTTTTCCAATTCTAAAGTTGCAACCATAGACTGATAACTTTTTAGAGCCAAATGAACATCTTTCAGTTCTTTCAGTCTGGCATGACTGGCGTTTAGTTCAGAAGCATTATTTTCAAACATTTTTAGGCTTTCTGAACGCACTGTCTCAACAAATGAGATGTCAGCCTCTAAAAGAACCAAAAGATCCAGTTTGTGTTCCTCATTCTTTTCAAAGCCAAAATTACTGACCTTCTTCATTACAATATCCACCCAGCGACCAGATTCAACATCGGATTTGACCAAATGACCTTGATCTTCTTGTGCCATGAAACACATGTCCCTAACTTCTTCTTCATCATCAGATGATTCATCAGATTCATCCCATTTTTCAGTTTTGGCAATCATACAACTGTTGCTTGAGTTGTCTTGTGCCAGAAGAGCCATATGTGCCTTTAACTTCTTGTATTTGGCCTTATAGCTGTCATCAGATTTCTGAAAAATAGAATGGTTAGGAGCAGATTATGATGATGATGGTTGACTAGATCTGCATTCCTTCATGAAATGTCCTTCTTGCCACATTTAAAGCATTCAAGATTAGACTTGTCAATAGAAGCGCTGGAAGCAAAAGGTTTGCCAAATCGATTTGATTTGGCCTTAAAACGATTGAACGTTTTAGCCAGCATGGCAACCAGATCATCATTGTCATCCTCATTACAATCATGAGTAACATTACCAGAGACACCAGTTTTTAACATTTCAGAAACCATCTTCTTCATCGAGTCAGAAATGTCACTCTCAGAAGATAGTAGAGCAGTACTATGTGGTTCAGAATACTGAACCATATCAGAACTGGTAGAAACATGATTCTTGGCATCCTGCTCAGCCAAAGCTCTCTCAGCTTTGTTCTCTTCAGTATATCTGAAGGCTCCATAAAGGGAAGCAAGAGTATGACTGTGCAAAGTTTTGCCTTGTCTCAAGACCAAGATTAAATTTTCTCATTTAGAAGGTAAAATGTCACAAAAATTTTCCAACAGAATTTCTTTATCTTTGGTTACACCCAGGGCTTTCAGTTGATTTACCAGATTTGTAAATCTGATGTAAGTTTGAGTTAAAGTTTCCTAGGGACAGCAAAGAAAGACTCATATCTTTTGTTTAAAGCAACTTTTCTTGTGACAATTGTCTCATTTGTGCCTTCAAACTGTGTCATTAGTTCCTCCCACATTAATTTGGAATTTTCAAGTAAAACAAGTGTGGGCATAAGGGTTTCAGGAACTGCATATAAAATCATATTTTGTAACTTAGTGTCAAGGTCTACAAGTCTATGATCTTCCTCAGACCAATGATCCTTCTCCTTAGGTGACTGCCTAGGAGTCCCAGCGGTATTTCTGACAACAGTAGAAGCATTCATGGGGACAAAGGGTCCTTCTTTTAAGATATCGGGCAAATGTCTTTCAACACCAGCAATATACTTTAGCATGCATGCTTTCCATGTTTGAAAGTTTTCACTGTTCCCATCAAACTTGGGAACAGGATTATTTGGAAAGTGTACGTGTACATTATGCGATGGTATATTGTTGTATTGGAGTATGGGGTGGGTAGTGTTATTAGGGTCAGGACGTTCTTGTTGAAAGTCAGCCATCTATGCAGATCAAAGGTTAAGAATTGATATAATTCAACCTTGCTTTGATACCAATTGTGAGTCCCAAATATAGATGATTAACTAAACCCGACTGGCAAGTACAACTAATCTTGATGGATAAGTTAAGTTTACGATCCAGATATGGATAACAAGAAACAATTGACTTAAAGTAAAATGCAAGAACTAAATGGCAGAAAACTATATAAAGATATATATAAGTATAATCAAGTATGTAGCATTGAGACACGTTGTTTTCTTTCTAATGTATTTGATTTATTGATATATAAACAAATACAAGGATTGTTGCGGAACAAAGATAAACACCCAAGTGTAAGTATCTAAACAATCCCGAAAAACAAGTGATCTAAATAACTTGGAAATACTCGTAAGTTTTACTTAGAGTATATCTCACAAGTTGCAATGCTAAAGTTTCAAGCTGTTTGCAAGTTGTGAGAAGACTTTATATTTATAGACCAAGTTCATGATGACATGGACAAGATCGTATAAAAGTGGTTGTGAGCATTTAAGGAATTAAACCTAATTCCTTACATGCTTGTACTAAGAAGAGTATATAAGTCAGTTGATGTGACTTATAGTACTATGTTCCAAACCTATACTTTTGCCTTGTACCTTTTGTTAATAGATAAATCTATTAACTGGGTAAAGGTATGTAAAGTAAAAAGTCTTCCTCGTAATCAGTGTAAAGTGTTGTAAATACTTTACACTGAGATGCTTCAGTCTTCGATCTGGTAGAATCACTCTTTGCTCGCTTCTGAGATGATTCTCTTCTTCATACTTCAGTCTTTGATTTCAGAATGAATGCTTCAGATTTATCTTGATCTGAACTGAAGTGAAGCTTCAGTGAAGTAATTCTGAGACGGCTCAGAATTCTGTACAAACGTTTTCACTGAACTTCAAGCTATTTCTGAACAAATTATACTTGGTCGATTTCCGACCTAACAGAGCTCCTGAGCCAAACTTGGCTGAGGTGATCGCTCAAACGGTCGCCAATATCATGCCAACCATTATTGCTCAAGTCACGGCAAGTCTTGGGCAAAACAATGGACCTCAAAACAATGAAGCCCCAGAAAATGTGATTAATACAAATGTTCAACCTCAGGCCGTGGAAAACGAAGAAGAGGAACTAATGGGAGTTGATAATCGTATGCCCATGAATAATCAACATGGAGGATACTGACAGGGGTGTATATTTAAAGACTTTAAAAGTTGTGGGGCACCTGAATTTAATGGAAGAGGTGGTCCCACTGAGTGTATAAGGTGGTTTGAAGAGATTGAGGCGGTGATTGAAAGGAGTCATTGCACCTATGATGACCGGATTTCTTATGCATCCGGCATGTTTAAACACGATGCCTTAAGTTGGTGGAATCAAGAGATAACCTTGGGGCGGACTTATAACTTGGAATGGATCGATTTCAAGAATAAAGTGAAGGCAAAGTTTTGTCCTCCCTATGAACTACAAAACTTGACCATTGAGTTTGCTAATCTCAACATGGAGGGAGCCGATTATAAGAGCTATGTTAGACGATTTCAAGAGTTGTCTACCCTCATTCCTCACATGGTGGGTTCCGAGTCTCAGGCCATCCAAAAGTTTGTATTGGGCTTGAACCCTCAAGTCCGATCTTATGTAAACTCTAATATGCCTACTTCTTTGGCTGACGCTGTTAACCAAGCCGGGAGTGTGACTGAAGATTTGTTGGGGAGTGGTATTTTAAGCAAATCCTCAACAAACAAGAGGAAAGAAGTGGGAGAGTCAAGTGGGGCAAAGAAAATGGGGAGGTTTGACCCAAAAAATGCTAATAAGGGTAGGGTGATGGCGGCAGTGGAACCGGGTTTTTTCTTTTTCCCTCGTTTTGGGGGGGGGGGGGTAGGGTGATGGCGGCAGTGGAACCGGCCAGGCCAGCTTATACTGGAACCCATCCTTTCTGTGGGAGATGCAACCAACATCACCCCGCCAATGTTCCATGCAAAACATGCTTTAATTGTAACCAAGTGGGACACCTCTCCAGAAATTGTAGAGCTCCAAGAGCGGGCCCAATGAATGTGGCTCCTGTTCGGGCCGTTCCTCCTCAAGGCAACCAACGAAGAGGTGAATGTTTTGAATGTGGTAGTCGTGACCACTACCGTAATAATTGTCCTCGATGGGTGGGACAACAAGTTCAAGTAGCCGTCCACCCCAATCAACTCCAAATGGTCGGGCCTAACCAGAACCGGGGACAACAAGGCCATCAAGTGCAACCACGCGGCCGAGCCTTTGCGGCTAATGCAAATGAAGCCCGCAATGACCCCAACGTAGTAGCAGGTACTTTTCTCCATAATGGTCACTATGCAACCGTTCTATTTGATTCCGGGGCCGATTATAGCCTCGTGTCCTCTAACTTTGTTCCTTTGATTGATGTGCATCCTTGTGCTCTAAACTATGTGCTTGACATTGAAATGGTAAACGGGTCACTAACTAAAATTAGTCAAATACTTCGCGATTGTGTCTTGACTTTAGAAGACGTCGATTTCTTCATAGACCTTATGCCTTTTGATATTGGGAGTTTTGATGTCATTGTGGGTATGGATTGGTTGACTGTCGGTAAATGCGACTATTGATTGTGGCGAGAGAGTTGTTAAGATACCTTTGACTAACGGTAGAATTCTTAGGGTCCAAGGCGAAATCTCCGTTTCCCCTAATTCTAAGGTCTTTAGTGCTACCATCACAAAGGTAGAATTGAAGACCGTTCCCATTGTTTGTGAATTTCTAGATGTTTTTCCGGATGACTTACCGGGATTACCTCCAACTCGTGAACTTGACTTTCGTATTAATCTTATCCCCGAAGCCGCGCCCGTAGCAAAAGCTCCTTATAGACTAGCTCTAACCGAAATGCAAGAGCTACAAACTCAACTCAAAGAACTCCAAGAAAAGGGTTTCATTCGCCCTAGTCAATCTCCTTGGGGTGCTCCTGTCCTCTTTGTCAAAAAGAAAGACGGGTCCTTCAGAATGTGTATCGACTACCGGGAATTAAACAAACTCACAGTGAAGAACCGGTATCCCCTCCCTAGAATCGACGACTTATTTGATCAACTTCAAGGTGCTAAGCACTTCTCAAAAATCGATCTTCGCTCGGGTTATCATCAACTCCGGGTACATGAAGATGATATCCCCAAAACGGCTTTTCGCACAAGGTATGGTCATTTTGAATTCACCGTGATGCCTTTTGGGTTGACTAATGCACCGGCGGTGTTCATGGACTTGATGAACCGGGTGTGTCAACCATACTTAGACAAGTCTGTCATTGTGTTCATTGATGACATACTTATATACTCGAAGACAAAGGAAGAGCATGTTGAGCACTTGCGTGAGGTGCTTGAACTACTAAGAAAAGAGAAGTTGTATGCCAAATTCTCCAAGTGTGAGTTTTGGTTGGAAGAGGTCCACTTTCTTGGTCACGTAGTGAGCAAGGATGGTATTCATGTGGACCCAAGCAAGATTGAAGCGGTCAAGAATTGGAGGAGACCCGAAACGCCATCCGAGATCCGTCAATTCCTTGGATTGGCGGGTTATCATAGAAGATTCATTGAAAACTTCTCCCGTATTGCACAACCACTCACTCTCTTGACTCAAAAGGAGAGAAACTTTGAATGGGGCGAAAGACAAGAAAACGCCTTCCAAACTCTTAAGGATATGCTATGTGACGCTCCTATTTTGACGCTACCGGATGGAATCGAAGATTTTGTTGTTTATTGTGATGCCTCGGGTCAAGGTTTGGGTGGTGTTCTTATGCAAAGGGGTAAAGTCATTGCTTATGCCTCTCGTCAATTGAAGGTGCATGAGAAGAACTACCCGACACATGATTTGGAATTGGGAGCGGTTGTGTTTGCTTTGAAGTGTTGGAGACATTATCTCTATGGCACCAAATGTGTGATTTATACCGATCACAAAAGTCTTCAACACATCTTCAACCAAAGTGAATTGAATATGAGGCAAAGACGTTGGCTTGAACTATTTAGTGATTATGATTGTGACATTCTGTATCACCCGGGCAAGGCAAATGTAGTAGTCGATGCCTTGAGTAGAAAGGAGAGGGTGAAACCAAGACGGGCTAGAGCTATGAGCCTCACGGTGGGGCCAAATATTCGTGACCGGATTATTGAAGCCCAAACTCAAGCCACCCTACCGGAAAACTTTGGAAATGAAAACCTAGACGGTATGGAACAACTATTCGGTAGAAAAAGAGATAATGGTCTATACTTGGTTGAAAGACTTTGGATTCCTATCTTCGGTAACTTAAGAACACTTATTATGAATGAAGCTCATCAATCGCCTTATTCGGTCCATCCCGGGTCGGATAAGATGTACTTTGACTTGAAAAACTTGTATTGGTGGCCGGGCATGAAGCGTGATGTGGCTAAGTATGTGAGTGAGTGTCTTACTTGCTTACAAGTCAAAGCCGATCACAAGAAACCACCCGGATTGTTGGTACAACCGGTGATGCCCGAATGGAAATGGGAGCATATTTCAATGAACTTTATTACTAAACTACCGAAGACGAGAAGTGGTCGTGACACGATTTGGGTGATAGTAGATCGGTTAATGAAGTCGGCTCACTTTTTAGCTATTCGTGAAACCGATAAATTTGACACATTGGCTCGTTTGTACATCAAGGAAGTGATATCTAAGCATGGAGTGCCGATTTCTATCATTTCCGATAGAGATGCCCGTTTCAAATCAGACTTTTGGAGAGCTTTTCAAAAAGCAATGGGCACTCGACTCGACATGAGCACGACATTTCATCCTCAAACGGATGGACAAACCGAGAGAACCATTCAAACCCTTGAAGACATGTTGAGGGCTTGTGCAATTGATTTTGGTGGAAGTTGGGAAGACCATTTGCCACTAGTTGAGTTCTCGTACAATAATAGCTATCATGCTACCATTCAAATGGCACCCTTTAAAGCATTGTATGGTAGGATATGTCGTTCTCCTCTAGCTTGGGCGGAAATTGGTGAGAGTCAACTCATCGGGCCGGAAATTGTAGTTGAAACGACAAAAGTGATTTCTCAAATTAAAGAGAAGTTGCAATTGGCCCGTGAACGTCAAAAGAAGTATGCCGATGTGAGGCGGAGACCGTTGGAGTTTGAAGTTGGTGATTTTGTACTTTTGAAAGTGTCGCCTTGGAAGGGTGTTGTACGTTTTGTGAAGAGAGGTAAACTTGGGCCAAGGTATATTGGTCCTTTCAAGATTCTTGAACGGGTTGGAAAAGTTGCCTACCGATTAGAATTACCACAAGAGCTTAGCGGTGTACATGATGTGTTTCATATTTGTAACCTACGTAAGTGTTTGGCGGACCCTACACATCATGTGCCCATGGACGAAATTAGGGTGGATTCGAGTCTAAATTTTGTTGAAGAGCCGGTAGAGATCTTGGACCGTCAAGAGAAGAAACTCAAGAAGAAGCGCTACACCATTGTGAAGGTTAGATGGAATGCTAGACGTGGAGCCGAGTACACTTGGGAGCGAGAGGACCATATGAAGTCTAAGTATCCGCATTTGTTTAGTAACTAGTGTTTTGTTGAATTTCGGGACGAAATTCTTTCAACGGGGGAATAATGTAACATCCGTAAATTTTGACCCGTTGACTTTATGTGTAATTTGACTAACAATCTTGTTGAATGAAATAATTGGGTTCATTTTGTGATTAAATGACAATGTGGAAGTTATTTGGGTCGTTTTGTGAATTAAATGGCAATGTGTTGTATTCGGGTCAATAATGTGTTTTGATCGGTGTTTAAATGATTAACGATTGTATTTTAGATTGAGAAGAGAAACGGTTCGGCCCGTGGGTCGTCCACGACACATCATCCCTTGACCCATTTCCCTTATCCTCTCTTTGCCCCTCATTTCCTTTCTTATCTATCTATCTCATCTCTCCCTCTAAAGTAAAAGCAAAAGAACATCTCTTTTCATTTCTTCATCTTCTTCTTGCATCAAGTTAGTATTAGAACTGATATAACATAGAATCATAGTCATCTTCATCTCATTTTCGTCATATTGAAGAATCAAAAGTCAAGTGCAAGCATTTTCACCCATTTTGACCTAATTTCGGGTTATAGCTCAAGGAGGAGTTTTGGTAAGCCTAATTCATCTCATTTATACCTACTTATGTTTGTTTATGCATTTCTAGTCACCTTAAACATTTACTAGTCCTAAATCGGCTTAAATCTTGTTTTGAGTCAAATTAGGGTTTAATTAGGGTTTGAATGATTTGGAAGTGATTGTGATGTTTTTGGTCGAATTTGTGGTTTGGGTTAGGTGTATTTATGGTTAATGGTGTTTATTTATGGTTCAAAATGAGTTACAAACTCCTACAAGTCGTTTTGGAATGGTTTGGGTCGATTTTGGGGTTTTGGTTTATTTTTCCTGCACTAAACTGCTGCTGCTGATCGTGGGTTGCCCAGTATGGGGCGTAACCTACGCCCCCTTGGGGCGTAGCTTACGCTAGGCAAATTCTGACTGGGCGTAGGTTACGGCCCTTTGGGGCGTAGCTTACGCCGACCTCTCCATCTTATGCCTCGACCTCCTGTTTACACCACTCAAGACGCCAAAATTGTCTTTTCCAGAGGACCGTAACTTACGCCACTTTGGGCCGTAAGTTACGCCAGTTGAAGTTAGACCCACCGTAGGTTACGGTGGTTGGCACCGTAACTTACGGCCGTTGTATTTCTGAATTTTCCTTGTTTGACCTAGTTTGACTTTCTGGACCTTTTTACGCGTCGAGCCTTGATCTAATTCACTTCTTATCTTATATAACATTGATTAAGAGTCTTAGAAGTCATTTAACGTCGAGAAACACTTTGGAAACCTAATTAGGGTTTTGCCGAATACTTGATAACTTTGTATGTGTATTTATGTATGTTGATGTGAATGTATGATCGATATTTAGGTGTTGGACGCGAGGAGAACATTGTACAACCATAACTCGACTTAATATCGACTTAACTTTTCATAAGCAATCGAGGTGAGTTTCGTATCTCCCTACTCGCTTGAGATTCGGGCTGATTGACTTGGTTTATGTTTTAGTTATGTATTTCATAAATATTAGGATAGACGTACATACATGGAAGTCGGTTATGCCTTCATTGGGTTTTAGATGTGGTGGGAAGGCTGCGGGTGACCCTATATATAAGCATCTGGGACTCGAAGAATGGATAACCCTCTTAAGTGTATGTACGTATAGTTGGTTTGGAATTGTGTCTAATGGTTTATGATTGACGAATATTGATTGTTGGTTCATGACAGACGATTTGTGATTGATGCATTTACTATTGATTGTAAGCATGCATACATTGTACATAACCCTCGGTTGGGAATTGCAAACATCCAAGTGTATAGATGTATACACTCAATCTGATGGATGTAGATGACATGATCCCGAGTATATAGACATATATATCTCGATGTTTTTGAGATGCAGCCTCGTTCATTGTGATGACAGGCGGGTATCGTTGCATAGGTGACTTGAGTTCACGCATAAGATAGGCATATTGGCTTACTTACGCATATGGCACTTGCATTGATACTTTTATCATTTGTGCACTCTTATTACACACTTACTTGCTTGTTGTAATCATGTTGTTGGACGTTGTTGTGTTACTTAGAGGCTCGCTGTAAGTCATGTCTAGCCTCTACTCGTACATTGTGATTATTGACTATGGTTCCTTGTGGACCATTACTACGAACTCACCAACCTTGTGTTGACTATACTTAGTACACTTTTCAGGTAATCAGGTTATCCCTGGACGTGGAGTTTAGTGCTTGCTTGCTGTTAAACCCGGGCTTGGACTTTATGAATCAAGGATTCATCGACCTTCTCTTTTGCATTATACTTAGGATCGATTTGCCATCTCCTGGATGTTCTTTTGTAAACTTTGATGGTTATTTGCTCCTTATGTATTTTGGTACTTGTTTCGTTTTGTAATGGATTCACTGAATCTTTAATTGCATTTAGTTCTTGTTCTATTGTAATTCCACCTTGTGCTATATGATTTCCGTGATATTTCGAGCCTCGGCTTGGGGTGTTACAATATATATATACATATATATAAATATATTTAAAAACTCAATCAATTTGTATATGTTATATTAATATATATATATATATATATAGTATATATGATAGATACACAGAGAGATATGTATACAATATTAATACTTATACTTTAGATAATTATTCAAAATATATCCTTCATATATATATACTTTTGATATTAAATAGTACATCCACGTTACCTAAACATATTTATAGGAAGTATGAAAACATAATTAAATTATGTTATTGCCATGGAAGTCCGAATGAGTTGACGTCTACGAACTAACAAATTAAATTTTTTTTATAGTTATTTTACACTCTAAACTTCTCCATTAATATTCCATAGTCGTCAAACTCACGAGTCAACTCGTAAGAGTTGAGTCAAAATAAGGTAAACACGAGGCGACTCATTCTATATAACATGGTAGACAAAGGTTTTTCTAATTGGCTCTAAGAGATTTTCGGTCTAGGACGAGTTTGAAGAAAGTTCCCCAAGCTAAGAACAAATTCGACTTGGAAACCCAAAATCCAAAATATGTTTATACCTAACATCTTAACCACCTAATCACGATGATAATAGTTAATTATTTAAGGTATAGACGCTATATCAAATATAATTTTTACATATATGTATATATAAAATTTAAAAATTTGGGCCCCTGAAAAATTGGACCTCGTACGGTCGTCCACTTTGTCCTATGCCTAAGCCCCCATGTTAAATAGGTTTCCTCTGAAATTGAGGTTATGTATATTAAAAAGCAATGTCGTTTAATTTAAATTTTTTGTTCAAAAGACATGTAAGGTTTCTAACAAAACAAGAAAATTAATAAAAGTGTATAGATGGTATGATAAACCCATTTTTCATCTCACTTTAAACTTATCTTACAATATCTGTTAAAAATTAAATTGAGTATATTAAATATTTTGCATATTTAAAATGTAAGTTTTTTTACCTTATCAATACATGAAATGAAAGTGGAAAAATTTGAGATTTTATCCTGTGAGCAAAAAAAATGCTTTATAGTTGGAGGTTTTCTTATGATAGCTAGATTTCTCCTAAAATTGGCGTTCAGTATATGAAGATGCAATGATGTTGAGCCCAATTTTACTACCAAAAAATGTATTCTTCTAACAAAATTTGGATAATTTTATCAAAGTGTATAGCTGTTATTGATGAACTCATTTTTCATCTCAAGTTAAACTCAGTGTTCATGGTGTTAGTTTATTATTATTTAGAAAAGTTTACGCTGTGTTGTGATTGATACAGTCTTATTGGTTATATATATATATATATATATATATATATATAAACATAAAACAACATATATATATATATATATATATATAATATATATATATATATATATATATATATATATATATATATATATATATATATATAATATATATATATATATATATATATATATATAATATATATATATATATATATATATATATATATATATATATATATATATATATATATATATAATATATATATATATATATATATATAATATATATATATATATATATATATATATATATATATATATATAATATATATATATATATATATATATATATATATATATATATATATATATATATATATATATATAATATATATATATATATATATATATATATATATATATATAATATATATATATATATATATAATATATATATATATATAATATATATATATATATATATATATATATATATATATATATATATATATATATATATATATATATAATATATATATATATATATATATATATATATATATATAATATATATATATATATATATATATATATATATATATATATATATATATATATATATATAATATATATATGTTTATCTCGCGTATTACGCGGGAAAATAATCTAGTTATAGTTATATAATAACTAGGATTTTAAACCGCGCAATTTTAAAATAATTTTATTTAGTCTAAAGGAAAGTTTCCATATACATACATTTTGATCCTCATAAATATTTTTTTAATAGTAAATACATGAAGCTTTATTGAAAACAATTGCGGTAAATAAAGGCTTAAACTATGTATGACGGGCGTATAGCTTATACGAAAGTTTAATTGTTCTGAATTGCATTCTCGACGTTTCTTCTCTAAAAATATATTCCAAGGAGTAAATCAGCTCACTAATTGCTTTTGACATTAACTAAAGCTATATTAACATTGGCTTTGAATTTTAAACACAACTTCAGATGTGTTGGTACAAAATTACTTGTTTGGCTCTGTTTGTCAAAAGAGCAGCTCATTCAAATCATGGTTTTAGATACAATGAATAAGCTCGTGTTACCATAAGATGGATTAAAGTATCATGAAATTAGACTATTAAATTATTCAAACTTAAGCTGACATCATAAGTTGATCATTCATAACCGTTTCTCGGCCTCAACTTGCTGCGAATACCAGATCTTTAAACTTGGTCTAGGTGAAAGATCAGTCTCGCCCCTTTTTTTTATTAGGTGCACGGACCTGAAATAGTCACGGAATGGAGAGTGTAGTAAATTAAACTTTCAAATAAATTCGCCTATAATACATTTATCGACATCTTATGACACTAATATTAGTAGAAAAAGAAAATACGGACTACGGAGTAATAGAACAATGCATCATTAGGCAAAGCCCATTTGTCCAGTTAGAGCCCTAGAGGTAAGATACAACTCTTTCAACCTATTTCAAGGTAAAGGGGTTAATATTCAATTATTCACTTCTCTAGTATATATGGATAAAGTATATATTAGAGAAAATGTCACAAATGGTCCCTATGGTTTGTCATATTCGCATTTTGCACCCTACGCTTTTTCTTTGTTGCAAACGGTCCCTTGGTTTTTCATTATCGTTTCCAATAGTCCCTGACACTAACTTCAGTTAATTTTAACCGTTAAATCCAACATGTGCGTTGCACATAAGGGTATTTTGGTCCTTTCATCGCCAAAACACCCGTCCTTTCTTTACCCTCTTCTTTTTCAAATCTAAACTCATCCTCTTCCTCCTCATCATCATTATCACCATCACTAAACAACCTAAATATCTTCATATCATATCAATTACTAAAAATACTAATTTCTTAAAACTCAAAGATTAAACGTAAAAAAGTAATCCATATACAAAAGTATCAAAACTCCATTTGCTTTCCTTGTAAAAATCCCTCGTAGCCTTTTTATCAAAATCCAATAACAATCATCAATCAAAATAGGTATATCTGTATCTATACAATAACGATCATCAACATCTTCATAAACAATCCAATAAGGATCATCATCACCAATACCATCGTAATACCCATTCTCATATAACAATCCAACAATCTCCTGGCTCTTTTTCTATTCGTAGTCGGCTACAAATCAAAAGAGGTTATTCTCATATGTTGACTTTTTTTTTTTTTTATCTTATCGCCATTTTTTATTAGTGCTAAACATATGCTTACATTTTATCTCTATATCTCTATACATATATAAAAGATCAATTTTCACCATACCCATTCGAAATCTCCTTGAATACCATTTGGGTTTTTATTACTCTAAGCTATTTGAGCATCAAAAAATCAAGTTTTTTTTTAAACATCAATTATCAAAAATCAAGAGTTATTATATGAATAATAAATAATGAGAAAGATGGTAAGAACTCTCCGTTAAATTTCTCATGTGCGGGAGCCTCTTGAAGTTTTCCCTTGGCAGCCGACTCAGTTTGGATGTAGCGGGATCCGGTTAAGACAACCGACTACCCACGCTGAGTAGGTCCTTACCATGTTAGGTAGGGAGTGCGTCGGCATTTCTGTAATGTGCTCCTGTCAAAAAAAAAAAAAACTAAAAAATGTTTTAATCACAAATAGTCCTTGTGGTTATGAAATTGACGCTTATACCATGTGAGGTATTTAACGGCTAAAATTAACAGATGTTAGTGCCAAGGACTATTGGCAACAAAAATAAAAAAACCAAAGGACCGTTTGCAAAGAAAAAAAGCACAGAGGGCAAAATGCAAATATGACAAACCATAGGGACCATTTGTGACATTTTCTCTATAGATAAATTAAATGCTACTTAATAAAACAAACATACCAATCATCAAATATGAATAGATGATTGGTATGTGGTGAAGCCTGAGACGAGAGGTTTTAGGTTCAAATCCTGGTGTGAGCAAAGCTCCCAGGAATGGAGACGAAAGTTTTCCCATAATGGATTTCCTCAATTTGCTGTTCAAAAAAAAGAACTTAATAAAACAAACATCCTTTTATTTCCTATAAACTTTTAAGCTTTTAAGCATTTGTAGGGGTTCATATCGGTCCATGGTGTAGAATATTGATCGAAACCTTTCTGATCACCGGCAGCACCAATTAAGATCAAGCTTGATATTTCGAGAATTCGAGTCAACATTAATTTGAATTTCTTCAAATTCGATCTATTTGATTTAAACGTTTGCATCCGCAACATTTTTACTTTTAGCCATAAAATTAATATTTATAACTACAGTAAAATTGCCATATGGCCTACATGTGCATATGCTATTTCTTTGCAATTACCTTTACACACAAACTAAGAAAATTTCACTTGATCTCATCTCGTAAGTTATATCATCCTTTAAAGTAATACCCATTGAAAACTCTACCATCAATAAATGTGATAGATACCCTTCCCAGCAAAAATATATACTTACAAACTAGGAGATTAGAAAACACAATTGTTGTACATTAACCGTTCACATTACGACGTCAGTTTGAAATATATGCAACTGGATTGCTAGGCTACACTACAAACGTAAAACTGAACATTGTAAGCTATGATATTACAAAACGACGTCATTTTGGTAACTGCTCTGTGCAGTTTAATTTGTCTAGATAACATTTTCCATGAAAAACTGAACATTGTTAGTTATGATATTACAAATTGATTCCGTTGACTAAATCAGCTCCAATGGAAGGCTTTCCATGGCAACCTGAAATTTTATAACAAACAAATATTCAGAATATATGGTAGATAGTGAATGATGAAAACTTACAGACCACCATGTACCCATTTTCTTAAAGCTTTTGGATCAGATTTTTGCTGCACGTTGTACAATTCAGTCTGAAATGTAATGAGGAGTGTGATCTTGAACTCAATTGAGAATGGTCTGCACAAAAGATTGCAAAGTATGACGCATACACTTTAGCCGTCACCAAGGTAGATGGGAGATACTATGAAATGACTGAAAGCAAATAGATACAAAATCCTAGCTAGGTGTAGTTCAAAAGTGATACAAAGTCAGGGGGAAACAGTTAAAATCAAGCTTTGCGGCAGTTTGTCGAGAATCGCTAGCGCTTTGAAAGAATAGTGCAGTAAGGTATCTAAAACTGTAGTAGAACAACTTAGTTAACAAAGGCACTTAGGATATTCTTTTGGGCATTTGGATGCGCTTTAGTGTGACCAGTTCTTTCCATTTGGGCCATTTACTTATTATTTCCTTATTATGGCCACCCACCCAAGGCTAATAATCCAGATTTGTGAATGGCTGGTGATTTTCCCGGTTCCACAACTTTGCAGGGTTCTAGTGGAGCCCTGGCTTTGCCTGCTAGGTGAACAAAGTTGGCTCGGGTGGGATTTTCTGATTTGCTCCACAAAAATAGATAACCTTTTTAATGAAGACAATTACTCGTTTCACGCTCCCAATGCCAATAATTTCAAATGTTTAGCTGACACATAGCTTCAAAGGCTAGACAGCTATATAGCAGTAAAGATCCGAAGAGCATTAAGTAACGATTCGTGGTTACAAGGTTCTAAATCTCTTATTTGTTGTTTTTATCACTACGAGATCCAATGGGCTGGTTATAAGATTTAAGAAGACAAGTCAAATGGGTTGACAAGTGCCTAAAGTTAAATAAGGCTCATGTTGGCTTAGTTTCTATCTCTAAGAGGTCAAATGGGCTAATCAAAAGATTTGGTTTTTTTTTTCTTTATACGTCGAAAAATAAAAAGATTTAGTTAAGACAAGAAAACTGGGTCACAAAGTGCCTAAAGTGTATTAACTATCAAGGGCTCATGGACTGATGGTCACACGGACCACACTGAAAATGGTTGCCACATCAGCACCCCACTGAAAAACTATTTACCCACTCAGACGTTGATAATTACTAATTCAAAAACAAAAAAAATAATACAAAACACACACACATATCCGGCATGAAGAACACCATGGTTCCCTCAACCAGGCCATGACCATGGTGGTAATAGTATGGCATGACAGCATGGAGGTGAACCATGAACTATGGTGAGTGCCACATCAGATGCCCTAATAATGCATACAACAATACAACTTCCTAAATCACTTCTTGCAAAACTTAGTAGAAAATTTTTTAGAACCACAGAGCATGTACACATCCACCTCTATTCCTAACGCGAGTTGAACCACCCTGGGAACTGCTAGCTGTTGGCTATTGGTAGAAAACTTTAGAATAATATTGTATAGTTTGTGTAATCATTATTAACACACCAATCAGTTATAGAAGAAAGCTTAAAAAAAAAACTCGAATTTTTTTTTCAGGTTGCATGGCCCATTTCACCTGTACCAAAAATTACCCATCCAACCCGCCCAGGTTGCCACCTCTAAATTTAACTTTTAATAGACTATGGAACCGAACTAAGAAAGTCAATTACTTTCGTTGAAAAGATCAAGGGTTATAATGATAATCATTTCATGCAAAATTATCAACTTACCCAGCAAACACAGTTGGGCATGTCAAAAGTCGGGGAAGCATGACATAAATAGACAGAGACATATTACGGCAGACATCTCCATCTGCTATCTACGGAAAGGTGAAGATTTGTCACATTAAAATCAAAAGGTACGTGCTGTATGAAAGGTTTATTAAGAAAGAGGTATGTGCCTGAGTAGTCTGAACTGTAGATGTTTCTGTTGCTATCTTTTCCCCAACCATGCTATCTTTTCCCCAACCATAATTGACTCTACACGGAGCAAGTGAATTTCAATGGAGTAAATAGGAACCGCAGATGCTTCAACTGTTAGCTCTCCCACTAAAGGATCCGATAAAAGATACTGAGTACAAATTCTACCGGATACCTTAAAGCCACCTACGTGAAGTAAAATTCTACATGATCAACTTGACTACAAAATTACAAATATTATAAGCAACTTAAAAACAAAATTACAAATGCAATAAAACTAAGTGATATAAGTGACTTATTTACACCCATTAAACTTACTCTCTGTAGTAACTAAATTTAATCGCCAAGAGTAAATACTAACCGGTGTCCCTTACCCAATGACTAGAGTCTGTTATGCTCTATAAGGTCCTTTAACTACATATATCTCTTACATTTTATAAGGATGGCCCAAACTGATACTTTTAGTGGAACATCATAAACGTAACCGTCAATTACCTAAGTAGTTAAGGACCGAAATTTCGGTGTTTCGGTCAAGGACCGGTAAGCGAAATACCGGTTTTTTCGGTGGTATACCAGTGGTATTTCGGTAATTTTAATATTATGTAAAATATTATATATAATTATATATATACCAAAAAAATCACAATTATACACAAATAGCAGTTATTATTATTATTATATTATTATTATTATTATTATTATTATATTATTATTATTATTATTATTATTATTATTATTATTATATTATTATTATTTATTATTTTATATTATTATTATTATTATTATTATTATTATTATTATTATTATATTATTATTATTATTATTATTATATTATTATTATTATATTATTATTATTTATTATTATTATTATATTATTATTATTATTATTATTATTTATTATTATTATTATTATTATTATTATTATTATTATTATTATATTATTATTATTATTATTATTATTATTTTATATATTATTATTATTATTATTATTATTATTATATTATTATTATTATTATTATTATTATTATTATTATTATTATTATATTATTATATTATTATTATATATTATTATTATTATTATTATTATTATTAATATTATTATTATTAATATTATTATTATTAATATTATTATTATTAGTATTATTGTAATTATTTATATTATTATTATTATTATTATATGTTTTACTATTGTTTGTATTATTAATAATATTATGATTATTATACATATATACTGCTACTATACTACTACTTACTATACTATTACTACTACTACTACTACTACTACTACTACTACTACTACTACTACTACTACTACTACTACTACTACTACTACTACTACTACCACTAGTATAGTTTAAATTTTAATTTAGTATAGTTTATTATTATTATTATTATTATTATTATTATTATTAGTATTAGTATTATTATTATTATTATTATTATTTTATTATTATTATTATTATTATTATTATTATTATAAACATTTCTTATATTAGAAATTGATAGAGTTTACAAGAAATTAGTGGGAAGCCGAGATACTATCTGGGCCCCCACTCCTCTAGCTATAGCAAAACCAATCCTACTAAATATATGAGCAGCCGCACGTGCTCCAATGTCTTGAGTCACGGAGAACTTTCGGATCCGCTTCAGTATGGTCACGGCATCCTTTTCAAGTTCCCCAAAAGAAGAGAATGAGAAGGGGAGAAATCCATATCCAATATCCGCACACTTAGTCTTATATTATTATTATTATTATTATTATTATTAATATTATTATTATTATTATTAATATTATTATTATTATTATTATTATTATTATTATTATTAGTATTAGTATTATTATTAATTATGTATATTTATTTTAATTATTATTATTATGTCTCCTCTTTAAGACATTTCAATAGGACCTGGAAAAAGTAGTAATCATGAAAAGACCTGATCTCAGTTCAGGAAGCAATGCGTGCCTTTGTGTGTCTTGAGTGATATAAAAGAAGACCATTTCAGGAGAAATAGGTTTCTCGGGTAGACCAGCTGTTAAGAGAAAAAATGCATTTAAGATACGCAAGTCTTTATTTCTAAAGAACTCATAAAAAGGGACTGGAACTAGTTACCCAATTCACTTTCAATTATGAACTCCATCGTAGCAGACAATGTTTTATGTAAGTATCCTCTCACAACATCTACATTTAGCAGATACTATCACAAGTATGGTAGACATCCAATGGTTATAAGTATGCATAAGTGGTGAAACGTGGAATGAAGATCAACTTTTGAAGAATGCATACCTGGATGCTAATGTTTGCTCCATGGAAAGTATCGTAGAATTTATCTTGTTTTTCTCCATTTTTAAGAATTATTGAAAATGGTATCTGTCAAATTCAAGATCCAATATTTCCTAGAATTTTAACTCACCATATTACAATGAAATCGACAGGTTAAACACTTAAATGAAAGTTAATAAGCGGCTAAAACCCTTTCGCAATTTTGTTTAAGATAATATAGTTTGCTCGTCATGGTAGGTGTAGAATTGAAAAAAATGGTATCAGATAAATAAAAGGTACCGAATGAAATTCTTTTTTACAATCAACAGAACGGAAATACGACAGACATTAGGAGAATAAGAAATTTCTTTTTTAATCTTTGAAATATAAGAAGAGATATAGCTAAAATAAACAAATTAGGATGATGCCCTCAACTGTACAAGCTGCTTTGAAACTATATACCTGAGATGTGCCTGCACTGATCTTTCCCGAAGGTTGAACCTCAATGCTCCTCTTCCTGGAGAAAAGTAATACTATCAACGTTTTCAACATGAAAACGACTTGCAGAAGTGAAAACCAGAAATAGGCTGACCAAGTACAACAGTTCTACATTGACTACAACTTTTTGCATTACGAGAACGGTCTAAGTTATAAAATATCAGTGTAATGTGCACAGATGAACAACACACTTTTCTACTTCACAAAAAACTTTCAAATGTTGTTCTAATACTCACCACCTGCCTAATTTTTTTATCCCACATAAAACTTTTCGTTCGTCATATTTATGAGTGTACACAAACACATTGGTATATTACATCGAGGATTGAGTACAATAAAAACATATAAAATACTAGTATATATAATAAGTGTTTATATGTATATTATTATATATAAGTCTATATATATATATATACTTTCCTTATTTTGAGAACCATTTTTTTTGCAAGAACCATGAGAACTCTCAAATTATGTATTGGATCACATTTTTTTTTGTTTATTCACATGTGAAATGATATAAAAAAGTATCTTGTAGAATAAACTTTTTTCAAACCTTCAAAATAGCCTTTTGTGAACTTGTGAATGAATATGTTCACGTTTTCGTTCACATGTAAACAAACGACTATATATAAGGTTTTGAAAAAAAAATTCTTCTGCAACATATATTTTTATAACGTTTCACATGTGAATGAACAAAAAAAATGTGATCCAATACATAATTTAAGAGTTCTTCAAGGTTCTTACAAAAAAATAAAATGGTTCGTTCTACAAAATAAGGGTTATATATAGATAGAGAGAGAGAGATGCATACAGAATAGGAATAGGCTTAAGAACACCATAAATTGATTCAATAAGTCCAGCTGAACCTCCACGAACCTATCTCCTCACCAACATTATATAAAATCAGATATTTTGCATATATTATTTTCACTTATAGAAATTATTTCTTGAAAAAAACTAATTAAAAAATAGGGGAAAGAAGTACCTGCAAATTAACAGAAGCATTGAGAGTAAGATGAATACCACGGTGGGAAATATAAGAAGGCAATTTGGTGATTATTTTCCCCTCAACTGCTTCCTGATATCAATTAATCAATCATTTTTGTTAAAAAAAATTACGAGTAATTAATAATCATACAAAAAGGAAGATTAGATTAGGTTAAACGCACATTTGGGCGATAAGTACGGTTGGATCGGGAGAGTTTTATTTCTATAAACATATTTTCATAACACAACTTCCTTCCTTCCTTCCTTCGTGATGATCGATCGATTATGTCTACCCCCCGCGTACTTCAATACCGTTATATTTGTCGCTTATCAAACCTTTTGATATTTTTTTTTTCCATCTCACAATGGACATTGAACAAAAGGTTTTTTTTTTTTATTTATTTTTATTTTTATAACGAGCATAGTACCCGCTGCGGCGGAATTTTATAACTAATTTTTTGGATGAATACATTGGATACAGGGGTATGTTTGACACAAAAGCTTGAAGCTGGGGGCTTGGAGCTGGAGCTTAGAAATGAGGCTAGGAGCTGGGGCTTCTATTTCAACTCTTCTTCCACCAGCTTTTATTTTAAAGACCTTTCGGGGCTTTTAGGAGCTTTTTGGGGCTGAGGCTTTTGATTTAAAATGTATATCCAAACAGGGCTACCGTTTTAAATGGAGCTTCTTTTTAAAAGCTCGGGGCTTTTAAGCTCCTAAAAGCCCCCAAAAGCCCTCTACCAAACAGACACAGGGTGTGTAAAAATATAGATTATGAGATTCTGTCGATTGTTTTAAAACCATATAAAAAGATCAATGTTAATTAAATTAGAATCAATTACAAATTGATAACAAAAATAGTAAACTAATATAATAAATAAAAAACAAACCAATATAATATTTATACATACACTAAATAGTGTTGTGGAGGGGCATTTTGAGAACCATAAAGATGCTTATAGGGGCATTTTGGAACAAAAATTATGCTTAAAGTCTTAATCCAATACTCTTTATAAGGGATTAAAGAATAAGTCTTTTAGAAGCTTTTTATCATTAAAGAATGACTTTTTTGAGGTAAAGGTTGAGGATTCTCAACCCTTTGAGCAAAAGCTTTTTTTGGTTTAAGAGAGAAAAAAAGCTTTATAAAAACCTTTCCATTGGAGTATATAGCTTTTTTATAGGTTAAAATTAATGGATTGTTAAGGTGACAAAATAAAAAGCTTTTGAAAGGTTTTTTCCATTGTAGATGCTCTTAGTTCAGTTTCCGGATTAATTTACAACAACACGTCAAACAATAAAATTTTGGGTATGGTATTTACATGTCAAATCTAAGGTTATATGGGTTTCACCATTAGTCCATTATCAATGGATAAATATTAGGCCCAACTGCCCAAGAAGTGGTTTAGGGATTGATTTCTGCTTACGGAATACCCGATAGTATATTGGTAAGCCACTTAGTCGTAACCTCCCCGAGATGGATGAACATATTTGATTGCATAAAATGCATCACTTTCATAGAGTCATGTATACTTGTTGATAGTTAAAAGTTGTTGTAAAACTATCGTTATTTAAAAGTAGCTCTAATTGTGTTTTTGAAATCCATGTGTAACATAAAATCGAGAAATAACGCTATAGTTGGTTAGCCAAATACGGCTATATGATACGACTATTTGAATTAAAATGTCATAGTTTATGTCGTAATGTTATGTTACGTTGTTAGTTTGTTTAGTATCCTTAGGCATTTTATTTTGGGTCATTATTGTTCAGTTGGTGATCAATAAAAGGTCTAGTGTGTTGACCGAGTTAATAGGAGTATTGATTTAATGGGTTAATGGTTCCTGATTTTCAGCTTGTTTTCAGTATTTTCCATTTATAATGTCGGTACTTTTTAAAAGTGTGATGATCTGTACACCACCTGTTTTTGACCGATACCACTAAATGTGCTTTAGAGTGTTGTACAGTACACTACTACATAGCATGTTTGGTGGTGTACGGTTAAAATATGGTGTTGTACAGATCACTTACCTTTTTAAAATACATAATAAGATTGCAATTTAACTTTCATCTATTTTGTGGCCATAAATAAATAGGGTTAAATCAAGTTAAAACTCCTAACCTTTGAAAATAGAGGTCAAGGATTTGCTTATCACTCCTACAATATGATTGGATGGTCTTTGTGTTAGCAACCTTACCGTAGGGTAGTAAGTCCGTTTATATCTCACCTTTACCATGATTCATAAAAGACGGAACTGGTTGCTATTTTACTATTTTGTGACCATAAGTTTATTCCTTTGTACTCGGACTAGCAGCATGTCAGAAATATAACTTGCATCTATTATACTTGCTTGGGGTTTACTTGCATCTATTATACTTATACTTGGGAGTAAATATTTATATGAGATATAAATAGGTTTTCACGAAGAGGCCTTACTTGGGCTTAAAAGTAAGCCTTATAAGCATGGCCGGCTCTTAGCCTAGGCAAGCTAGACCCAAGCCTAGGGCCCAAAAGGAGAATGGGTTTTATGGTAAACAAAGAATATTGATAGCAAATCAGTGAAGCATGCGATGATTGGGCCCAGAAAATTGAGATGTGTTTCTTCTAAACAAAATTTATTTTAGAGTTAATTGCAAGATTGGTCCCTGTGGTTAGTATCTTTTTGCAATGGGGGTCCTTTTTGACTATCGTTGCAATGGGGTCCCTGTTGTGACTATTTTTCGCAATTTTAGTCCCTTTTTAACAGACTTGTTAGCGGATGTCGTGAAGTCTGCAGGTGGCGATCATATCCAGGGGCAATATCGTCTTTACAAGTAACACAGGGACCATTCTTGCAACTTTATAGAAATAATATATAACCCAGATTCCCTTTAAGGCTTTAATTTTGCATAAAGACGAACAGAACAAAAATGCAAGTATACATAGTACGAGTAGTTTCTTCTATCATACACTCTTCAAATTCACTTAAAACCACATATCAAAATCCACCAAATTTCAAACCATTTCCAATTTCAAACCCATTGAATCATAATCTATTTTATTATCCAAGATATCCCATTAAAGAAAAGAAAGATGTTAAAAAAAAGGGAAACAATAAAAAACAAAAATGCTTTGTTTTACCAACAACAATTGCAAATCTGTAAATGATTATCTCGGTTATGTAGTATCCAACATTTATATATATACATAGATCGATATATAGGTGTTCAGTGTTGGAATGTATATATGTGGGGTGTCTTCGATTGATTGGTATATATATATATTATGTATATATATATATATATAAATCCATGATGTCTTCAGATCTAGATCGTATCTTCAAGTGTTGGTTTGAAACCGCAACCGCAGTCCCTACACCAATTACCATCGCTGTACATCCATTGGGAGAAAGAAAAATAGAATAAGTGGGCATGGATTTGACGGTGAATTAAGGGTTTAGATATAGGGAGAATGATGATAAATAGAACAAAATAAAAGTTTTTGAAGATAAAGATGAGATCTGGAAATAATAATGAAGATGATTATGATGGTGGTTATTATTTTGTTGATGAAGAAGATAAAGTTAGATACAGAGATATTCATAAATTAATTAAACTTTTTTGTAATTTACTTTTATAAAAGGGACATAGGTGATCTATTACGTAAATGTCCCTACACGTGTCCATCACGTGCACAGTTAACGACTCTTCATAACAGATACTATCAAAAGGGGACCAAAATTGCGAAAAATAGTCAAAACAGGGACCCCGTTGTAACGATAGTCGAAAAGGGACCCCCATTGCGAAAATGTACAAACCACATGGACCAATCTTGCAAATAATTCTTTATTTTATTTTATTTACTTTCTTATTATTCTAACCGCATGGATTGAAAAAAGTTGGTCGAGAACAATTTATCGACTATTTTTGTGGGTCGCAACAGCCCATACAAAATTACAAACTCATACCGGTCATGCATGCAAACAAATTTGAAATTTCCAAAACATACAAATTTATAAAAATAGCAAATAACAATTATATTAGCTTCATGAGAACAAACAAAAAAAGACATGAACTCACTATTGCTCTAGATTATATCCTACAACACATAAAACACATAAACAAGGTTGTTAACCATAGTTTATAGTTTATTACATGCTAATAATTGTATTTGTTAAAATATTTAACAAATACTACAATCATATGCCAGAGTGAATTACTTGAACTAATATATATAGTTCTAAAGCATCTCTCTATAGCGATTATAGTATTCTTCATACTTTATCAAATAGAATACTTACTAGCTTATAATAAGTACCATGATTAGAAAACCATTTTGTAAACCACCAATGGAAGAGTTGGTAATTTAGCTAATAAACACTACCAAGCTCCAAACCCATATTTGATTCGGATTTTTGAACGTTTTTACATTTTTGAATGAAGGCTTCAACTTGTCGATCCAATTCGTCTTGACTTAGTATCCTGACGTACCTCTCGGTCCGACCTCTAAGCCTTGATCCACCCTCATGAAACGTCTTTGATTTCCTTAACTCCCTCTTATCATGAACCACACTTTCGGGCACCACCTTTTTCAATCTAATTCCCACATCATAATCATTCAAATCTTTAAACGTGTCATCCGAATTATTATGACACTTTAAATCATGATCACTACTTGAATTTTCTAATTTAGAAAACTTTATATCATCCTCTTTACAATCTTTAAATGTGTCTGCCTCTAATGTATGAAACTTTAATTGATCATCATCTGAAAAGGACCCGATTTCAAGATTTTGAGAATTAACAAGAGATGAGGATTCGACGAATGAGTTTGTGAGTAATTGGTTATGATCATTTGATGAAGGGTTGAAAAAGATGGTATTGTAATTAATAAAAGATGATGCAAAGATAATAAAGATGATAAAGTTGATGAGAAGATAGATATATGGAGGACATAACCATGGTTTGATTGATGACCATAAGGTAATAAACATGGTTTTGGAGACACAAAAAAGCTCCAAATCCATTAAGTTGAAAGCAAAATATGGGGCTAAAATTGCAACTGCTAGAACAAGTAGCTGCACCACTGTTTCATAACTTCTTGTATTAGTATTCTGCTTGCCCATTAACAAGGTTTACTTAATTACATCCAAATTAAATAACAATGCTAAATCTAAAGATAGATAGTGTGTGTGTGTGTGTGTGTGTGTTTAGAGAGAAAGTGGGAGGGAGTTGAGTTGTCTTGTCTACAAAGCACTCTTTAAGTGCTTTTGATGGAGCTTTATATTAACGAATAATTTGGTAGATGGATGGATGGATAAGACTTGATCAATAACACTAATGCATGGTGTTTTTTTTTTTTGAAAGGTGAATTTCGTTGGAAACTTCGTGTCGCGATTCGACAGCGGGAGGTCTAGCATACGTTGTCTTAACCAGGTCCGCGCTAGAGAGCTCCCTCGAAGTAGAAATGCCTATTTCAAATGCCCGATGGGGGGAAAACCCCCTACTAATCCGCCCGAAGGTACGACGATTAATAGGGGTAAACCCTGCCCCCTCAGACTTGAACCTGGGTATACCCAAGTCAAGCCCTCATAAAGGGACTTAATTCCTATGTCCTCTCCAAGGCTTGAACACAAGATCTCATGCAAGGGGGATGGTCTTTCAACCACTAAGCTAAAGCTCAAGGACATATGCATGATTGTTAGATATTTAACTTTTTCTTATATTATTCATTAAGTTAACAAAAGACCATTTTTCATTTTATTTATCTGAATCTCTTAAAAAGCTAAGAGTGTATCTAAAATAATTAAAAGAACAATATGAAAAATAGAAAACGTATTTAAATATGATTTGTGAAATTAGTTTTTATTTAAACCAAAAGAAATTTACTATCCAACTTCTAATACACTTTGAAAAAACTCATTTTAAAAGTTTTGTAGATATTTTCAATTACGAAATGAAGTCGATCAGCTCAAGTGGTAGATGCATCTTAGATTTTTCTCTTAAGTTTTGGGTTTTACTCTTTGCAGTGACAAGTGTGTGGGTTTTTCTCTGAATCTCCTGTAATAGATCATGGTTTACATCTCGTAGTTTAGAATACATCGAAGGCTTCATCATTGTATGGTAAGGTGTCTCTTGATATTGATACTGAAGATATTTTACAGTTCAAAAATGAAATCCGTTCTCATCCAGCCTTGAAACTAAAGGTGTTCTTAGAATTTTCAAAGATTTTTAAACAATTGAAAACTTTTCTTTTGTTTAATTAAGTGAACATGAAATGTCGGGAAAAAAAATTTTCATAACTAAATGCACCCGTGACTTTTTTTTAAATAAAACCTTTTTATGTTGGTGATTATAGAAGCTGCGGTAATATCGTACGACCTTTAAGTATGGGTGGCAACACTACCGATTATCGGAAATCGGCATACAGTGAGGGCGCAAAGACCACTGAAGTGGACGTACGGCGTTAGTGTTAGTTTGCAAGAAAATAAGTGAGTTATTTTATTTGATGATTTTAAGAGAAATAGTGTGATCTATTTTCGTCTAAACTTAAATATATTTTATAGTCCATTCTATCTACTTACAAGGGATGCAAGTAAATCGTGATAATAAATTGCTGATTTAGGAGTCTGACTGGATAGATGCTAAACTTTTTCGTCACTTCTTACGTTTTGTAATTTTCGTCATTTTTTACATTTTGTATTTTATACATTGGTGATAATGTTAATTAAGCAAGAAGATATTACCAATTCAGCTCACTTCGATTCAATTCAACTAAAGTGTCTCAACCGACAAATAAAATAATCACCTATTTCAATCCAAGCCATTTGAACAACCAATAAACAGATCATGTTAACATTTTTATCCAAAAATATTTAGTAGACGACCTTATATAAAATACAACCTGGGTCCTAGATTTGATTGATAGCAAACGCATAAAGCGGTCCCCTAAATCAATTGACAAAATGTTTATACAAAGGCACGCTCATATTATGTGTTTATATATATTCATTGGACACCCTTTAATTATATGCCGACGGCAAAGCTGCCTCCCGTTGACTTGTATAAGTAAAAAAGAATCCTTGTATTTTCATTTGGTACCCCGTTTTAATCCTCACTCATGAATAGCATGTAAACTAGTGTGGTAGCCGCACAATTCCGCGGCGGTGGTGGTGGTGACTGTTAGAAAGGAAAGAATTACGAGATCGGTTTTACAATTAAGAAGATTTCTACAATCAATTGTGGATCGACATGCCAGCCATATGCCAGCCACATTATTTCCAAAACTAGCTTAAGTTTTCTAGTATAAATAGGGCTATTAGTCATGCAATGTAATATCATCAATTCATAATCTCAATAGAAAGAAAAACACAATAAACCATTGTTATCATGGTATCAGAGCATGGTTCCGGGTTCTAGGACCAGCCTGCTCATCATCTACCATATCCCTTCCAGATCAATTAAATATTCGAGCCGCCATGTCTGGAGACGGTGACTCAACTACTGACATCTCAAAACAACTTACAACTCTGATCAAAAACACTTTAAATTTTCAACCCCATAAACCCAAATTATCAGACAATTTACAAATCAACCTCAAACTCAACAGTAAAAATTACCCGATATGGACCCAAGAGATGTGGGTTGCTATAGGTAGTAAGTCAAAATCCTTATTGATCCACTTGACTACCAATCCTCCTGATAAAAAGAATGAAAGGTACGAACAATGGGAACAAGACAACTTAGTCGTTTTTTCGTGGCTAATACAAAACATAGAACCCGTGTTTGTAAGCAGCCTAACCAAGTATCCCACAGCAAAGTCGGTTTGGGATGCCTTGATGGTTACTTACAATGGCGGAAACCACCAATCGGAAATACTAGTGAAGAAAAACGGACCAGAAAAAGGGAAAGTTGTTGCCAACGTGGACAATAGCGGTGCTACCAGAGATAGTAGCAGTGGTTCCAGTGGTGATGTTCATGGTGGTGCAGCGGCGGCTGAAAAGAGGGAAGAAAAGGGTTTTTTGATGGTGACAGGCAGATGGGATACAGAAACGAGGCGCGTAACACGACCAGGGCAAAAAGTGTAACCCGACCAGGCAGCATTTGCGGCGACGTCGCCGCTAATACTGCGGGCCCCCATGTCAGTCATGGTAAATCTGGCAGAGTTTTAGCGGGGCCCCTGTCAGTCATGGTAAATCTGGCAGAGTATTAGCGGCGACGTCGCCGCTAATGCCTGTGACGGCGTTGTCAGTAATTATTGCTGGCATGTGGGGTCCGCCACGTCACCAGCATTAGCGGCGACGTCGCCGCTAATGCCTGTGACGGCGTTGTCAGTAATTATTGCTGGCATGTGGGGTCCGCCACGTCACCAGCATTAGCGGCGACGTCGCCGCTAATGCCCTGGTCGGGTTTCCCTGTTCCCTGGTCGTGTTACCCTGTGCCAAAAGATCCCATGTGATAATATCTCAAATCTTATCCCATTTTACACCCCCAATTCACTTTTAATACCTAAAAAACAACAAAGTTACAGAAAACCCCTTCAACTCAATGGGTGTGCAAACCTGACCCAAAAGTGTTTAAAAGAACAAAAAGGGCCATGGATTTTTGATTGTGGGGAAACTAACACAATGTCATATGAATTATCGGATTTTGCATTACGGTCAGAACCTGAGAAAACACACATCAAAGCTGCAAATGGAGGAAAAATGGATGTGAAAACAGAGGGAACAATTGAAATTTCCCCTAGCATTAAACTTCCTAATTGTTTATATGTTCCTTCCTTGTCACACAAATTGTTATCAATAAGTCATGTGACAAAAGGAACTAAATTGTTCTGTTATCATGCATCCAACCTTTTGTCTTTTGCAGGATATCAGGACAGGACGGATTATTGGACGTGGCACTGAGAGACATGGACTATTTTATGTTGATGAAGTGACTCAAAGTGGTACTGTGCTGCTAGCTCATGGAACAACAGAAAGTGAGGCATGGTTATGGCATAGAAGATTGGGTCACCCTTCTGCTGGATATTTACATATCTTATTCCCTGAACTTTTTCCTTCAAATAAACCAATTACTTGTGAAACCTGCATGTTAGCCAAAAGCCATAGACAACCCTTCAAACCTAATAATACCAGAGTTAAAATACCCTTTTCATTAATCCATTCGGATGTGTGGGGTCCTGCACCGGTCATTGGGGGCAAAATTTTCAATTTTATGTAATATTTGTTGATGATTGTACACGAATGACGTGGATTTATTTCTTAAAAACTAAAAGTGAAGTTTTTGATAGATTTACTTCATTCTATGCCATGATTCAAACTCAATTCCAAAAAGCCATCCAAATTGTCAGGTCTGATAATGGTGGAGAATATGTGAACTCACAAATGAGACTGTTTTTTCAATCCAAAGGAATAATCCACCAAACCACATGCCTTCACACCGCAGAACAAAATGGTGTAGCAGAATGAAAAAACCGCATTCTTTTAGAAATGACTAGGGCACTAATAATCGAGTCACATGTTCCAAAAATGTTTTGGCCGGAAGCTTTAGCCACCACTACCTACCTTCTTAACCGACCCCCGACAAAAATCCTTAAACTAAAAACTCCTCTAGAAACCCTTGAAGAATACACCGAAATTCCTCCGGCCCTCACTCTCCAACCCAAAGTATTTGGATGTACTGTTTTTGTCCACATACCTAAAATATACAGTGATAAACTAGATCCTTGTGCTGAGAAATGTGTTTTTGTGGGTTATGGAATAAATCAAAAAGGTTACAGGTGTTATAATCCAAAAACTCATCGCATGTTCACTACAATGAACTGTGATTTCCTTGAAACCAAATCTTACTACTCCTCCTCCCAATTTAGTGGTCAGGGGGAGGAATCATGTAACACACTGGATTGGTTGAGATATGTTACTACCTCAGAAGAAAACTGTCATGTTCACAGTACCACGTCACGTGAGGTTTGCTTTCCAAATTGTTGGTCAAGGCAGGAAGATTTCAAACCAAAAGAAGACAAGAGTCACATGGTGGTTCATCCAACTGTATTTTACCCTAAAAGGAAAAGATGCAGGTGGACCAAAACACAAGGGTTTCTCTCTCATACCCGTTTTGGTAAAGAAGACAAAGGCTCCTGGATCCAAGTACTTAGAGCCAATGGAACGTCGACAACCACCATCACATCACTATCATTGTAAGGCTGTGTTGCCCTAATTCCTCTATATATAAAGCAACACAGCCGCACCATTTATACGTGTGTTTTGTCACCATAAAGTGTGTGTCACTTTATTTGTAATTGCTTAAGTTTCTTTCTTCCTTTCTAGGCTTAGCAATTATCTAGTTCATTTGTATTCTTGTAAGACAAGTTATAATATCGACCATGTATTCATCGTTTAATCAATGATACATATGATTAGACTTGCATAGTTTTCTTACAATTGAACTTGTTCTTGTTTATGTTCTTTACTTTCTGTTATTACTTTCTTGTCTAGATTAATCATAATATAAGTGTGCAAATCAAGGACTGTCAAGTGGTATCAGAGCCATCGTTTCTAAATTATTGAAACAAGATCCGTTTGCATACTTTTTCTTCTTTCTAAAAATTCTCTTTTCTTTTCTTTCTTAATCCTTTTTAAACAAGAACATGACTGCTGTTCCCACCCTTGTTAACACACGTGACTTTGGTTACGTATCTGTCCCTCCAAGATTCGAGCCCGATGACTTTGGGTCTTGGAAGGAGAGGATGTTACTCCACATAGTGGGTGTGGAACCCTATCTACTGACCATAATGACCAAAGGTCCATATGTACCCACTCTGGTACAAAGAACACCAGGAGCAACTGCTGATGCTCCTGAGGTAGTGATTGACATAGTCAAACCAGAGGTACAGTGGACCGATGATGAGCGTAAACTGGTAAACCTTGATTCCAGGCTCAAAAACATGATTATCAGCACTCTTCCCTCTGATCTCATGAAAGTGGTCATTAGATATCCCTCTTCTAAAGAAGTTTGGGATAGATTGGTTAGCATGCACGAAGGCTCTGCTGCTACCATTGCTACCAAAAAGATTGACCTAAAAAGAGCCTATGAAAACTTCTTTTCCCTCCCTAATGAAGGTCTTAACGGCACCTATACCCGTTTCAAAGGGTTGCTGAACGATATGACCACTGTTGGTATCACCCACGATGATTTTGAGGTGTGCCACAAATTTCTTGATGTTTTACCCATCAAGTGGCAAGGATTGAGACAAATCCTAAGGACCACTGAGCGACTCAATGGCATTGACCTTGAGTCTCTCTTTGGCATGCTCCAGTTCGAAGAAAGAGCTCTCGCTCAAAATCTAAGAGCTGCCGCTGATGCACAGCATCGTGCGGGTCCCTCCTCTTCTTCCTCTACTTTATCTTCTGCACATTCTGCTCTTGACCCTCTCGCCCTTGTCTCTGCTGAGCCCAGTAATCTTAATACTGATGCCAGCTCTTCTAATCTACCACAACCTATTCAATCTCTTGTTGATGATCTTAATGCTGAAGAGAAACAAGAGATGTTCAGCGACTTTATGGACTTTGCCCTGGTCGCTGGCAAAAGGTACTCTCGTAAATGGAACAACCGTAAGTCGGTTGCTCCATATAAGCCTCCTGTTGACAAAACTCAAGAGGAATGCTGGAGATGTGGTAGAAAGGGACACTACCAGAAAGAATGCAAAGTTGTTCTTCCAACTCCTGCTGTCCCTAAACCTAATATCTCTAAACCTGCTGATGAGTACAGGAACAAATACTATCAGCTAAAAGCTAAGGTTGCTGAGATGGAAGAGGCCAAAACACCAGCGAAAGGGCTGGTTGCTGAAGAGCACGACTGGGCTGACTCTGATGAGTCAGATGATGAAGAATATGTTGACGCCATGTGCCTCATGGCACTCGCTGATGGAGATGCTTTGACAAAAGATCAAGTCTCCTCAAGTCAGTGGGTAAACGTCACTATTAAAAAGGTATGTGCTCACTCCTCTGCCTCTGAAGAAGATAAACCAAAAATCTTCGAATCTCTTCTTTGTGACTTTCAGTTCGTTGAATCTATACGAGCTGATGTCCAATCTAAGCTTGACTCTACTTCCTTGGAGTTAAGTGACAAATCTGAAAGACTCAATGAGCTGAGGAACGTTCATGTTGAACTCCAATCTCATGAGTTGCTGGCACAAAAGGTTCAACTTGAGAATGAAAGACTCAAGCTTGAAGTTGCCAACCTTAAGAAGATTGTGACCTCCTGGTCAAAAGCTTCCAGGTTCCACCACCAGTGCCTAAATGAACAAGTCCCTGCCCAAGTTCAGGCAATAATAGGCGGTGACTTCGATGCTGCTGCCTCTCTTTCTGACTTGTTCAATGATGAGGTGAAGCCTGAAATTTCTATCCCTCCGTCTGCTGTCATCTCTCCTGAAGAGATGAGAAAATGGTATTTTGTTAGAGGTAACAATTACCATAATGAAATGGAAGCTGGTACTACCTCTGCTACTACCAGTGACCCATCTAATCTTGCTGAGGAAAATGATGCTAACACTTCAGCAAGCACCAGCAACCCATATCCTCATCTTCCCATTGTTGGCATGATGCCAAATGAAGGAAGAGTTCAATACTCTTCTGGGGAATCTTTTGAAGGGGATATTGGTAGTGATGGTTTTAAACCCATTGCTCCTCATCATGTAACACCCCAAGCCAAGGCTCAGAATATCACGGAAATCATATAGCACAAGGTGGGATTTATGTAGAACATGAACTAAATGCAAATAAAGGATTCAGTGAATCCATACATAAGCAAAGCAAGTACAAAAGTATAAGGGAAACAATTAGCCATCAAGGTTTACAAAACAACATCAAAATATGACTAACAATCCTAAGCATGATGCAAAAGGTAGGCAAATGAATCCTTGATCCATGCAAGTCCAAGTCCGGGTTTACAGCAAGCTAACAATCAAAACTGTTGAGTCAAGGATTCGCTGACCAGACTTGGTCGCTGACGTGGGTCGTCAGCGAGTCATCAGCGAGTCATCAGCGAGTCATTGACTCTCGTCAGCGGGTGGTTTGCTTTCCAAATTGTTTGTCAAGGCGGGAAGATTTCAAACCAACAAGAAGACAAGAAGTCACATGGTGGTTCTCCTAACTGAATGTTACCTTATATGGCAAAGGTACAGTTGGGACCAAAACAAGGGTTTCTCTCTTTCATACCCGTTTTGGTAAAGAAGACAAAGGCTCCTGGATCCAAGTACTTAGAGCCAATGGAACGTCGACAACCACCATTACATCACTATCATTGTAAGGCTGTGTTGCCCTAATTCCTTCCTATATAAAGCAACACAGCCGCACCATTTACATTGTGTTTTATCACCACAAAGTGTGTGACACTTTATTTGTAATTGCTTAAGTTTTCTTTCTTCCTTTCTAGGCTTAGCAATTATCTAGTTCATTTGTATTCTTGTAAGACAATTTGTAATATCGACCATGTATTCATCGTTTAAATCAATGATACATATGATTAGACTTGCATAGTTCTCTTACAATTGAACTTGTTCTTGTTTATGTTCTTTACTTTCTGTTCTTAACTCTTTGTCTAAGATAAATTAAACATAAGTGTGCAAATCAAGGACTGTCAAGTGGTATCAGAGCCGGCGTTTCTAAATTACTGAAACAAAGATCCGTTTGCATACTTATTTACTTAAAATTCTTTCTTTATTTTTTTTAAACAAGAACATGACTGCTGTTCCCACCCTTGTTAACACACGTGACTTCGGTTACGTATCCGTCCCTCCAAGATTCGAGCCCAATGACTTTGGGTCTTGGAAGGAAAGGATGTTACTACATATAGTAGGTGTGGAACCCTATCTTATGTCTATTCTGACCGTCGGTCCTTATATCCCCACTCTGGTTCAAAGAACACCAGGAGCAACTGTTGATGCTCCTGAGATTGTGATTGACATCGTCAAACCAGAGGTTCAATGGACTGACGATGAAAGGAGACTTGTTAATCTTGATGCAAGGCTCAAAAACATGATTGTCAGCACTCTCCCCACTGACCTCATGAAAGTGGTCATTAGATATCCCTCTTCAAAAGAAGTTTGGGATAGATTGGTTAGCATGCATGAAGGCTCTGCTGCTACCATTGCCACTAAGAAGATAGACTTAAAAAGAGCCTATGAAAATTTCTTTTCCCTCCCCAATGAAGGTCTAAACGGTTCATATACCCGATTTAAAGGGTTGCTGAACGACATGACCACTGTTGGTATCTCTCATGATGATTTTGAGGTTTGCCACAAATTTCTTGATAGTTTACCTATCAAGTGGCAAGGTCTGAGACAAATCCTCAGAACCACTGAGCGACTCAATGGGCTAAACCTTGAGTCTCTCTTTGGCATGCTCCAGTTCGAAGAAAGAGCTCTTGCTCAAAATCTAAGAGTTGCCGCTGATGCACAGCATCGTGCGGGTCCCTCTTCTTCTTCTGTTTCCTCTTCTTCTCATTGTGCTCTCGACCCCTTGGCCCTTATCTCTGCTGAGCCCAGTAATCTTAATACTGGTGCCAGCTCTTCTATTCTTCCACAACCTATTCAATCTCTTGTTGATGATCTTGATGCTGAAGAGAAACAAGAGATGTTCAGTGACTTTATGGATTTTGCCTTAGTCGCTGGAAAAAGGTACTCCCGGAAATGGAACAACCGTAGGTCGGTTGCTCCATATAAGCCTCCTGTTGACAAAGCTCAAGAGGAGTGCTGGAGATGTGGTAGAAAAGGCCACTACCAAAAGGAGTGCAGAGTTGCCCTACCAACTCCTGCTGCTCCTAAAACTAACCCTTCCAAACCTGCTGATGAGTACAGGAATAAATACTATCAGCTGAAGGCCAAAGTTGCTGAAATGGAAGAGGCCAAAACACCAGCAAAAGGGCTGGTAGCTGAAGAGCATGACTGGGCTGAATCAGACGATTCAGACAGTGAAGAATATGTTGACACCATGTGCCTTATGGCGCTCGCTGATGGAGATGCTTTGACAAAAGATCAAGTCTCCTCAAGTCAGTGGGTGAACGTCACCATTAAAAAGGTTTGTGCTCACTCCTCTGCTTCTGAAGAAGATAAACCAAAAATCTTCGAATCTCTTCTGTGTGACTTTCAGTTCGTTGAATCTATACGAGCTGATGTCCAATCAAAGCTTGACTCTATTTCCTTGGAGTTAAGCGAAAAATCTGATAGACTCAATGAGCTGAGGAATGTTCATGTTGAACTCCAATCTCATGAGTTGCTGGCACAAAAGGTTCAACTTGAGAATGAAAAACTCAAGCTTGAAGTTGCCAATCTTAAGAAGATTGTGACCTCCTGGTCAAAAGCTTCCAGGTTTCACCACCAATGCATAAACGAACAAGTCCCTGCCCAAGTACAGGCAGTAATAGGCGGTGACTTTAATGCCGCTGCCTCTCTCGCTGACTTGTTTAATGATGAGGTAAAACCTGAAATTTCTATTCCTCCATCCGCTGTCATCTCTCCTGAAGAGATGAAGAAATGGTATTTTGTTAAGGGTCTTAACAATTACCACAACGAGATGGAAGCTGGTACTACCACTTCTACTACCAGCGACCCATCTAATCCTGCTGATGAAAATGGTGCTGGCTTCTCAGTAAGCACTAGCCACCCCTATTCTCATCTTCCCATTGTTGGCATGATGCCAAACGAAGGAAGAGTTCAATACTCTTCTGGGGAACCTTATGAAGGGGATATTGGTAGTGATGGTTTTAAACCCATTGCTCCTCAGCAAGTCACCATCAGATCTTCTGAACCCTTCAGAAGAAGTAAGGTTGCTATTCCCTATGACTATAGCACGCCTCAGCGAGCTAATCATATTAGTCAGCAACCTCAACCTATTTCTCATCCCTCTCTTCTTTACCTTCTCAGCAAGCTCCTACCCTTGCTGACTGCAAAACTGTGCAGGATGATCGTGTCATGCAGAGACGCGTCAGGTTTGGTGACGCTAGACTTCAGCAAGTTGGACCATCTAAGGTCCGACCTGCTGATAGACAAGTCCTCCAGCATGTATCACAATCGATGCCTACTCCTATTTTGAGGCATAAAACTCCTCAAAAAGTGAGAATAACTAATACCCAAAATAGGTCTATTACTCCTCAAAGAGGATACTTGCCTCATCAGCAAGTAAGACCTATCACTCCTCAAAGAGGACACTTGCCTCATCAGCAAGTGAGATCTACTACCCCAAATAGGCAATACTTACCTCATAGGAAAATGAGGTCTGTAACACCTATTCAGCAACCGAGATCGATCACTCCCAAAAGAGTGCATCCATCTCAGCAGGGTCCTTCTTCTTCCTCTCACCCTGCTGTCCATCAAGCATGGAGTGTAGTCAAGGGATCAAAAAATCCCTCTACCTCTCAATCAGAGGACCCAAAAGGTAAGTCCATTCTGGGTCCTGCCCCTAAGATGCTTCAGCTTCCACAAAAGCATAAGCATAAGCCCAAGCCAAAGAAAAGGGCATCTTCCTCTTCTGATCCTGATAGTCATGCTGAAGAAATAGATGCCAGTGACATGGAGGTCGATGAAAATGTTGATGAGGCAGTGACTTTGATTGCAAGACCTCCTACCCCTCCTGTACGACCAGTGAACACCATGCTCTCTATGGGCATGCCTTCCTCTTTTCAAGCTGTTCCTGGTTGTTCTTCTCACAAGACAGCAGAAGCCAAGTCTTTCTCTGCAAAGGACTTGGGCATTTCTTACTCCACCTACTCTGCTGAAAGGTTGGATAGAGTAGAACATCAATTGAATGATCTTACCAAGGCTGCCACACTCATGGTAGATCTCAAAGATAAAGAAGGTGACAGATTGGTAAAGACAATGGAAAGCTGGTACCGCAAGCAAAATGAAAACAAAGTGGAAGTAGACACACTTAAAGGGGAGATTGTCTCCTTGGCAGATGATCAACATAAAATAAATGATGCCATCAAAGTCATCAAGCGTGATCAGCAGATACTTAAGTCTGGTGCAATCTCGCTGATCAAGTGTGCAAACTCTTCCAGCTACTCAGCAAAGAAAGCAGCCTCTACCAGCAAGTCTGCTGCTGCTGGTATAACGAAGCTGCATAATCTCATCTCTCCCCTGGCCACTCAAGTTGAAAGCAACACCAAGCTATTCAAGCCTTGGAGAAACAAGTGGCTGATCTTCCAGTTCCCTCAGCATCCTTCACTGAGGAAGATCGACAGAGACACATTAATTTGGAGAAAGAGGTGGATGAAATCAAGCACTTGCTGACACAGCTTGTTAAGCAGCAATCAGCACCGGTAGCAACAGTGGAAGTTGTTATTAATGATACAACTTCCAAGGGGGAGAAAATCGATGCTGATATCTTAGCAGCAGTTACTGAAGCAGTAAACAAGGCAACTGAAAATTTATATGATGCTGCTGCTGAAGAAGTCTTGAATGAAAAAGATGAAGTTGATGAAGTTCCCCCTGCTGGTGCTGAGGGGGAGACTGAAAAAGGATGCAAGTATGGAAGTTCCCCCCGCTGGTGTTGAGGGGGAGATTGAAAAAGATGAAGTTAATGAAGCCCCTTCAGTACAGCAACAAATGATTATATATAATGCACCTCCTGCTGCTGTTAGGGAAGAGTTTGACCCTAAAGAACTTGAAACAGCATGGAAGGCTGGATTTGATGCTGAAATGGCTACTGATAGATCCATGGAAATGCTCCCTATTTTTCACAACCGCTTCATGGGAAATGCTGAAATTACTCCTCTCTCCGATGCTCGTCGAAAACAGCTTACTGATTCTGGTTTCTTCAAACCTCCCACTGCTGCTCAACTCTCCGTTCAATCCTCAGCAGGCATCAGCGAGTCATTGACTCTCGTCAGCGGGTGGTTTGCTTTCCAAATTGTTTGTCAAGGCGGGAAGATTTCAAACCAACAAGAAGACAAGAAGTCACATGGTGGTTCTCCTAACTGAATGTTACCTTATATGGCAAAGGTACAGTTGGGACCAAAACAAGGGTTTCTCTCTTTCATACCCGTTTTGGTAAAGAAGACAAAGGCTCCTGGATCCAAGTACTTAGAGCCAATGGAACGTCAACAACCACCATCACATCACTATCATTGTAAGGCTGTGTTGCCCTAATTCCTTCCTATATAAAGCAACACAGCCGCACCATTTACATTGTGTTTTATCACCACAAAGTGTGTGACACTTTATTTGTAATTGCTTAAGTTTCTTTCTTCCTTTCTAGGCTTAGCAATTATCTAGTTCATTTGTATTCTTGTAAGACAAGTTGTAATATCGACCATGTATTCATCGTTTAAATCAATGATACATATGATTAGACTTGCATAGTTCTCTTACAATTGAACTTGTTCTTGTTTATGTTCTTTACTTTCTGTTCTTAACTCTTTGTCTAAGATAAATTAAACATAAGTGTGCAAATCAAGGACTGTCAAAATCCACGCCCTGGAATAACCTGATAACCTGAAAAGTGTACTAAGCATAGTCAACACAAGGTTGGTGAGTTCGCAGTAATGGTCCATAAGAAACCATCGACAGAAATCATAAATATACGAGTAGAGGCAAAACATGACTTACAGTGAGCCTCTAAGAAAACACAACAACGTCCACCACAAGATTACACACAACAAATAAAACGCGTAATAAACATTATACCCAAGTAACGTACATAACATCAATTCAAAAACAGGTATCATATCCTCTTCAGTGGGATTGATACACACCATAAGTCATATCCTCTTCAGTGGGATAGATACACAACATAAGTCATATCCTCTTCAGTGGGATAGATACACAACATAAGTCATATCCTCTTCAGTGGGATAGATACACAATATAAGTCACATCCTCTTCAGTGGGATAGATACACAACATCCATACATCACAAGTCCATCAATCATCAAACATCAAACTAAAGTAAACTATACGCACATACACTTAGGAGGATTCTACTTTCTTCGAATCCTAGATGCTTATATATAGGTCACCCGCAGCCTTCCCACCACATCTAGAACCCAATGAAGGCATAACCGACTTCCATGTATGCACGTCTATCCTAGCAATAATAATAATAATAATAACAATAACCATAAAAATAATACATCACAATCCCTTACTAAGATCCATTAAACGTAACCAATAACCCATTATTCCATCGCTCAATCAATCATTCAATCGACGACCAATAATTCATAAATTCATCAATACAACGATAAAAGTATGAAGAAGTGCGTATCACATAAGTCAAGTATATCAAGGCAATCATGTCTATTCCAAACGTAATACCAAGTCCATCATTTACTCTAAACAACGCGTATATACACTTCGGAGGATTTTACTTTCATCAAGTTCTAGATGCTTATGTATAGGGTCATCCGCAGCCTTCCCACCACATCTAAAACCTTTTGAAAGTAAAATCGACCTCTATGTATACACTACTATCCTAATTTATTTAACAGTATCACAATCTCATACAAACCCATCAAACACTAAAGCAAAACTATCCATCTTCATCCAATGTCACCAACTAGACATTTTGTACGTGAGTAAAATCAAACAACACCAACAATCATTTACAAACACAAATAAACAAGTAATCACATAAGTTTACACTTTTCAGCCCGAATCTCAAGCGAGTAGGGAACTACGGAACTCACCTTGATTGGCAAAGCAGTTAAAATCAAGTCACGGTAAGATTAATAGCGAGTAATGGGCCCCACGCATCCACAACCTATCAAAGCATGTCATATATCATAATGTTAACTCTATAATCATAATTAAGTTGGTTTAGTAAGTTTAAGTCGAGTCACGAACCCACGAACGCTTCTACAACTTTACCGTATATGAAACAAGACGCTTTGACTCGACATTTTTAGAAATGGATTAAGAATCATACAAAATGAGTGTTACTACAAGAAACTAGACTCTCTTACGATTCCAACGATAGGTCATATGACTCGATTGGACTTACGGATCAAAAGTTATTGACGTTTGAAAATTGACGCGCATACGATTTCCAGCAACTAACCACTGCGCCGCAGTGAGCCATTGCCAAGCTCACTGCGCCGCAGTGGGCTAACCACGAACTGACCAGGCTCTAGCCACTGCGCCGCAGTGGGCTAGGCCTAAGCCACTGCGCCGCAGTGGCCTGGTTCTGACCAGAAATAGCAGCAGCACCAGCATGTGCAGGAAACAAGACCAAAACCCTTTGAAACTCGACTCAAACCAACCCAAATCGATTTGTAGGAACTTGTAACTTAATTTGAAGCATAAATAAACACCATTAACCATAAATAAACATAACCCAATCCACAAATTCGACCAAAACATCAAAATCATACCAAAACCTTCAAACCCTAATTGAAACCCTAATTTGACCCAAAACAAGATTTAAGCCGATTTAGGACTTGTAAATGTTCAAGATGACTAGAAATGCACAAACAAACATAAATAGAAGTAAATGGGATGAATTAGACTTACCAAAACTCCTTCTTGAGCTCAAACCCGAAATTAGGTCAAAATGGGTAAAAATCTTGCACTATGAGATTCAAGCTTTTAATACTATGAAGATGATGATGATCTTGTATAGATTTTGATTCAACACACTCAATGATGCAAGAATTAATAAGAGAAAGAGATATGTGAAGTTCTTGCTTTTGCTAGAGAGAAAAGAGAAGAGAAAGAAATGAGAGGTGAAGGAAGAGATAAGGGGAGGGAGATGGGTCAAGGGGGGCTGGTGGGTCGTGGATCACCCACGGGTCGACCCGCTTCTCTTCCTAAGCCAAAACACACATCGTTCTACATTTAAAACCCGATTAAAACGTATTATCGACCCGACTAACATACCACATTGCCATTTAATCACAAAACGACCCCAAATATTTCGCTAACTTAAATTGTTAATCAAATTACACGTAAAGTCAAACGGTCAAAACTCACGGATGTTACAGCAGCTCACCATCAGACCTACTGAACCTTTCAGAAGAAGTAAGGTTGCTGTCCCTTATGACTATAGCACGCCTCAGCGAGCTACTTCAGTCAGTCAGCAAGTGCCTGCCCCTGCTGTTCAACCCTCTTCTTCTTCATCCTCTCAGCAAGTTCCTACTCATGCTAACAGTAAAACTGTGCAGGATGAGCGTGTCTTAAAAAGGCACGTCAGGTTCGGGGACGCTAGATATCAGCAAGCTGGACCTTCTAAGGTCCGACCTGCTGATAGACAGGTCCCCCAACAGGCATTCCAATCAATGCCTGCTCCTATTTTGAGGAATAAAACTCCTCAAAAGGAAAGAGTGCCTCATGCACAAAATAGGTCTATCACTCCTCAAAGAGGACACTTGCCTCATCAGCAAGTGAGGTCCACTACCCCAAATAGGCAGTACCTACCTCATAGGCAAATGAGGTCTGCTACTCCCAATCAGCAACCTAGATCGGTCACTCCCAAAAGAGTGCACCCATCTCAGCAGGGTCCTTCTTCTTCTCACCCTGCTGTCCATCAAGCATGGAGTGTAGTCAAGGGATCAAAAAATCCCTCTACCTCTCAATCAGAGGACCCAAAAGGAAAGTCCATTCTGGGTCCTGCTCCTAAGATGCTTCAGCTTCCACAAAAGCATAAGCAAAAGCCTAAGCCAAAGAAAAAGGCATCTTCCTCTTCTGACCCCAAAATTAGCGAGCTAGCCCAGCAAGTTAATGATCTTTCCTCACAATTGAAGGAATTCTTCCTTCAAAGTCAGAAGGGCACCTCCTCTGTCAAAAAATGCTACATTTGTGGCAGCAGAGGTCATGTTGCTGCTGATTGTGATGAAGATAACTCCAGGAATGCTCCTGAAGTTGTCATTCAACCCAATCCTTCCTCCTCAGCAGCTGCTCCTTCCTCAACTATGGTCAGCGAAAGTTCTACTTCCGCTGATCATAGGAATAATGTAGGAGAGGCAACCGATCTCACTGAGGAAAACATTGCTGACTTCATTGCTGCTCAGCGTATCTCCTTTCCCCTCTCTCAAGAGATAATCACTAATGCTCAAGGCAGCATTCTGATCGAGTATGGGAACAACAATCAAGTCAGTGGCTTGACTGTTCTTGATACTGGAAACACTGTTACTTATACCTCTGCTGATCAATTCTTCACAAATGAGGTCACTAGTGACATGCTTCCTGATCATCAGCTTGTTGATTCTCATCCAAGTGATGAGACTGCTGACCCAAGTGCTCTTTCTCTTCCTCATACTTCAAATGGCACTGAAGAAGAAAATTCTGAATCCACTCCTGTCATCCCTGAAGCTCCTTACTTTAATCCCGCTGACATGGCTGTCAGTGAGTTTAACAGTGAACCTTTCTAAATCCTTCTGTCATATCCATGCAGGGCTCACTGGGAAAAGGTGTGTGGTACTTGGACAGTGGCTGTTCAAAGCACATGACTGGCACTAAGACCCTGCTGGATAACTACGTAGAGGCTACTGGCCCTACTGTAGTGTTTGGTGACAACTCCACTGGGCAAACAGAAGGATATGGACTTCTCTCAAATGGTCTCATTAAGTTCTCCAAGGTCGCTTATGTTAATGGATTAAAACATAATCTCATCAGCATAAGTCAACTTTGTGATGCTGACTACAAAGTGATTCTTGATAAACATCAAGGCACTATTGTAAATGTAAACAAGGAAGTCGTCTTGGTCGCTCCAAGAAAACGAGATGTATATCTGGTGGACTTCACTCCTATCAAAACAGATAGCGAGACTTGTTTCTTTGCTAAGTCAGCTGCTGAACTAAATTGGTTATGGCACAAGCGTATGTCGCATGTGAATTTCAAAACCATCAATTCACTGGCCAAAAAGAACCTTGTTCGTGGCCTCCCTCACCTTTCATTTGAAAAGGATAGACTCTGTGGTGCTTGTGAAAAAGGTAAAAGCCACAGAGCAACCTTCAAAACCAAGCAGGCCAATTCTATCTCTGGCTGCTTTCATCTTCTTCACATGGACCTTTTTGGTCCAGTGAATGTCCAAAGTCTAAAGGGTAGCAGATACACTTTAGTAATCGTGGATGAATACTCACGATACACTTGGACTATCTTTCTTCATTCTAAGAGTGATGCTGCTGAAGAGATCATCAATTTCATCAAGAAAATGGAAAATCTCAACAGCATAAGGGTGAAAGAACTTAGGAGCGATCATGGTACTGAGTTCAGAAACCACACTCTTGAATCCTTTTGTGCTGATCAAGGGATCTCACAAAATTTCTCTTCTACCAGAACTCCTGAGCAAAATGGTGTCGCTGAAAGGAGAAATAGAACTCTCATTGAGGCAGCACGCACCATGCTCAGTGAGTCTTCTTTGCCTAGTAAATTCTGGGCTGAAGCTGTCAACACTGCTTGTCATACTCAAAATAGATGTCTAATAGTTAAAAGACATGACAAGACAGCATATGAGGTGCTGAAAGGTAAGAAACCTCAAATCAAATACTTCCATGTATTTGGATGTCCTGTCTTCATCTTAAACAACAAGGATCACCTAGGTAAATTTGATCCTAAAGCTGATGATGGATACTTTCTTGGGTATTCATCCATCAGCAAGGCATTCAGAGTATTCAATACTCGCCTTCAGAAGGTTGATGAATCCATTCATGTTACTTTTGATGAAAGTTCATCAGCACTAAAGGACATTCAATCTTCTTCGTCTGAGGTCATTTTTAATGAGCTAGCTGACCCTCTTACTGAGGAAGCTGACTTATTTGTTGATGCTTCTTGCTCGCTGCCTGATACTATTCAGCATATCACAAAGGATAGTTCAGCTGATGTTGAACTAGAGCAAGTTGCTGCTCATATCTACTCGATTGAGCCAGTTGAGCCTATCTTAAGATCAATCCATGCAGCATCAGCCAAACCTAGATCACTGGCTGATGACCCTACTGAGGAGTTTCATGATGCTTCAACAAATGCTGAAGAAATGGAGTCTGCTGAAGACTCCGCCATCAATGATAACTCAAATCAGTCGAATGGCTCTGCTGATCATTCTCCTGAACCCATTCTTACCATTGACCTCTCTTCCTATAATGCTCCTGCTGATCCCATCGCTCCAACTTCCGCTGCCACTCAACTTGGTGCCTCAAGTGCTCCTGCGCTTAAATGGACATCTAGTCATCCAGCTCACCAAGTCATTGGAGATCCTCAGCAGGGGATTATTACACGATCAGCGACTAGAAATACATGTCTATATGTAAACTTCTTGTCTATGATCACTCCCAAAAACATAGGAGAGGCAATGGTTGATCCTTCATGGGTTGCTGCCATGCAAGAGGAACTTACCCAGTTCCAAAGACAGCATGTCTGGTTCTTGGTTCCTTTACCTCCTGGAAAAGAACCAATTGGAACAAAATGGGTTTATCGTAATAAAATGGACGAAGATGGTGTTGTTACACGTAACAAGGCTAGGCTGGTTGCACAAGGTTACCTTCAGGAAGAAGGTGTTGACTATGATGAAACCTTTGCACCAGTGGCCAGACTGGAAGCTATACGCTTATTCTTGGCACATGCTGCTTACAAAAACTTCACTGTATATCAAATGGATGTAAAGAGTGCTTTCCTAAATGGAAAACTCGATGAGGAAGTTTATGTTGAGCAGCCACCTGGTTTTGAAGATCCAGCCAAGCCACACCACGTCTATCGTCTCTATAAGGCACTCTATGGTCTTAAACAAGCTCCCAGAGCTTGGTACGACACACTCTCTGAATTTCTTCTCTCCAATAAGTTTCAGCAAGGATCCATTGATAGCACCCTCTTCATCTATAGAAAGGGTGCTGATGTCCTATATGTTCAGATATATGTAGATGACATCATTTTTGGGTCCTCCAGCAAGAAACTTTGTTCTAAGTTCAGCTCCCTGATGTCCTCTCATTTCGAGATGAGCATGATGGGTGAGCTGACCTTCTTTCTTGGTCTACAAATTCGCCAATTCCCAAATGGGATTTTCATTAACCAAGAGAAGTACATTCGAGACATGCTGGCTAAATTCGACTTGTCAAATGTGACCACCAAAGCCACTCCCATGTCTCCTCTTAATAATCTCCATGCTGACCCTGATGGTAAGCATGTGAATCCTACTCTCTATAGAGGAATGATCGGCTCGCTGATGTACCTCACAGCGAGTCGTCCTGACATCATGTTTGCTACTTGCCTATGTGCAAGATATCAAGCCTCTCCCAGAGAGTCTCATCTTCTCGCTGTCAAGCGAATCTTCAAGTACCTAAAAGGTACCCCCACACTGGGTCTCTGGTATCCCAAAGACTCCAGCTTTGACCTTGTTGCATATTCTGACTCTGACTATGCTGGATGCATGTTAGATAGGAAAAGCACCAGTGGTGGATGTCAACTGTTGGGAGGGAAGCTGACTAGTTGGTCTAGTAAGAAACAGCATACAGTTTCCATCTCCACTGCTGAAGCAGAATATGTATCAGCAGCGAGTTGTTGTGCACAAGTCCTCTGGATGAAAAACCAACTCGCTGACTATGACTTAGAATTCTCTAAGATCCCCATTATGTGTGACAATACAAGTGCAATTGCTATCACACACAACCTGTTCAGCATTCTAAGACCAAACACATAGACATTAGGTACCACTTTATTCGTGACCATGTCATGAAAGGGGATGTGGAAATCTATTTCATACCCACTGATGACCAACTTGCTGATATCTTTACTAAACCTTTAGATCAAACAAGATTTAAATATCTGGTCAGCAAGTTGGGAATGCTGAATGGTGAATCAGCGACATGACTTGTCATGTCTACTGATGCTTCAACTTATCTCTTATAAGTTGAAAAGTGATCTTAAGGTCAATAATTTCTTTAATCATGTTCAAAGGTATATTACTTGCTGAACATCAAGCAATGGAGAGCTAGTCTTCATCTAGTCCAGCAGCAAACGGCTGCTGGTAAAGACTAATCAAATCCGTTACTCCCTGTTGCTTTGGGAAAAAGCAAACAAAAGCAATAGAGGGCTAAAAGCCTCTATCTAGTCCAGCAGCAAACGGCTGCTGGTAAAGACTAAACAAATCCGTTACTCCCTGTTGCTTTGGGAAAAAGCAAGATAAAAGTAATGGAGAGCTAAAAGTCTCCATCTAGTCCAGCAGCAAACGGCTGCTGGTAAAGACTAAACAAATCCGTTACTCCCTGTTGCTTTGGGAAAAAGCAAGATAAAAGTAATGGAGAGCTAAAAGTCTCCATCTAGTCCAGCAGCAAACGGCTGCTGGTAAAGACTAATCAAATCCGTTACTCCCTGTTGCTTTGGGAAAAAGCAAACAAAAGCAATAGAGGGCTAAAAGCCTCTATCTAGTCCAGCAGCAAACGGCTGCTGGTAAAGACTAAACAAATCCGTTACTCCCTGTTGCTTTGGGAAAAAGCAAGATAAAAGTAATGGAGAGCTAAAAGTCTCCATCTAGTCCAGCAGCAAACGGCTACTGGTAAAGACAAACAAAATCCGTTGATGGCTGACAATTTGCCAAAAATTGTACAAAGTCGCTGACTAACTTTTTTTTAACTTGGTCAGTGGATATATTTAGATCTCAACTATTCAGTTATGTGAGCATATCCACTAAGTATACTTATTAATATTTTAATAAGAATTTCAATCGGTTACCTCGATTTTCCCCCTAATGGGCAACTTGTACACTGTACGCGCCGTAACTACTTGAGTACATTTGAACTTAGGGTACAAGTTGTCACATCAAAACTTTTTTTATACGTTACTCACATACGTATAATTAAACGTATTTTCTTTATATATATTACGTATGAAAGAGAGTCCATGACGATTCGTATGTACAGTTATGGGTCCCATATCCATACCATATATATGTAAACCTTCTCCCATACCATCTTTCACGTTCATTTCCTTTCTCATTCACTCCTAAAATTTCTCTCAAACTTCCTCTCAATATCTCTTCAGTTTTTCTTTCAATCCTCTCATCTTCTTTCTTATCATCTTGATATAAAATGGCTTCTCAATCTGAACAAATTCAAGAAAACCCTGAAAACATTCCCACTTATCTCACTTCTGAAGTCTTCGATAATGAAGGCATTCGTCCTTCTGACCAAGTTTCTTTTCAAGCCCAGAAACTAGTTGTCAAAGCAAATAACTACTTGGGATATGAAGAAATCCCTTCCAAGGTTAAAGGATATTATTCTATGCTGGACTTCATCAAAGGATGTCCAGTTAGAAGAGCAATCTATAAAAATCCCCATGAGATGTGTCTTCATCTCTTGAGGGAATTCTGGTGGACTTGTGATTATGATGTGTCCAGTAGCACCATTAAAGGCACTGTCATGAAAGGGAAGCACACCATCACCATCTCTGCAGATTTATTAAGAGATGTTCTTAGGCTTCCTAAACAGTCCATAGATAGGCCCTTTGTTGATTTGGTCCCTACCTCAGTATGGAAAGAATGGTTATTGACCATTGGGTATGGGACAAACATGGTACCAGCACTACCTGTGCACAGTAATCCTCAAAAGAAGTATATTCCTGGTGTATGGAGGTTGCTGTTCACACATGTTATTCAATGCCTAGGTGGGAACAGTGGATCCTTTGATCAAGCCACTGCTGCCCAGATGCAAATGATTTATGCACTGGCAAATGGTAGAAACATTGACTTTGCAAATGTGATATTTGAAGATTTGAAGTCAAAGATCACTGTAAGAAATCGCTCAAGCTCTGTGCCCTTTACACGCTTTCTGACGTTGATATTCAGACATGAGCTGAAAGAAAAGTACATGCCAAATGGTGCTCAATTCATTCTCTCTCCAAGGGTTGCAAGCTCTGTCTATAAAATTCCTGCTTGCGACCCTGAGCACTTCGATTCAAAGTATGATGCGCTTACTCCAGCAATGAAGCAGGTACTTTTCACCATGTACCCTGATGTATATAAACAAAACCCTGCTGGAGCTGGTATGCTGATAACCCCTCCAGCATCCTCCAAAACTCCCAAAGTGGCCAAGAAAAGTCAAGTTATTCCTAAAAGGAAGAAGATATTAAGAAGGGTGGAACCCTCTCAACTCTCTCTCATCGATGAAGAAGAAACCCCTGCTGCTGCTGAAAATGTAGTGCAACAACAACCTGAATCTGACACTCGTTCATCCCCCAACCCAATCAGCTTCTCTATTGCTGAAAGGAACGCAACTGCTGCTGATGTTCCTGAAGTGCAGGTTGTTGGGGGAGAAAATTTGAATGTTGAAACTGGGCGTATTGATGATGTTGTTGCTGAAGAAGAGGTTGTTGGTGTTGATAATGTTGTTACTGAAGAAGCAGGTGATGATGAAAGTGATTATGAGTTAGGTGACATTGTGGCAGAGGATTTTCAACTTGATCCTGATAGTCATGCTGAAGAAGTAGATGCCAGTGACATGGAGGTGATGAAAATGATGTGAAGATACTGAGGCAGTTACTCTCACTGCTAGACCCAACACTCCACCAGTACAACCAGTGGAGTCTCCTTCGGCTAAGGAGTCGGGTATTTCTTGTCGCTTGGAAAGAGTGGAGTCTCAGTTAAGCGATCTCACAAAGGCTGCCACACTCGCTGTAGAGCTCAAAGATAAAGAAGGTGACAGATTGGTGAAGACATTGGAAAGCTGGTACCGCAAGCAAAATGAAAACAGCAAGGAAGTAGACACACTTAAAGGGGAAATTGTCTCCTTGGCTGATGATCAACATAAAATCAATGAATCCATCCAAGTTATCAAGCGTGATCAGCAGATCCTGAAGTCTGGTTCCATCTCGCTGATCAAATGCGCAAACTCTTCCAGCTATTCTGCAAAGAAAGCAGCCTCTACTAGCAAGTCTGCTGCTGCTAGTATCACAAAGTTGCAAAATCTCATCACCCCTCTGACTGCTCAAATTGAAAGCAACACTAAGGCTATTCAAGCCTTGGAAAAGCAAGTAGTCTGATCTTCCAACCCCTCCAGCGTCCTTCACTGAGGAAGATCGAAAAAGACAAGAAAAACTTGAGAAGGAAGTGGATGAAATCAAGAACTTGCTGTCACAACTTGTTCAGCAGCAATCAAAAAGGCCGGCCACTGTGGAAGTTGTTATTAACAATACAACTTCCAAGGGGGAGAAGGTTGATGCTGCTGTTTTAGAACTGGTAAATGAAGCGGTGTACAAGGCAGTTGCCCAAATCTATGAAGACACTGCTGAAGATACCTTGGATGAGAATGATGATGCCACTAACACCACAAAGGAAAATGAAATGGCAATTGTGGCTGTTAGTGAGGAAAAAGAAAGTGAAGTTCCCCCTGCTGGTGCTGAGGGGGAGACTGAAGAGGATGCAAGTATGGAAGTTCCCCCTGCTGGTGTTGAGGGGGAGATTGAAAAAGAAACTAATGTTGAAGCTCCCCCAGCTGGTGTTGAGGGGGAGCAACAAATTGTAGCTATCAATGCTGAAGAGCGGTTGGACCCTGAAACGGTCAGAGCTTCATGGGAAGCTGGATTTGCTGAGAGAATGGCCAGGGATAGGTCAAGGGAAATGTTTCCAATCTTTCATAGCACATATCTGGCAAATGCTGAAATTACTACTCTCTCCGATGCTCGCCGAAAACAGCTTACTGAGTCTGGTTTCTTCAAACCTCCCACTGCTGCTCAACTCTCCGTACAATCCTCAGCAGGCCATCAGCATCAATTGATTGATGTATTGGCACTAACTGCTGATGGAAAAACTCAAGAAGATGCTATCAAAGAGCTGGATAGGATCAAGCAAAATGAAGAAAATGAAAAGAAAAATCTTGAGTTTATCAGGCAGCTACCTCTACTTGAAAAGGATCAGCTTGATGGTGAGCAAAGAATGTTGCTGAAATCAGGTGGTGCTGAAGCCTTGTACAGGCAGAAACATAAGGAAGTTGAGAAGCAGCTCAGCGAGAAAAGAGCCAAATTTGAAGAAGAGAAAGCTAAGTGGCTGAAGCTGATGGATGATAGAATCAGGCCTCAAAGAATTATTGCCGCTGAGGCCTTTAAAGCTGAAATGGGCCTAAAGACCAACCTGAAGATCTTAAGAGAAGGCGCTGGCAAGCCAACCAAGTTGGAAGGGGTCAAAGTAACCAACTTAGGTGCTTCAGAATGGGTGGAAGTGTACATGCTGGTGAAAGATAAAAAGGCTGCCAGCTACCAGCAACTCCAAAGCATGCTGAAAGAATACTTCAAGAAAGCACTGGAGTTTGAAACAAAGTTCAAGGTGGACTTGCCCATGCTGAGGCAAGTGTTCGGTACTCCAGCAGCCATCTCTACCTCAGCTGGAAGGCAAGTTCAAAGAAAGAGGAAGATGGAGCATCGAACATCGACTGTTGACCTTCCACCTATCTCTGGTGATGCTGCTTTAAACACCAGACTTCCTCCAAGAAGTGTCTTTGAGGAAGGGAGAGTGATAGAGAATCCAGCTGGTATTTTCTTCACAAATTTTCAAAATACTCAGTTGTTCTTTCGTCTATCTGAACTTGAAAAGGCGTCCACTGGGTTCATTCTGAGCATAAGAAGAAGGTGTGCTGAAACGACCAACAACCGAGGGTTTATCAGCAAACTGGATGAGGAGCTGGTTAAGCCTCATAGATACAATGACCCAGCAGTTCAGATTGCCAAGCAAGAACATGCTTGGGAGCTTGAAGCTGAAAATATGTAGATGTCTTACAAATATAAATGCTGTATGAGTCAGCTTGTAATGTTTAAAGTCAAATATATAAGACATCTTTTCATCCTTCTATATTTTTTCTAAAGTCTAGTTCACTCAACAAGTCTTCTCAGCGAATAGGGGGAGATTGTTGAGTCAAGGATTCGCTGACCAGACTTGGTCGCTGACGTGGGTCGTCAGCGAGTTATCAGCGAGTCATTGACTCTCGTCAGCGGTGGTTTGCTTTCCAAATTGTTGGTCAAGGCGGAAGATTTCAAACCAAAAGAAGACAAGAGTCACATGGTGGTTCATCCAACTGTATTTTACCCTAAAAGGAAAAGATGCAGGTGGACCAAAACACAAGGGTTTCTCTCTCATACCCGTTTTGGTAAAGAAGACAAAGGCTCCTGGATCCAAGTATTAGAGCCAATGGAACGTCGACAACCACCATCACATCACTATCATTGTAAGGCTGTGTTGCCCTAATTCCTCTATATATAAAGCAACACAGCCGCACCATTTATACGTGTGTTTTGTCACCATAAAGTGTGTGTCACTTTATTTGTAATTGCTTAAGTTTCTTTCTTCCTTTCTAGGCTTAGCAATTATCTAGTTCATTTGTATTCTTGTAAGACAAGTTGTTATATCGACCATGTATTCATCGTTTAATCAATGATACATATGATTAGACTTGCATAGTTTCTTACAATTGAACTTGTTCTTGTTTATGTTCTTTACTTTCTGTTATTACTTTCTTGTCTAGATTAATCATAATATAAGTGTGCAAATCAAGGACTGTCCTTCCTTGTCACACAAATTGTTATCAATAAGTCATGTGACAAAAGGAACTAAATTGTTCTGTTATCATGCATCCAACCTTTTGTCTTTTGCAGGATATCAGGACAGGACGGATTATTGGACGTGGCACTGAGAGACATGGACTATTTTTTGTTGATGAAGTGACTCAAAGTGGTACTGTGCTGCTAGCTCATGGAACAACAGAAAGTGAGGCATGGTTATGGCATAGAAGATTGGGTCACCCTTCTGCTGGATATTTACATATCTTATTCCCTGAACTTTTTCCTTCAAATAAACCAATTACTTGTGAAACCTGCATGTTAGCCAAAAGCCATAGACAACCCTTCAAACCTAATAATACCAGAGTTAAAATACCCTTTCAAATAAATCCATTCGGATGTGTGGGACCTGCACCGGTCATTGGGGGCAAAATTTTCAATTTTATGTAATATTTGTTGATGATTGTACACGAATGACGTGGATTTATTTCTTAAAAACTAAAAGTGAAGTTTTTGATAGATTTACTTCATTCTATGCCATGATTCAAACTCAATTCCAAAAAGCCATCCAAATTGTCAGGTCTGATAATGGTGGAGAATATGTGAACTCACAAATGAGACTGTTTTTTCAATCCAAAGGAATAATCCACCAAACCACATGCCTTCACACCGCAGAACAAAATGGTGTAGCAGAATGAAAAAACCGCATTCTTTTAGAAATGACTAGGGCACTAATAATCGAGTCACATGTTCCAAAAATGTTTTGGCCGGAAGCTTTAGCCACCACTACCTACCTTCTTAACCGACCCCCGACAAAAATCCTTAAACTAAAAACTCCTCTAGAAACCCTTGAAGAATACACCGAAATTCCTCCGGCCCTCACTCTCCAACCCAAAGTATTTGGATGTACTGTTTTTGTCCACATACCTAAAATATACAGTGATAAACTAGATCCTTGTGCTGAGAAATGTGTTTTTGTGGGTTATGGAATAAATCAAAAAGGTTACAGGTGTTATAATCCAAAAACTCATCGCATGTTCACTACAATGAACTGTGATTTCCTTGAAACCAAATCTTACTACTCCTCCTCCCAATTTAGTGGTCAGGGGGAGGAATCATGTAACACACTGGATTGGTTGAGATATGTTACTACCTCAGAAGAAAACTGTCATGTTCACAGTACCACGTCACGTGAGGTTCCTGAAATGTCTAGTCCGAATCTCAGTGCTACTGAAGATATATCCCTTAACCAGATATCCGAGGTAAGTAATTCTCAACTGAGTGATTCTCAAACTGATAATTCTAATGAGATGGTTGAAACCAATAATATCACAGAGTCAGAACAACAGGATCCCGCAAATGAAGAAGTTCAGGAGCAGGTAGCTTAGGAAGAGGGAGAAATAATAAACAAATATACTTTTCCACCGAGAGTGAACAGAGGAATTCCAGCAAAGCGGTATTCACCAGAAAGGATCTCCAGAGGGTCTAAGTATCCCATGGCCAACATAGCAAAAGGATACTTGTCCAAAGAAGCCAAGGCATTCAGGGCGGGTCTCTACTCAGAAGAAACTCCCTCAAGTATAGAGCAAGCTCTAAATGTAAAAGAATGGAAGGAGGCTATGGATACCGAAATGGATGCACTCATAAGAAGTGAAACATGGGAGAAGTGTGCCTTACCACACGGAAAGAAACCTGTAGGATGTCGTTGGATCTTTACAGTAAAGTATAAACCAAATGGAGAAGTTGATAGATATAAAGCACGACTTGTCGCCAAAGGCTACACCCAAACATATGGGATTGATTACTCTGAAACCTTCTCGCCAGTTGCGAAGATTGACACAATAAGGGTTTTGTTTTCAATAGCAGCAAATCAGAATTGGCCAGTTCATCAGTTTGACGTAAAGAATGCATTCCTTCATGGAGAATTAAAAGAGGAAGTCTATACGGAAGCACCCCCGGGTTTCTCCCATAATTTCAGGACCGGAGAAGTATGTCGCCTGAAAAAGGCGTTATATGGGTTGAAGCAATCTCCCAGAGCTTGGTTTGGAAAATTCACTCTAGCAATGAAGAAATATGGATTCAAACAGAGTAATTCTGATCATACTCTGTTTCTCAAGCATAGAGAAGGACACATGACATGTCTCATCATTTATGTCAATGACATGATTATCACAGGAAATGATGAAGAAGAAATAAAAAGACTAAAAAGGGGATTATTCACGGAATTAGAAATGAAAGATTTTGGAAGATTGAAATATTTTCTCGGAATAGAATTGTTGAGGTCACAACAAGGGATCTTCATTTGCCAGAGAAAATATATTCTGGACTTACTTGCTGAAACAGGCATGATCGATTACAAGCCAGCTGAAACGCCAATGATTGTAAATCAGAAACTATACATGGAAGTTGAAGCTAAACTTGCAGACAAAGACATGTATCAACGAATGGTAGGGAAGTTGATATATCTATCACACACTCGTCCTGACATTGCATATGTTGTTGGAGTAGTAAGCCAGTTCATGCAGCAACCCCAAGAAGCACACATGGATGCAGTATTCAGAATCATAAGATATCTCAAGGGAACCTCTGACCTTGGGGTTTTGTTTAAACCAAATGGCCATTTGAATATTCAGATATATATAGATGCAGATTGGGCCGGAGACAAGGGAAATAGAAGATCAACTTCGGGGTATTTTACTCTAGTGGGAGGTAATCTTATTACATGGAGGAGCAAAAAGCAAAAGGTGGTTGCATTGTCAAGTGCTGAAGCAGAATTCAGGGGAATAGCCAGGGGAGTAGCAGAAGTGTTATGGATAAGAAAACTCCTGTCGGAAATAGGGTTTCCTCCGGAAGCTGCAACACGCGTTATGTGTGACAATGAGGCTGCAATCCAAATCTCAGAAAATCCTGTCCAACATGATAGAACCAAACATGTCGAGATCGATAGACATTTCATTAAAGAAAAACTTGAAGAAGGCATTATTGAACTACCGTTCGTCAAGTCTCAAGATCAACTAGCTGATATCTTAACAAAAGCAGTGGGCACAGGAACTTTACAAGAATGTTTGTGCAAGTTGAATTTCGGTAATCCCACCATTCAACTTGAGGGGGAGTGTTAGAAAGGAAAGAATTACGAGATCGGTTTTACAATTAAGAAGATTTCTACAATCAATTGTGGATCGACATGCCACCCATATGCCAGCCACATTATTTCCAAAACTAGCTTAAGTTTTCTAGTATAAATAGGGCTATTAGTCATGCAATGTAATATCATCAATTCATAATCTCAATAGAAAGAAATACACAATTTCTGTCAAACCATTGTTATCAGTGACGGTAACGAGAGTAATGTAGATAATTGGTGTAAAGATGATAGTGTAGGTATTTTAAGAGTTAAAAGATAATTAAATGATATAAATAAGTGAGATAATATATTGATCATTTTATATATCCCAAATGTGTATATTTCAACATGGCGTCGATAATTTTTATATGAAAATATAGAAGTATAGATATAGATATCAGTATGATATCGCTTAAGTGAACAGAGAGACTTTTACACGTATGTATTATGTCATTTGAAGACTTCATTTAGTACAATTTGCTATTTGTTCACGAGTTGTCATGGAAACCTAAGGATTGCTTTAACCAAAACGGCAAGAAAGTGGTAATCGAAGATTATTCCAAAATCTAGTAGGCTTAATGTGAGGAGGCTTCCCTCGATTTTATCCACAAGTCTTAGTGACGGTTTTTTCCGGTAGTTCTTTGATGGGGTATCGTATATTATTTCAAACCCAAAAGTTAAAGTAAACTTATTATAACAATTCCTTTAATGCGCTTAATTTCGAGATAGATCTTCTATTCTTGTCCAACATTTAGAAAAACTTTGGCATATTTTTTTTGTTATAAAAGGGGTGGATCATTTGCTGTCAACATGGTATCTAGCTTACGTTGTCTTAACCGGGTCCGCGCTAGAGAGCCTCCTCACCCTCAATACCTAGTAGGAGGAGAAATCCCCAACTAAACCGCCCGAAGACACGACATTTAATTGGGATAAAACTCTGCTCTCTCTACAAAACTCAAACCTGCTTCACTGGAGGACTTTATGAACAATTTCACAATTTGATCAACAAATCAACAATAATCACCCAAAATCTAGGGCAGTCGGCCCGATTAACTGACTTATTATTATAGGTTTATGAGAGATTATTACAAAACAAGTGATATCTAGATGATATCACTTAATTACAAATCTGAATAATCGATATAATCGATATAAACAAGAGAGAAAAATCAAAACGAATAGAGAGAAACAATAAGGGTTCTTTACCCTAATCTGCTTGATAACAAGGTATTTATATCCTTGTTATCAAGTTACATA
>CM067167.1:67453741-67479882 GCA_034093135.1 Erigeron breviscapus
TATTGTTCTGAAATTTTTTTGTAAAATTTTGAATTGGGCCTTTTTTCTTATATCCTGCAGGATAACCAACTAATTCATAACATCTGTCAATAGTGTGACCATTATATCCACAGTTTGTGCATTTTAGAATCTGATTTTGACCTTTGTTAAAAGAATTGTTAAATCTTTTCTTGTCATTAAACTTTGCAGCAAAAACAGAGTTTTGAGGTTTAACTGCAGCATTAATTAACTCAGCCCCTCTATGAGACTCCTCTCTAGAAACAATTGCAAAAACAGTTTTCACATAAGGTAGAGGATCTCTAATAAGAATATTATTTCTACCAGCAGCATACGAATCATCAAGACCCATTAAGAATTGCGTTAGTTTTATCAATTGATTATGACTTTGGAATTCAGTTGCAGCATGACAAGTACATGTAGGTAATTTAATCAAAGCATCAAACTGCTTCCACAAAGAATTCAACTTATGATAATATTCAGATATTGACAAACCATTTTGACAAAGAGAATTAATCTTGTGATGCAAATTAAAAGTAACTACACCATCAACTTTATCATAAGTATCTTTTAACTCTTGCCAAACAACAGAAGCAGATTTAGATAAAATTTGACCTACATATAATTCTTCAGAAACATCATTTAAAATCCAAGATAAGACAACTGCATTACATCTATCCCATTGTTGACCAAGAACAGTATTAACAGTAGACCTTTTACAAGTTCCATCAATAAATCCTATCTTGTTTTTAGTTTCTAGAGCAAGAGTCATAGTACAAGACCACACATTATAATTTTCAGTTCCAGTCAATTTCAAACTAATCAATGGTGTACTTGTAGTGTCACTAGCATGCACAGAAGTATGTTGAGTATCATTATCAAAATCATCAAGATCAGAATCAGAATTTTCATTATGCACAGAAACAGGAGGAGTATTTCCATTATGAACAGAAGTATGTTGAGTATTCACCATTTTAAACAATTAAACAATCACAAAATATTCAACTTAATATATCAAATAAAACTTCACTTAAAACACACAGATCACAAACTTAATCAACAATTATTCAAATAAGAACCACTTAAAACAACTATTAATCAAATAAATTCACAAAGAAAAGAATAACTAAACTTTTAATAAAGAAATTTTTTAGAAAAAGAACCCTAATCTCACAAAAGTGCCAGTGACAAGATTCCTAACCTCTCAAGGAGGCAGGTCAAGGATAACACAATTGTTTTTAGGAGATTGGGATAAAAAAAAAATTTATAAACGAATTAATCAACAAATAAAAGAAAGGGAAGAAGAACACAAACAGTGCTTTAATGCCGAAGGATGAGGAACCCTAAATCTATTCTTGATTCACTTAGTCAAGAAATAGAATCAGGATATGAAAATAGCAGCGGAAGAATAAATCGATTAGAATAAAAAACCCTAAAAATTAGGGTTTTAGAAATTAGGGTTTTCTTAAAGAAAATACGCCCTAATCTGAAAACACCCAAGATCAAATCAAATCTTCAAAGGAACTTGGCTCTGATACCATGAACAATTTCACAATCTGATCAACAAATCAACAATAATCACTCAAAATCTAGGGCACTCGGCCCGATTAACTGACTTAGTATTATAGGTTTATGAGAGATTATTACAAAACAAGTGATATCTAGATATATCACTGAATTACAAATCTGAATAATCGATATAATCGATATAAACAAGAGAGAAAAATCAAAACGAATAGAGAGAAACAATAAGGGTTCTTTACCCTAATCTGCTTGATAACAAGGTATTTATATCCTTGTTATCAAGTTACATATTAAACCTCCAGCTTTGCACCATCTTCAATAATAACCTTGAGCTTTCCTTCAGAGTACAGAAATAGTCCCTCAGTCTTCAATCTATCTATCTCCAGTCCTTAAGCTTTATCAACTTTTATCTTTTGTACCCTGCACATTTTTACAAGTGTGTAAGTATATTAAAATTTGTATATGTTCCAATTAAACTTGATAAAATGTATCGTTTTAACACTTTATTTGGCCTATCTCCTATCTGTTAATTAACTAAATATTTGTGGGTTCTAGTCCCATTTTATAGAAAACATATAGATATACAATATGTGATTATTCATCTATGTAAATAAAGAAAAAAAAACTTGACGTCTCTCAAGAGAAGTGTGGATATTCAACATTTAGCAAATAGGTGACGTTCCTTATTATTATTTTTTTTTATAACCTTATCAACAATTAAACTCACGCACTTATGGGAAAAAAAGTGAAGTCACAAATGATTGAAAACACTATTCATTCGATATAGTCAGAGCGGGTACGAACCAACTACCGGTTGATTAGTTTCTAAATCTAAAAATAATGTTTTATTTATTTACAAAAACTTAACAAGTACATACTTTTATTATTTTTTGATGGCAAATTGGGCATTTTTACGTGCCTAAGTCAGTCTTTTTATATTTAACTAAAGAGGTACCGGCGCAATGCAGCGGCGATGATAGCAGTGGTGGCAGGTGAGGACGATGGAGGTAACGGTAGCGATGGGGTTATTAATGTAAAAATATATGATATAAATTAGGGTATTGTAGTTATTTTAAGGGTCGAGAGGTGTATGTTTATATAATTTTATTAAGGGTATTAAAGTATATTATGTGGAGATATTTAAAAAAAAATGGTAATTTAAATATTTTAAAAGCTGAAAGTTAGAAGAATTTTTTTTTTGTTTTATATAGGTTTAAATAAAAGTTACTAGTGTTCAAAGTCTTTCATGCAAATTATCAATGGGGTAGTTTTAACTTTGCTATAAATCATGAGGTAATGATAATTTCCAATTATGTATGTTTGTGATCCCCATTTTGGTTCTTGAATTTTTTGATTAGGATTAGGATAATGATATATACTTTTAATTTTTTTAACCTAAATACTTTCTTAACAATAAGATAATTTTTTTAACCTAAATACTTTCTTAACAATAAGATAATTTTTTTAACCTAAATACTTTCTTAACAATAAGATAATGACATTTGAAAAAAAATTCCAAAGATAAAATTATAAAATAGATTTTGTGGGGGTGAATTAATAGAGGGTTTTTCGAGAGTCCTGATTTTCAGACATACGTGTAATTTAGGAGTAAAAGTAGAATAGAATGCCGTTAAAAAAAAATATTATAAAATAAATTTTGTGCAATATTCTACATGTTATATTCAGTTACGTTAAATAATCCATGCTATAAGAAAAGGGAAAACAAAGATAAAAGGGGTAAAGTGCACCAATAATTAACAATAGTTAATTAGTCTCGGGAGTTTCCGCGAAATCAATCATGCTCAATTATTGTTCCAAAAGATTATATCTTTTCTATCTAATTATAAATTCCACAAGAAGTCCCAATATAAATTAAACACGATATGCATTATTTTTACTTTAATGTGTAATTGTTTTCTATCTAATGCTAGGCAATGCAAACAAAGTCAAAAGTAAACGCCTCTATGTATTCCACAATCACAGTAGGGTTATGTAGCCACTAAGAAAGATACGAACACGAAAAAAATGTTATTATGCCAAAAATTTTATTGTGTCAGGGTGAGTATCCTACTAGCAGTGTATACAAGTAAGTGCTAATATCATATATATATACACATATATCGAAAAGTTAGGTTAGGAACCACAAAAATTACATGATCTTTTATGAACCTTATTATTCTTTATATGGTGATTGTTTCTTGAGTTATTTAGATGAAATTTTGGATTTTACAATTGTGAAAACATGGATCTTCATCCATTATATAGTTATGTGGAGACATGGATTCTATGAGCATATGTGCATGAATAGTGTATGACTATATGTATAGAAGTCGAGCATATGTATGCAAGTATTTTGTAAATAAATGTTTCATGAGAATATAGTGTGATCAAATATACATAGATAGTTATGAACATTTAAGCAATTATATAATCATATAAACATATAAATTTTATAGTGAATAATTTTAATTTAAAGAATATTCATAAAGGTTCCTGCAATTTAATCACTAACCTAAATACCTTCTTCAGGGTTCTTGCAATATCGTTATATTTACATTTTAATTGTTTTAATGGAGTACAAAAATGTATACTTATTGTTGGAGGCATTGTGTATGCATATTTGCACTAACATATGAAGTTGGAATTTCTTGAGGTCTACATTTTGGTAACCTACCCGCACAGGAAATTTTGGAAGACCTCTCTTTTGTAAGTGCACATATATATGTGTATGCATATTATTGACACAACTAGTCAACAAAGGTACATTTGCATCATTTTTTCTTCAAATTATAAGGTCGTTTGGTAATCTTATTAAAGAAATTTCCAAATACTTATAAAAGAGATTTCCAAATGATTATTGGACATACTTCTATATCATTTGTAAACTTTAACGTTGGTGATATATAATACGAAAATATTATAATGGAATTATAGGTTAGAGGAAAATTATTTTCGATACTACCTACAATGCATTTAAGTTTTTATTTTACGTACTAATTATTTTTAACATATTACACTATTTAATGCATGTTGTACAATTTATCAAAACAACATTAATGTAAAATATTTTTATTTATACCATCAATATTTTTTAAACTTTGTGCGGATAAATCATTTGATATTACGAAGGTAACATCAAGTTTTAACTACACAGGGTGTTAATACGTGAGAACCCTTTGGTCTTATGTACCGTCTTGGTAGAGATGGGCATGAGATCGTCCCGGTCCCGGTACCGATGGTACCGGTACCGAAAATCTCTAAAACTTGGTACCGATCCCGATCCCATATGGGACGGTACCGGTACCGGTACCGAATCGGTACGGGACCGGGATTTCGGTACCAAATCCCGACTAGCACCGAATTTTACAAACAAACAAAGAACATTCATTCAAACTACTAGATTTATTTAAGCGTAACAAGGGAAATGGTTAGACTATTTCAATTTTGGTTTTAGACTCAAAATAACATCAATTTTTGGTACGTAGATATCATGTATCACATGATGTATTCTGTTATTTGCTTAATGTAGTCCATGCATACAGTTGCTCACTTACTATCTTCAGCAAAACATGCTAGCTATGCCTATGTACTGAAGTAGTGAACCAACATGGTGTTCTGTTATAGTGCCATTTAAAATTTTAAACTTGTCATGACATAAAGAATCTGTACAAATATGAACTTATATAATTCATTTGATTCAATGTTAGTAACGACTTGAACACACTTGAAAACATGGAACGACTTTTTTTTGAAAGATTTTTTGAAGCTATCGGGACTAGTTGGTATTTTCGGGATTTTCCCGGTACTGATCCCGATTGGTACCGGTCCCGGAAACTCTCAAAAGTAGGTACCGGTCCCGGTACCGAATCTCTAAAACTTGGTACCGACCCGATCCCATATGGGACGGTACCGGTACGGGATCGGGATTTGGGACTTTCCGCTCATCCCTACGTCTTGGTACCTAGAGCGTACATTGCATAGAACTCATGTTCGGTGATTCACCATTCTCACACATAGATCACAAGATATAGATTCCCCCCTTGCCTTTGACAATATTTGAACTTGTGATTTGCAGCGTTAATCTACAGATCCATGTGGTCAGATGGTGACAGTAGTAATATTTGATCTAGAATGACTTGCCAAGTTTTAGCTATACGAAATAAAACTTGCTTTACCTTTTTGTAGTGATAGTGTGTTACCATGTCCAAAGTGACTGTTAGCGTAAATACTAATTAACCATTTCAACCATTTCGAAATGGTTAATTAGTATTTACGCTAACAGTCACTTTATACGAGTGTTAACTTTTAGTCGTGTTTAAATACGTACATGTCAATGTGAACAATTTTATGGTTACTATTTTAATACACTATTTCTCAAATACATGTAAAAGTTATATATTGAGATGTTTTATTGATTTTTTATTCTTTCTACACAAAAAATAATTATCTAAATTTTATTAACATAAATATTTGAATACCGATCGATGATATTTTTTTAAGTACAATATTAAAAACTATATATTAGTTACTCGTATTTCTTTTATTCTAAATGACATAATTCATTTTGTCTATCACTAGCATCAATTGTACGTTGTTCTAATATAGCTGTCGTTTATTAAACATTTAAAGTTTATTCTAAATGAGATCTTATGTGTCAACACTCGATATCATTAATTCTTGTTCACATTTTAATTTGTTTTAATGGAGTAGTAAATAAATGTGTATATATTTCTTGTTGGAAGCATTGTGCAATTGCATGCATGTTGTGGACTAACATGTCAAGTAGGAACTTCTTGAGGTCTACATTTTTCGTAACCTACCCGCACAGTAAAGTTTGGAAGACATCTTTTTCATAACTGCACATATATATGCGTACGCATATTATTGATCGACATAACTAGTCAACTAATGTATATATTTGTATGCTCTTTTCAATTAGGCCATGCCGAACTTTTCTATGTCGATCTTTATAATAATCTTATAACAAAATTTTCCAAAGATCGACATTTTGTAAATTTTATAAGTTGCTGATGATATATGATACGAAAATGTCAAAGAAGATTTGAAAGTACCACATTAATGTATGTATAGGGTGAATTACAATATGTACTAGCTAGGTGAACCTTGTGTACCAATAAACCTTATGTACTTGATTAATCATATTGTATAAACTTTATATATCGAATAAACCTTGTTTATCAAAAATCAAATACAAAAATGAGTTACGTTTCTGACATCGGGCTCCTATTTGCTTAGAGCGAAACATACGCTAGAAATTAAGACCCATCGATCAGTACATCCTATAACATTGGTGCAAGCAATTGTTACAGGACAAAAAACCGGATCAAGGAGCTATTTATAGTTCAACCGTAAAAGCCAGTCTCAAATTATAAAAAGCCCAAACATATATACATTTCAGTATACACACACAATGCACATTTGATACATACATCATGATATATAACATTTAAAACATACTATACAATTCAGTAAAATATAAATATAGTAAATATAGTACCATATATATATGGTACAGTACATATCATCTCCTATATAAGAAACACATCGATTTATAACACATACTGTAACACCCCGAGCTAGGCTCAGAATATTACTGAAAAAATATAGCGTATGCATGGAATTATCATAAATAAGACTAAATGAATAAATGGGATCCGGTGAATCCAAACATCAAATATAAAGTACAAAATGCACAAGGAGCAAGTAACCATCAAACGTTTACAAAAGGCTATCAAAAGATGGCTATCAATCCTAAGCATAATGCAAAGCAAAGGGCAAATGAATCCTTGATCCACATAAGTCTAAGCCCGGGACAGCAGAAATCAAACTTCACGTCTTGGATTCTCTTGTATACCTGAAAAGTGTACTAAACAAGGTCAACACTAGGTTGGTGAGTTCGTAGTAATGATCCACTAGGAACCATCGTCAACAGCCACAATGTATACATGGTAAAGGCAAGCAATAACTTAATATGAGCCCTTATTCGTCTCTCGTCAAACATATGAAGATGACAAATAGCTCATTCTTGTCACATAAGTAATCCGACAATAACAATACAAGATAGTTCGCATGCGAGTAATAACCAAGTACGAATAGTGTCATTACTAAGAATGCATTGAAAGTGAGTTCATGTCATGCCATGTATCAAATGTATGCAATGTCCATAAATACGTCACGTGCGTGTCAAAGTCATGCAATGTATCTCCATCAAGTATCACAATACTCGGTCCACACGATTGTGGCGTCAATAGTTTCAAGTCATCCATCTACCGTCAAGTGTCACAAAGTTTGAAATGCATAACAAACGTTAAGTGTGTCAATACGTATTTGTCCATCTCAATCGCAAGTCCAATATCCAACAAATCAACCAAACCACAATGCACATACATTTCATACGACTTTACATTTAAGGAATTGTAAAGTCCCAAACTCGATGGTTAACTCAGAAGTGTAAAATACAACAAGTCTAATAAGCACTAGAATGGACTAGTATTACTTGAATATAAATGCAAGAATATAAACAAAGTAATACAAGACTAAAAGCAATAAATTAAAGGTGGAACACAATGTAATTTTTCAAGTGTATTTTATTTATGATGTTAAATAAAATACAAGGTTGTGCGGAATCAAGATAATACAAATATGTAAGTATCTAAACAATCCCGAAAAAACAAGTGATCTAAATAACTTGGAAATACTCGTAAGTTTACTTAGAGTATATCTCACAAGTTGCAATGCTAAAGTTTCAAGCTGTTTGCAAGTTGTGAGAAGACTTTGTATTTATAGACCAAGTCCATGATGATGTGGACAAGATCGTACAAATGTGGTTGTGAGCATTTAAGGAATTAAACCTAATTCCTTATATGCTCATACTAGGAAGAGTATATAAGTCAGTTGATGTGACTTATAGTACTATGTTCCAAACCTATACTTTTACCTTGTACCTTTTATTAATAGATAAATCTATTAACTGGGTAAAGGTGTGTAAAGTAAAAAGTCTTCCTCGTAATCAGTGTAAAGTGTTGTAAATACTTTACACTGAGATGCTTCAGTCTTCGATCTGGTAGAATCACTCTTTGCTCGCTTCTAGATGATTCTCTTCTTCATACTTCAGTCTTTGACTTCAGAATGAATGCTTCAGATTTGTCTCGATCTGAACTGAAGTGAAGCTTCAGTGAAGGAATTCTGAGACATCTCAGAATTCTGTACATACGTCTTCACTAAACTTCAAGCTATTTCTGAACAAATTATACTTGGTCGATTTCCAACCTAACAAATTCCCCCTATTTGTTCTGAAATAGTGCATGCATCTCAGACTTCTATCTATACATGTTTGTAGTCTGAAATGCAAGTTTTTGTTTAAGTTGTAAAAATTTTCTAAGTACATCTTATAGATCATTGATGTCTCAGAATTTTACTTGTGGTTTTCTAACTTAAACTTACCATCTACTTATTGGTTACAATTTGCAACATATATATACAAACTGAAATGTTTGTTACAAATGTAAATACATTACAAGTACATGATAAACTGAAAAAGAAACTACTTCTTGGCATGCCTTGAACCAGAAGGTGCCTCAGTAGGTTTTCTCTTCAGTGGAGAATGATCCTTCTTTGCAAACAATCTTCCTTCAATCTCTACCTTGGCCTGCATCTTTTGTTGTATTCTTGCTAACCATGCACCAATCAAGGTAGATTTAGGCTTCCCCTTCAGAATCTGGATCATCTCCCTATGCTCAGAAATCCCAAACTCGTGCACTGAAACCTGATGGTATTCTTCAGCTGCCCTTCCTTCTCTTTTAACAACCAAGTCAAAAAGCTTCAATCCATCAGCTTTTGTTACTTCCATATCAACTATTTTGGCTGAATGAGATCGATGCTTCATATAATGCTCATATTGATCCCTTTCATGTTTTCTTTCAATTTCAATAGCATCATCAGACATTGGTTTGAAGGTAGAAAGATCAACATCACGAACACTCTTTCTTGATGATCTTGGTCCAGTCACTTTGGGCTTAATGGTTGGTCTGAGCAACTCTTTCTCAACCTTCAGAACTTCGGCCAGAATTTCCTTCCTTTTGATCGCCATTTCTTTTTCTCTATTTTTCTTTAAGTCTTCAATGGACAACTTAAAGGTTAGACTTTCTAACTTTTGTTCCAGAGGAGAGTAGTTCATCCCACACTCATACTCAAGCATATCAACAATGGCCTTTTGCACTCTTGGATCATTTTTGATTTTCAAGTATCTTTCCAATGATAAACCAAGAGCTGCAGCATCTATATGATCAAGGGTCCCCATCTTCAGATGTTGTTCCCTTTCTTTTTCTTTGTTTTCCCTCCACATAATAAATTGATTGGAAACCTGCTTTTGCAATGCTTCCAACTTCTTACTATCAGCCTCAAGATCGTGCAAGGGATAACCATGCTCATCCACATTCTCACCAACAATGATTCCAGAACCCTTAGAACTTTTCTTTGGTTCTTCTACTTCTTTGCCTTTTCCCTTGTCTTTCTTCTGAACTTGTTCCCCCTGAACTGAGGCACTACCAGATGGTACCTCAGTTTGCTTCTTGGTTGCTTCAATCATTTCTTGAATACTAGCCAGCAAACCAATAGGCACACTTCCCCCTTTGGGAATCTCTGAAGGCATTTTAGCATAAAGGTCAATTGAAGTTTTAATTGCCTTCAGTGGTTCCCAACTTTGTTGTTCTAGGCAATCACATATACCCTTTGCCATTGTAGCAAACTGAGCCCTTAATCTGAATGAAGAATTAAGGTTCAGTGCTTCTTGATCTTTTAAATCCTTCAACATCTTTCTATCTTCTTCAGTGAAAGAAGCAGGGGGAGGAGGAGCAATGACAGTTTCTTTCTTCAATTGTGAGTCCCAAATATAGATGATTAACTAAACCCGACTGGCAAGTACAACTAATCTTGAAGGACAAGTTAAGTTTACGATCCAGATATGGATAACAAGAAGCAATTGACTTAAAGTAAATAACAAGAACTAAATGGCTGAAACTATATAAGATATATATATGTATAATCAGTATGTAGCATTGAGACACGTTGTTTTCTTTCTAATGTATTTGATTTATTGATATATAAACAAATACAAGGATTGTTGCGGAACAAAGATATTTCAGTTGAATTTTATTGACTGAGATGGTTCAGATCTCTTTGGAACTGACCATGCTCAGAATTTGTTTAGTCATCACTGAAATACAACAATCCTTTCAAGATATTTTTTTGATACTTGGTCAATTGTGTGTACACGTGACCTACTGCATACTATGTTTTTAACTTACGTTGGTCATGCTTATGTGTCACACAAGTTGCGCCGTAAAAGGAAAAGAAATGAGTACTTTTCTGAAAAAGTGTTGCAGGGTGGGTCACTCAAACGTCTCTGCATTAAATGCGGACTTGACCCCAGAAATTGTTTTTAATTGGAAAATCATTTTATATTCCATCTTAAATTCAAATTCCTTTTCATTCTTTCATTTACTTCGTTTTTCATTTACTTTCCAATCATCAATCTCTCTCTTATTCACTCTCAAATTCCTTAACTCCTCATATTCCTTTCACTTTCATATTTCGATTCTTAAAATGTCTAAATCATCATCTTCTTCACAACCTAAATCGCTCATCAATTTCAAATATACTCCATCAAATGATGTGAAAACATCTGCCACATGGCCAAAGAATTTCACTCCGTCTCAAATCCGATTTAACATGAGCAATTTCTTGGCTCAATTAAATGTGAAATCTAAAACGCTAATGGGAAGAATCAATAATTTTTGGGAGAAATCCCCTTTCCATTATGCTCTGACCGCTAATCCTCAGGCATTGTATCATCGATACTTGCTTGAATTCTGGTATACTGCTGTGGTGAACAAAGATGAACAATCCATCTCCTTTACTCTCAATGAGGGCACCAAGCAGTGTGTTATCACTCTTGAGGGGTTCAGAAATTCCCTTCATCTGAACTACCTCGAACCTTCCCAGGTGTTTGCTAAAAGACTCAAAGGAGTCAATTTCAGGGAGGTTCTAGTCGCCACTGGTCATGGCGATATGGAGGATGCTGATGGTAATCTGAAGACCTCCGGACACATATTTATGTCTGGATTTGGCAATTGCTGGAGGTTCTTCTGGACCCAGATTGTGGAAAGTCTTGGTGGCAACCATGGAGGGTTGGACAACTTTCATTACCCCAAGTTGAGATGGGGTATTATATTTGGAATGGGATACAAGCAGACTTGCTGAGATTCTCTTTTCTCAGCTTATTACAAAATTAAAAGGAAAGAGAAGTCTGCATATCGCCTTTCCAAGATTTCTGAGCTTGTGTTTCATGGATATTCTTGGTGATGCTTACAATCAAGCTGGACCTGAAGCTTCAGTACCAGAATATAGCAGAGATTTCTCAAAGGCATCCACTGCTGAAAATGAGCCTGAACTCTCTTCTGCTATGCTTCAGGTATTTAATAAAACTGTTTCAGCCACACTAGCTGGTTCAGAAAGGTCACTAAGTGGGCCACAAAAGAATGTGGGACCCGTTAGTCGACCTAAAGAAAAGTTGCAATCGTTGAATCTGGTAACGATGCACCTGCTTCTGCAGATGTTGAACCAGAAACTGGTGAGGGTACTAGTGACCCAAACCAGAGCATATCTGACCAGATTGTAAAAGTGAATGCTTTCTGGGATGACGATGAGCTACCTCAGGAGAATCTTGATTCTCTTGCTGATTTGAGTTTGACGAGGGATTATTGGAGGCGAATCAATCTGATTCTGAGCCAGCCACCATCCTCGCAAACGCCCCTCCTCCTCCCCCAGAAATCCAACAAGAAATTAATCCTTACGTTCCACCACCTCCATCTCATCAACATCCAATTTTTCCACCAGGCACTACTCCTGCATATGTCACCGATCCCACTTTCACTCCATCACTTCAATTTCTTCACCCCCAAATTCACAACATCCCACCGCCTATCAATTATGATGCCCCAATAGAGAAGGACTTGGATTCTGAGACAGAATCTGAGAGTCCAACTGATTTACAAATGAATAATGTACTTAAAGGGCTTGGTAAACTACCATTTGTTGCTCCTGCTTCTGCACAGCCCCCACCTCCTTTAAATGTAGAAGCACAGTTAGAGAAGACACAAACCGAAGTCCAAAGCCTTATTCTTAGGGTGGAGGATTTAACCAAGTCTCTAACTGCCAATACTAGTTCTGTGGCTGATATGAAAGGTGCTCAGATGTTTCTTGGAACTGAGTTAACCAAAGTTGCTGGAAACGAAGACTAGTAGTTGGGAAGCTAAATGAGCTAGTGATGACTTGCAACAAGGTGAGCTCTGCAATCAGAGAAGCCTTCAGGTTAACAAAGAGAGATGTGCAAGCTTCGGTGGTTGCAAATTTGACATCTTGTGTTCAGTTGTTGAAACAAGATTTTATGGCTGTTGGAAGAGAAGTGCATGAGTTGGTTCAGAAGCCAAGTGTAAATGAGAAAGAACTTGGGGCTTCTATAAGTGTTAGTATTTTGGATAATCTGAAGTCTGAGCTAACTCAGAATTTAACTGCTCAGATTTCAGAATCTATTTCTGAGAAGGTTGGTGTGGAAGTTAGAATGATGATTGCTGAACTGACCAAAGACACAAATGACAAAGTGGACAAGGCTGTAAATGAAGTAAAAGATTCAGTATCCAAGCTTGAAGGTTCAGTTCAGAATCAGTCCAAACAGTTAGATGAAATTCTAACTCTTCTGAAGAAAGAAACTGTTATTGCTCCTCCTCCCCCTGCTTCTTTCACTGAAGAAGATAGAAAGATGTTGAAGGATTTAAAAGATCAAGAAGCACTGAACCTTAATTCTTCATTCAGATTAAGGGCTCAGTTTGCTACAATGGCAAAGGGTATATGTGATTGCCTAGAACAACAAAGTTGGGAACCACTGAAGGCAATTAAAACTTCAATTGACCTTTATGCTAAAATGCCTTCAGAGATTCCCAAAGGGGGAAGTGTGCCTATTGGTTTGCTGGCTAGTACTCAAGAAATGATTGAAGCAACCAAGAAGCAAACTGAGGTACCATCTGGTAGTGCCTCAGTTCAGGGGGAACAAGTTCAGAAGAAAGACAAGGGAAAAGGCAAAGAAGTAGAAGAACCAAAGAAAAGTTCTAAGGGTTCTGGAATCATTGTTGGTGAGAATGTGGATGAGCATGGTTATCCCTTGCACGATCTTGAGGCTGATAGTAAGAAGTTGGAAGCATTGCAAAAGCAGGTTTCCAATCAATTTTTAATTGCAGCATCTGGCCTTGGTGCTTTCATCCAAGATTTAATGATTGCTTGTTCTTTTTCAAGGATGGATTTTAATTCTTCCTTTTCCAATTCTAAAGTTGCAACCATAGACTGATAACTTTTTAGAGCCAAATGAACATCTTTCAGTTCTTTCAATCTGGCATGACTGGCATTCAGTTCAGAAGCATTATTTTCAAACATTTTTAGGCTTTCTGAACGCACTGTCTCAACAAAAGAGATGCCAGCCTCTAAAAGAACCAAAAGGTCCAGTTTGTGTTCCTCATTATTTTCAAAGCCAAAATTACTGACCTTTTTCATTACAATATCCACCCAACGACCAGATTCAACATCGGATTTGACCAAATGACCTTGATCTTCTTGTGCCATGAAACACATGTCCTAACTTCTTCTTCATCATCAGATGATTCATCAGAATCTTCCCATTTTTCAGTTTTGGCAATCATACAACTGTTGCTTGAGTTGTCTTGTGCCAGAAGAGCCATATGTGCCTTTAACTTCTTGTATTTGGCCTTATAGCTGTCATCAGATTTTTGAAAAATAGAATGGTTAGGAGCAGATTGTGATGATGATGGTTGACTAGATCTGCATTCCTTCATGAAATGTCCTTTCTTGCCACATTTAAAGCATTCAAGATTAGACTTGTCAATAGAAGCGCTGGAAGCAAAAGGTTTGCCAGATCGATTTGATTTGGCCTTAAAACGATTGAACGTTTTAGGCAGCATGGCAACCAGATCATCATTGTCATCCTCATTACAATCATGAGTAACATTACCAGAGACACCAGTTTTTAACATTTCAGAAACCATCTTCTTCATCGAGTCAAAAATGTCACTCTCAGAAGATAGTAGAGCAGTATTATGTGGTTCAGAATACTGAACCATACCAGAACTGGTAGAAACATGATTTTTGGCATCTTGCTTAGCCAAAGCTCTCTCAGCTTTGTTTTCTTCAGTATATCTGAAGGCTTCATAAAGGGAAGCAAGAGTGTGACTGTGCAAGGTTTTTCCTTGTCTTAAAACCAAGATCAAATTTCCCATTTGGAAGGTAAAATGTCACAAAATTTTTCCAACAAAATTTCTTTATCTTTGGTTACACCCAGGGCTTTCAGTTGATTTACCAGATTTGTGAATCTGATGTAAGTTTGAGTCAAGGTTTCCCCAGGGACAGCAAAGAAAGACTCATATCTTTTGTTTAAAGCAACTTTTCTTGTGACAATTGTCTCATTTGTGCCTTCAAACTGTGTCATTAGTTCCTCCCACATTAACTTGGAATTTTCAAGTAAAACAAGAGTGGGCATTAGGGTTTCAGGAACTGCATATAAAATCATATTTTGTAACTTGGTGTCAAGGTCTACAAGTCTATGATCTTCCTCAGACCAATGATCCTTCTCCTTAGGTGACTGCCTAGGAGTCCCATCGGTATTTCTGACAACAGTAGAAGCATTCATGGGGACAAAGGGTCCTTCTTTTAAGATATCGGGCAAATGTCTTTCAACACCAGCAATATACTTTAGCATGCATGCTTTCCATGTTTGAAAGTTTTCACTGTTCCCATCAAACTTGGGAACAAGATTATTTGGAAAGTGTACGTGTACATTATGAGATGGTATATTGTTGTTGATGACAGGGGGTGGGGTAGTGTTATTAGGGTCAGGACGTTCTTGTTGAAAGTCAGCCATCTATGTAGATCAAAGGTTAATGAATTGATATAATTTCAACCTTTAGGCTCTGATACCAATTGTGAGTCCCAAATATAGATGATTAACTAAACCCGACTGGCAAGTACAACTAATCTTGAAGGACAAGTTAAGTTTACGATCCAGATATGGATAACAAGAAGCAATTGACTTAAAGTAAATAACAAGAACTAAATGGCTGAAACTATATAAGATATATATATATATGTATAATCAAGTATGTAGCATTGAGACACGTTGTTTTCTTTCTAATGTATTTGATTTATTGATATATAAACAAATACAAGGATTGTTGCGGAACAAAGATAAACACCCAAGTGTAAGTATCTAAACAATCCCGAAAAAACAAGTGATCTAAATAACTTGGAAATACTCGTAAGTTTACTTAGAGTATATCTCACAAGTTGCAATGCTAAAGTTTCAAGCTGTTTGCAAGTTGTGAGAAGACTTTGTATTTATAGACCAAGTCCATGATGATGTGGACAAGATCGTACAAATGTGGTTGTGAGCATTTAAGAAATTAAACCTAATTCCTTATGTACTCATACTAGGAAGAGTATATAAGTCAGTTGATGTGACTTATAGTACTATGTTCCAAACCTATACTTTTACCTTGTACCTTTTATTAATAGATAAATCTATTAACTGGGTAAAGGTGTGTAAAGTAAAAAGTCTTCCTCGTAATCAGTGTAAAGTGTTGTAAATACTTTACACTGAGATGCTTTAGTCTTCGATCTGGTAGAATCACTCTTTGCTCGCTTCTGAGATGATTCTCTTCTTCATACTTCAGTCTTTGACTTCAGAATGAATGTTTCAGATTTATCTCGATCTGAACTGAAGTGAAGCTTCAGTGAAGGAATTATGAGACATCTCAGAATTCTGTACAACGTCTTCACTAAACTTCAAGCTATTTCTGAACAAATTATACTTGGTCGATTTCCGACCTAACAGAGAGTATTTAGACAAATTCACCTTTAATGCTAAAAGTAATTTTAACGAAGAAATGACTTTGTATTTATAGGCAAACAAATTCACCAGTGAATTTGTGCCGTACAAATATGGTTGCATGCATTTAATGAACCGACAAGATCATTAAATGTATTGGTTAAGGTACAAGGATAAAGTCACATCAATATGACAATAATCCTTTTAACCAACCACCTTTACACACGTAAGCACTTTGGTAAAGAACAAGTGGAATGTTCTTTGGAAAGTGTGTAAAGGCAAAAAGTCAATTCCTCGATATCAGTGTTCAGACTTGTAAGGTCTAGAACACTGATAATCCTCCAGTCGTAGATCTGGTAAGACTTCCAGTGGACTCTGCCATTTGTCAGTCTTCTTTATTCTGACTTCAGTCTTTGACTTCAGTAGAATAGATCTGGACTGGGGTGAAGTCCAGTGAGTTATTCTGGAATACTCCAGATTTCCTATACAAGTATTTGCTCACTGGTCTTCCATTATTTCTTAACAAATCTTTAGAGGGACTCCAGATTCCAAGTTTGGAGTAGGTCCAGTATTTATCATTTCTGGACAGATCTTCAGTAAGGCTCCAGTAGTCGAGTCTGGAGCGAGTTTAGTAAATCTGGACCTAACAGGAATCATAGATGCTTATATATAGGGTCACCCGCAGCCTTCCCACCCGATGGGTGGTTTTTGTTTCGTGTTTAAATTTATAAAATGTTTCGTGCTTATATATAAGAAACATATTATGCAATGTAAAATGATGAATTTAAGCCAAGAAATACTTACCAAATCGACCCGAAGCTTTAAATCCCAATTTGGAGCTAAAATGGTGAAGAACACTTGAAATACCCAAAAATTCTTGAAGATGGAAGATGAGGAAATGATATTTAACTAATTTCTAACACTTTTGATGTTAACTAAGGCCTTGAATCCAAAATTTTGATGAAAATATAACTAGTGTGTGTTCTTGGATAGAAGAGAGCAAAAGAGAGAGTGTGGAGTGTGTGTGTGTGTTTTTGAGATAAGGAAGGAAAGGGAAATGAGAGGTGGGAAGGGTTTACACCCTTCCACCCACACTCTTGCATCAATAGCCAACTAGTTACCACATAATACCCCGTCCAAACACGTAAATGCTAAAATATTACCGAAAACACTAAGGATCGTGTAATCACATTCGACTCTTAATAATCACATATATTCCAAAACATCGATATTCCCATTATAATCACAATTAATCACATAGTCAAATAAAGTCAACATAGTCAAATATTACGGGTGTTACAAAATGGGCCTCAATTATCTTACTAATCACAATTCGTTAGTCAAAATACATGATTAGCCAAATGGTAAAAATAACGGGTGTTACACATACATAGTAGTTAGGGATGGCAAAGTTGCCCTAACTTAAAGTCGGACATCAAGGGTGTGATTTTATCTCCTAAATCATATTTTAATATTTATCAGATTAAATTGAACCAGACCGGTTAAAATAAACCAACTAACACACTAGTTCATTATTGAACTGTCCGGCCGACAATTCTGGTCTGATATTCAATACAATGAGTGAAGCGATGTCACATGCTAACCGTGACCTCAACAAAGATGAAAAAGACTCATACCAAAAATGCATTCAATAATTCATTAATCAATACATACCTATGAATAGTTTAGCTCATTTGGGTATTGCGGCAATATTTCAAAAAAATTTCTTATATAAGTTTCACAATTGCTTTGCTGGAAACTCATTTGGATATTGATGAGTTATCCAAAAAAATTTCTTACATTTTGGATAACTCATCAATATCCAAATGAGTTTCCAGCAAAGCAATTGTGAAACTTATATAAGAAATTTTTTTGAAATATTGCCGCAATACCCAAATGAGCTAAACTATTCATAGGTATGTATTGATTAATGAACTTTCTTTGGTATATTTCACATTTGCTCGTAGTCATTGAGAATTATAACACAGATTTACAAATATATCTAATTATATCTACGTTAATTTTTCTATATCTATACTCCTTTATAATAGAGGAAACCTTTTTTTAATTTCTTAAATTACAACGTTGATCTACCTAATTTACCCATACCTTTTATAGATAATTACCCTTTACCCCAAAACCTTTCCAATCACCACCACCTATAACCACCACCAGCCGCCGCCGTCTTCAACCACCACCAGCAACGTTGATTAATTTACCCCCCTTTATATTACCCTTTTACCCCAAAACCTTTCCAATCACCACCACCTATAACCACCACCAGCAGCCGCCGTCTTCAACCACCACCAGCCGCCGCCGTGTCTTCAACCACCTTCAGCCACCCACCGCCGCCACCTTCCCCACCGCCACCGTTACGTAATGCCACCACCACCCGTCGCCGCCACCAATCTCCGCCGCCAACACTGTCGTTACCGCCGCTCACCACCACCACCCTTCACCGCCAACGCCACCGCCGTCATTACATCACCACCACCGCCGCCTGAAAGTTCATGAATCTCGCCGGATAACTTAGATCTACGATTGCTCCTCCGTTTCTTCGAATTGGAACTCGAAATTGTCACCAAAATGCTCAGGAACAAAATCCGCACAAACCCTTGCCAAAATAAAACCGATTCAAGGTTCGCCGGAAAATTCGAAAACTCGCCGGAAAAGTGAAAAACGTGATTACTCTTTCGCTTTTTCGAATTAATACACGAAACCCATTGCAATCGGATCAGAATTCAATCGCGAACAAACCCTAGCCTGATGTTCAGTCCAAACACTTCGCCGGAAAATTCACCAGAAAAGTAACCCTCTCTCTTCTTAGATCATGGAATCTGTGGTGGTGGCGAAACTGTGGTGCGGTTGTGATAGTGCTTCGCTGGCGTGACAGAACTGTGGCGGTGGTTGATGGTGTCGATGGTTGTCGTAGCAATTGAAAATGGCGGAGGTTGAGTCATGGATTCGCTGAAGATTACTTGCTGAGTCAAGTAGTCGCTGACAGCCTCAGCGAGAAGTTTCATCAGCGAGCCTTCAGCGATCATCATTATCTTCGAGTTAAAGGATAAGTTCAATGACTCACCGCCATGTCTTGTAAGTCAAATATGGGCGGGAAAATGAAGATAAGAAGGCTGGTCCCCAAGGATACGTGTTGATAGATCAGAGATGGAGCCATGTGACCTTGTACCATTTTGGTACTAAGGTATTTCTCTTTGATGCCGTTTTGGGAAAGAAACAAGATGAAGAAAAGAGAACTCTGCAGATCTGATTTATCCACCAATAGATAGTTGAAACAAATGATGAATGACGAGTACTGTCCAAGGAATGAAATACAAAGATTAGAAGAAGAATTCTGGCACTTATCAGTGGAGGGAACAAATATTGCTACTTACACCAACCGTTTTCATGAGCTATCTGTATTATGTCCAACAATGGTCACCTCAGAAAACAAACGAATCGAAAGGTACATTTGGGGACTTCCACCTTCGATACAAGGTCTTGTAACCGCTTCAAAACCTGTCACAATTCAAAGTACTATACGTCTATCACATGAACTCATAGGTCAAGTAATTCGTCATGAAATGGCGGCAAGGAGCATTAAAGTGAGGAACCACGACAGCAAAAGAAAATGGGATACCAACCAAGAAATGGGTCTAATATGTCGGTCGTACCAGATGCAAGATATGAAGAAATCTTATGCACCAAATAACCAGAAGGGTTATGTTGGATTCTTACCTTATTGCAAGCAATGCAATCGATATCACCATGGTCGTTGTAACAAAGTTTGCATAAGATGTCAACAACCTGGACATCGAGCAGAAATGTGTAGAAACCCTACCCCGTTAGAAACTATTGGAGCCCCCGGAAATTGCTTTAAATGTGGAATAGGCGGGCATTTTAGAAGGGATTTCCCAACATTAACAATTCAAGATACTGATCAAATGCACAAGGGAGTATTAATGATAACCGATGGAAGCAACCATCATGACCCTAACCTCAATATGGGTACGCATCCTTTAAATAATCCGATTCATTTAGTAACGTAAATTTCATATCTAAGGGTTATGCCATTAAGTGCCTTAGACATTAAATACTTTATAGAAATATCTGATAGAAGGATTTTGATGGTCAAATATTTGGCAACAAAAATGGTTACACCAGATTTTTAAAGTGTATATGAATCGTAATATACGTGGTATCAACTATCAAGTACATGATAGTAACTATGATTTATGGTATGAATTGAAATGTTAAAATGATAAATCCAATGAAATGTAGTCAATAAAAGACTGACACAATAAATCTATGTATACTATGATAAAATTTACAGAAATTACTTGTTATAAACTTAAATGCTTTCTGAGCTATAAATTATTGATTTAATTGAAAGTGTATATACTTACGGATGATATGCCATCAAAATACCATTGATGTGGTGGGTTAGCCAATGGTACACCCTATATATAAGCATCAATAGTATATTGGAGGTACGATCATCACTGAACGTATATACATTTGTTATTATGGTTAAAGGTATATGCATTTAGGTTCGGTGATGGCCGTGGACCTATGCATTTCTTATATATATAAAGGTTCGGTGATGGCCGTGGACCCATGAATTATTATATAAGGTTCGGTGATGGCCGTGGACCTATGCGTTTTATTATATATAAAGGTTCGGTGATGGTCGTGGACCTACGCATTATTATATTAAGGTTCGGTGATGACCGTGGACCTATACAATTATTATTAAAGATTCGGTGATTGCCGTTAATCTGTATGTTTTATTAAGGTTCGGTGATGGCCGTGGACCTATATAGTTTTATAGTTGAGGTTCTGTGACGACAGTTTACCTAACTATTAAAACAAAATGGATAACTAGTTATGTTCTAAGAATACAGAATGGATAACTATTTATGTTCTAAGAATACAGAACGGGTAACAATTAATGTTCTATGATTACAGAACATGTATCTTTTAAGATATTGTGGTAACAAAGCATCTATTTGTTTGAACCATTGAATCATTGTAGTATAAAGACACTATGTGAATAATACTTGAAGCATTCTATTATAGAGACACTACGTGAATAACTTTTTGAATCATTAGAGACACTACATGAATAACTATCTGTGTCATTCTGATAAGGACACTACTTTTGAAATAGTACAAGTATTTGAATCTTTTACCATGAGATACAATCTAAATTTCAGGACGAAATTTCATTTAACGGGTAGATATTGTGACATCCGTCAAAATTTCACTATATTAATTTAACCTAATTATATCTAATTAGGATTCGTTTATGCTAATTAGGGCATTTTGAGCTAAGTTAGGGCATGATTAAGTATATGAGTATGTGTTAAGCTTTCTTATTGATTATGTGATTAATCAAACTACTAAATGAACTATCTTAACAAGTTTAAAGGCCTTGATAATGAGTAAATAGAAAATAAAAAGTTCAAAATCCATAAGAAATCATAAAACGTTTATTTTTCGCGTGAGTCTTTCTCGTATGAACTTAAGACTTAGGGAAACATAATTTCTAGTATTTCTACACTCGATTATGATTTTTAATTCATAAAATAACACACTCAAAAAATCAGAAAATTTAATTAATTACGTGAATAGTAAGGAGGTTAAAAACTATGAAATAAGTCATATTTACTAGATATTTCTTACACCACCATATTTTGAACACATCATCACTTTCTACTAGATATTTGATCCTTTATAAACATTATCTATTAAGTTTATAAAAAGCTAGTATATATGTATATGTATATACATGAATTATATATATAAGTTAGATATTATGTCTTAAAACTTACTAGGTAAAACAAGTTCCACATCACCATTTTCCTTACCCTTCCACCACATCACCACCTTGCTAAACAAGCAAGAATCACCTCCACATCACCACCAAAAGCTACGGCCACCACCTCCCCCTTTTTACCATTCATTTTCCAAATGTTTTACTATAAATACTAAGCTTATGCTTTCATTCTAACTTGCCAATTTACATAATCAAACCTTCTCTTCTTGAATCTCTATCATTCCAAGATAAATACTTGTTCAAGTCCAAGCATATCTCTCATAATCTTTCATCATCCAAGCTTTTGATTCAACCAAAGTTGTTTTGAATTCGTTGGTTTTGAAATTTGTAAATACGACGTTGTTATCGGGAATTCTTTCAAGAACTTATCAAAGCCTAGTTATAATGGCCACATGGAGTTAGGATTATTCCATATTCATCAAGTTTACAAGTCCAAGTTATAGTCGATTCTTTCAAGATCTTCTTTGGAGCTCATTCCTATATCGTTACTTTGATCTTAGAATTTATAACTCCGAAATTGTAAGTGTTTTTATAAAACCTTACTATACTTTGCTCTATGATTTTAGAACTATATGTTATGTATTGAAATGCTTGTCAACTTATTTCTATACTTAATTAATACATACTTTCATTTAAATACGTTAAATATCTCTTTTATACGCATAATAAATCGTTGGCACTTTTATAGAAATGCATGAGCTTTATACTTTAATGAATCTCCTTATATACTTCCAATGAAGTATAATCAAATGATTATTCATATAATTACTACTCACCATCTGTGAATTGTTTCGTATTTTCGATTTGTTTGGTTTATGGATAGAATATATCTTTGATACGCTTTTAACCGTACCATATTTCTAAACGTGATTGCCATTGACCTTGGGCATCTCTGGGGTATACCAACGGAACGGATTGTAGTTGACAAACGGTTTGCAATTCGCATTCTAAACGCAACTTGGTTCACCGTCTGGATACTACACGACCCAACGTCAACCCTAACACAACTTGAAGTATAATGTTGGTTTTTCCTACCATTTAAGGTATCTCTTCATTGGTAATCAATACATTTTGTATTGATTATAATACATACCTTTCAAGGTATCTTTTCATATCTCTGCTATTGAAAGCATATCTCTTCGTTACAAAAATTAATACATTCTTTGTATTAATTATACTATTAAGTATATCTCCATTTTTGGAAGATAAACACATTTACATATTAAGCTAACTACTTAGCTTATTTATGGCATTTCAAAAATGATTTATAAAGAAATCTCCAATATATAACTCATGTATCAATTATAAATATTTCAAAATAAATTACAAAGGTTATTGAAAGAACCCTAAACCAGTTACGTTGACAAGCGTATTAATAAATAACCTTATAGAAATTTAGGTTTGAACCAAGAAAGTAAATCAATCATGTTGTGTTTAGGATCTCCCAATTTGGCTAATTGACTTGCTCATCATCTCATTACATTTTCATCACCTCATTTCATTGCTGCTAAGGTGAGACTCATAGCCCCTTCTTAACTGTTTTACGTTTTGGGCTGAGAATACATTGTCTAAATTGTTTTATACTGAGATGCACTTATTTTGAGAAAACGTTATATACAAATTGGATATCCTTTTTATGGATACACTCTGGGAAAGTTTCGTGAAACAAATTTCTATATGAACACACGGGTTTAAATCTGAAGAATAAATATGTTAAACTACTATCTCGGATTCGAAGACATGGTATGTTCTATTATGATTAAATATGCTCGGATTCGAGAAAATATTATATGATGTGAATTATATAAATATAAGGTTCTGTGATGGCAGTGAAAACCTATATATTGTTAAGATGTGAAATATATATTAAGGTTCTGTGATGGCAGTAAAAACCTATATATTGTTAAGATGTGAAATATATATTAAGGTTCTGTGATAACAGTGAAAACCTATATATTGTTAAGATGTGAAATATATATTAAGGTTCTGTGATGGCAGTGAAAACCTATATATTGTTAAGATGTGAAATATATATTAAGGTTCTGTGATGACAGTAAAAACCTATATATTGTTAAGATATGAAGTATATATTAAGGTTCTGTGATGGCAGTGAAAACCTATATATTGTTAAGATGTGAAATATATATTAAGGTTCTGTGATGACAGTAAAAACCTATATATTGTTAAGATATGAAGTATCTATTAAGGTTCTGTGGTTGCAGTAAAACCTATATATTGTTATTTTGTGAATTATCTGTTAAGTTTCTGTATTAACAGTTTACCTATGGATATTCATGGTATGAATATCAATTAAGTTTTCATTACGATAGAATACCTATCTATCTTTATATCATGACTATCTATTATGGAAATGTATTTCCAAAAGTATTCCGGATTAATGATCAAGGATATCATTGGGATTATACTGGTGAGGGTATCACTAAAAGCTTATTATCCACCACACTATATTGTTGTAAAACCTATGACCTCACCAACTTTAGGTTGACGTCTTTTAAACCGTATTCTCAGGAAATTAAGGCAGTATCGGAGCAGGCTTGGTTTGGAGTCTCATATGCATACATTAGAGAAACGGAGCATTTTGATTAGTTAATTTCTTTTGTATTAGAAGTAGTTGTTCAAGTTCTATGAACGTATCTACTTTCCTTGTAAAGAAATGCTTCGTTTATAAATAAAATCCAATAACGTCTCATTTAGAGGTCGTTTGTTATAATGTGTGATTGTGATTCATCTAATTGTTCACACCTTCCGTTTCCGCAAAATTAAATATTTTGGGGGTGTGACACACAAGCTGACTATAAGCTTAAGTTGATTTTCACACTCCACTTGGTCTTCTATTTTTAATCATTATCTTTGACTCGAACTTAATGCTAGTCTTCATTGTTGGTGCAACTTTAGAGAACTAACTTTTTTCAAATAATTCTTGATAGGTCCCAAAGGAGATAAACAGGATGGTTTAAGATGTCTCAAAGAGTTGTAGAGGAGGGGTGAATACAACTTTTATCCTTAATCAACTCAAAATACTTTTTAATGCGGAATGTAAATTATCTTAAGGTATTTTCCATATTCAGCTTGAGATAATCATATTAATGAAACAGTAAAGTAAATGACAGAATATAAAGACAATAAAGTAAAGTGCAGTCCAAGAACAAAGTGTAAGCTGATTTTCAACTAATTCTTTTATTGAAGAATAAAAAGAATTACAAGTAGTTGTGGAACAGATTAGCCTACAAATCTAACTACTTGGCTGAATAGCAAGTTACAACTCTGTATATTAACTCTACTAGCCTAAGCTGAGTACAACACAATCCAAGCTGATAGCTTTAATCGTTGTGAGAGTTAATGTAATGGATGCACACATTCTTGAGTATCCAAGGAGTGGTTTATATAGGCATCAACACTGCCTTGGATGCCGTCCATTTCTTTCCACGCGTCTTGATCTGATGGTCTCTGCTTGATCAGTACCTGGTGATAGTGACATTGTCCTTTTTTGTTCCCTACTTGCTCACCAAGAATGATCGTGCAGCAACAATACAATGGACACCTCATAGAATGTTTACAATCAACAACTGGCACTTCTAGAATGTCCTTTCTGGTGCATATCCAGTTGATTGATGATATTTACAAAGTTATAACAACTCTGGAGCACTTGCAAGACTCCAGGCTGACAATGTACCTTCCAAGCTGACTGTAAGATCCAAGCTGACTTCCACCCATCAGCTTGGCCTTCTATCCTTGTTCTTCATCTTTGATTTAGACCAAGTGCTTGTTCTTCTTTTGATGCAGCTTGAAAGATAC
>CM067167.1:67480882-67493382 GCA_034093135.1 Erigeron breviscapus
GTTAATGGGTACCAGATTGTTGTTCAGTACGTCTCACCATCCCCAGACTGATGGACAGACTGAAGTTACCAACAGAACAATCGGTATGCTGTTAAGAACACTGGTGAAGAAGACATTGAAGGATTGGGATCTGAAGCTTGCTCATGCTGAATTCGCTTTCAACAGAGCTCCTAACTATTCTACCAGTAAATCTCCGTTTGAAATATGCTATGGTGTTAATCCACTGACTCCCATTGATTTAATTCCCTTTTCGATTGAACCAAAAGCAAGCATTGAAGCAGAAACCAGAGCAAAAGAAATAAAGAAAATTCATGGAGAAGTGAAGGCCAGAATAGAGAAAGCAAATGCCAGTTACAAGGCCAGAGCAAACAAGAATAGAAAGCAACCCAGTTTTTCACCAGGTGATCTTGTGTGGGTGCATCTGAGAAAAGAAAGGTTTCCAGCGAAGAGAAAGAGTAAACTGATGCCCAGAGCTGAAGGTCCGTTCAAGATTCTGGAAAGATATGGCGATAATGCTTACAAGGTTGAGTTACCTGGAGACATGGCAGTTTCAAGTACTTTTAATGTGGAAGATCTGATGCCTTATCTGGAGGATGAGTACCTCGAAGACTTGAGGACAAGTCTCTTTTCAGAGGAGGAGAATGATGCGGAAATGTCCAGATTCACTGAACTGGAGGAATCCAGTGAACTGAAAGAAGTCAACTGAACTGATCATGCAATCTGAACAAGCCATGTTGATCCTTCCAGCAGTAGCCCATTTCAGACAAGTCTTTTCTGAACCAGTCCAGTCACCAGTGGTAACACTTCTCCAGATGACTGCTCCAGGTGGATGCTCCAGTGACCACTACTGAAGGTCCTCCAGTTGCAAGCTCCAGATGACTGCTCCAGATGGATGCTCTAGTGACCACTACTGAAGGTCCTCCAGTGAAGTGCTCCAGATTTTATCTCTAGTGGTGGTCCAGATCTATGTTCCAGTTGCCAAATAATAAAGTCCCCACTGAAGTCGTTTGTGGGCCCAATAAAGAAGAATGTCAGTTGTTAAGGAAGGCGCGTGTGACGTTTCTAACAATATTATGGGACCACTTGCAGGGGAATGTTTCTAGAAGCTTACGTGTCCATGTCTTATTGGTCCAAACTAGTTAGTGGCTTGCACATGACAGCTTTTATTGTAATATTTTAATTTTGTCGATGATTCCTAGGTAAAGCATGTGGCTATAAATAGAGGTTTTATCTCTCATTGTAAGTAGTTGATGTTGAATGAAAATTAATAGAGCCTCTATTTCTTACAAATCTTCTTTTACCTTTATAGATCTTTGATCTTGGTGGTAGGAGTGACCCCTTTATCAATATTTGTGGTGACTTGTTCTTTATCAAATATTGTGGTGAGGTCTTTGAAATCTTCGGTTTCCTTTATCTATAATCGTGGTGGCTAGACCTTTATCGGTTGTAGTGGTGGGGCGGAGTGTTTCCTTTATCCTTGATTCCGGTGGCTTAGCCTTTACGAGTCTTGGTGGGGGATTCTTTTATCTATCATTTTATTTTATTGTCTTGTTTGTTTATTTCATATAAAATCCAGAAAATACCAAAAATAGCCTTCCGCTGTCGTTTGTCGCGTGATTTACGCATCAATTTGGTAAGGTCGGTGATGGCCGTGGACCTATGCGTTTATATAAAGGTTCGGTGATGGCCGTGGACCTACGCATTATTATATTAAGGTTCGGTGATGACCGTGGACCTATACAATTATTATTAAAGATTCGGTGATTGCCGTTAATCTGTATGTTTTATTAAGGTTCGGTGATGGCCGTGGACCTATATAGTTTTATAGTTGAGGTTCTGTGACGACAGTTTACCTAACTATTAAAACAAAATGGATAACTAGTTATGTTCTAAGAATACAGAATGGATAACTATTTATGTTCTAAGAATACAGAACGGGTAACAATTAATGTTCTATGATTACAGAACATGTATCTTTTAAGATATTGTGGTAACAAAGCATCTATTTGTTTGAACCATTGAATCATTGTAGTATAAAGACACTATGTGAATAATACTTGAAGCATTCTATTATAGAGACACTACGTGAATAACTTTTTGAATCATTAGAGACACTACATGAATAACTATCTGAGTCGTTCTAATAAGGACACTACTTTTGAAATAGTACAAATATTTGAATCTTTTACCAGGAGATACAATCTAAATTTCGGGACGAAATTTCATTTAACGGGTAGATACTGTGACATCCGTCAAAATTTCACTATATTAATTTAACCTAATTATATCTAATTAGGATTCGTTTATGCTAATTAGGGCATTTTGAGCTAAGTTAGGGCATGATTAAGTATATGAGTATGTGTTAATCAAACTACTAAATGAACTATCTTAACAAGTTTAAAGGCCTTGATAATGAGTAAATAGAAAATAAAAGGTTCAAAATCCATAAGAAATCATAAAACGTTTATTTTTCGCGTGAGTCTTTCTCGTATGTACTTAAGACTTAGGGAAACATAATTTCTAGTATTTCTACACTCGATTATGATTTTTAATTCATAAAATAACACACTCGAAAAATCAGAAAATTTAATTAATTACGTGAATAGTAAGGAGGTTAAAAACTATGAAATAAGTCATATTTACTAGATATTTCTTACACCACTACAATTGGAACACATCATCACTTTTACTAGCTTCTTCATTCTTTTATAAACATTAGTGTTAAGTTTATAAAAAGCTAGTATATATGTATATGTATATACATGAATTATATATATAAGTTAGATATTATGTCTTAAAACTTACTAGGTAAAACAAGTTCCACATCACCATTTTCCTTACCCTTCCACCACATCACCACCTTGCTAAACAAGCAAGAATCACCTCCACATCACCACCAAAAGCTACGGCCACCACCTCCCCCTTTTTACCATTCGTTTTCCAAATGTTTTACTATAAATACAAGCCTTATGCTTTCATTCCAATTTGCTAATTCACAACATCAAACTTCTTTCTCTACTAAATCTCTATCATTCCAAGATAAATACTTGTTCAAGTCCAAGCATATCTCTCATAATCTTTCATCATCCAAGCTTTTGATTCAACCAAAGTTGTTTTGAATTCGTTGGTTTCGAAATTTAAACACGACGTTGTTATCGGGAATTCTTTCAAGAACTTATCAAAGCCTAGTTATAATGGCCACATGGAGTTAGGATTATTCCATATTCATCAAGTTTACAAGTCCAAGTTATAGTCGATTCTTTCAAGAACTTCTTTGGAGCTCATTCCTATATTGTTACTTTATCTTAGAATTTATAATTCTCCGAAATTGTAAGTGTTTTTATAAAACCTTACTATACTTTGCTCTATGATTTTAGAACTATATGTTATGTATTGAAATGCTTGTCAACTTATTTCTATACTCAATTAATACATACTTTCATTTAAATACGTTAAATATCTCTTTTATACGCATAATAAATCGTTGGCACTTTTATAGAAATGCATGAGCTTTATACTTTAATGAATCTCCTTATATACTTCCAATGAAGTATAATCAAATGATTATTCATATAATTACTACTCACCATCTGTGAATTGTTTCGTATTTTCGATTTGTTTGGTTTATGGATAGAATATATCCTTGATACGCTTTTAACCGTACCGTATTTCTAAACGTGATTGCCATTGACCTTGGGCATCTCTGGGGTATACCAACGAAACGGATTGTAGTTGACAAACGGTTTGCAATTCGCATTCTAAACGCAACTTGGTTCACCGTCTGGATACTACACGACCCAACGTCAACCCTAACACAACTTGAAATATAATGCTGGTTTTTCCTACCATTTAAGGTATCTCTTCATTTGTAATCAATACATTTTGTATTGATTATAATACATACCTTTCAAGGTATCTTTTCATATCTCTGCTATTGAAAGCATTGTTGGAATTCGTCTGCCCAAGACACATATTAAATTGACGTGGCTAGTACGTGATGATCCAAGTCGGGTCATACCCAATAACAAGCTAGACAAACACTTATGATATTTATTTATATGATATGATCTTTAAATAAATATCAATACTTGAAACATTTAGAAAGTGGTTTTCTAAATAATTGCACTTGAGATATGTAAATAAATTATATGGATGATTTATTTTGAGAGAAATGTGAATATGTTTATTTGGCAAAATAAACACTTATGTGTGTTGTGTATAATATGTAACATGTTACATAAGATATGTAACAAGTTATGTTACATTTTATCTACAAAATATACAAGTAAATGGTTTTATAAAATTTACACACAAAATGTTTGTGACATCTCCATGTGCCCCCCCCCCCCCATGTGCTTATGGATGTAGATTTGATATAAACATAACACTTGTACTTCAAAAATGACACACAACACACATACATAGTTTACATCAATTTTCACATGCAAATGCAAGACACTTTTCTCTCAATTCTTAACTTGCTTTTCTTCTTTTTCTCTTATCATTTTCGGCCAAAGAGAGGAAACAAAAGGAAGGCTTTTCAAGTTCAAATCCTAGCACATTTGGGGTGTTTGTTGGAAGCTTGGGGTATACAAGCTTGAGATTCTTCTAGTTTGTTAAGATGTGAAATATATATTAAGGTTCTGTGATGGCAGTGAAAACCTATATATTGTTAAGATGTGAAATATATATTAAGGTTCTGTGATGGCAGTGAAAACCTATATATTGTTAAGATGTGAAATATATATTAAGGTTCTGTGATGGCAGTGAAAACCTATATATTGTTAAGATGTGAAATATATATTAAGGTTCTGTGATGGCAGTGAAAACCTATATATTGTTAAGATGTGAAATATATATTAAGGTTCTGTGATGGCAGTGAAAACCTATATATTGTTAAGATGTGAAATATATATTAAGGTTCTGTGATGGCAGTGAAAACCTATATATTGTTAAGATGTGAAATATATATTAAGGTTCTGTGATGGCAGTGAAAACCTATATATTGTTAAGATGTGAAATATATATTAAGGTTCTGTGATGGCAGTGAAAACCTATATATTGTTAAGATGTGAAATATATATTAAGGTTCTGTGATTGCAGTAACAACCTATATATTGTTATTTTGTGAATTATCTGTTAAGTTTCTGTATTAACAGTTTACCTATGGATATTCATGGTATGAATATCAATTAAGTTTTCATTACGATAGAATACCTATCTATCTTTATATCATGATTATCTATTATGGAAATGTATTTCCAAAAGTATTCCGGATTAATGATCAAGGATATCATTGGGATTATACTGGTGAGGGTATCACTAAAAGCTTATTATCCACCACACTATATTGTTGTAAAACCTATGACCTCACCAACTTTATGTTGACGTCTTTTAAACCGTATTCTCAGGAAATTAAGGCAGTATCGGAGCAGGCTTGGTTTGGAGTCTCATATGCATACACTAGAGAAACGGAGCATTTTGATTAGTTAATTTCCTTTGTATTAGAAGTAGTTGTTCAAGTTCTATGAACGTATCTACTTTCCTTGTTAAAGAAATGCTTCGTTTATAAATAAAATTCAATAACGTCTCATTTAGAGGTCGTTTGTTATAATGTGTGATTGTGATTCATCTAATTGTTCACACCTTCCGTTTCCGCAAAATTAAATATTTTGGGGGTGTGACACAAGCTGACTATAAGCTTAAGTTGATTTTCACACTCCACTTGGTCTTCTATTTTTAATCATTATCTTTGACTCGAACTTAATGCTAGTCTTCATTGTTGGTGCAACTTTAGAGAACTAACTTTTTTCAAATAATTCTTGATAGGTCCCAAAGGAGATAAACATGATGGTTTAAGATGTCTCAAAGAGTTGTAGAGGGGGGTGAATACAACTTTTCACTTAATCAGCCTGAAAAATACTTTTAATGCGGAATGTAAATTATCTTAAAGTATTTTTCCATATTCAGCTTGAGATAATCATATTAATGAAACAGTAAAGTAAATGACAGGATATTAAGACAATAAAGTAAAGTGCAGTCCAAGAACAAAGTGTAAGCTGATTTTCAACTAATTCTTTTATTGAAGAATAAAAAGAATTACAAGTAGTTGTGGAACAGATTAGCCTACAAATCTAACTACTTGGCTGAATAGCAAGTTACAACTCTGTATATTAACTCTACTAGCCTAAGCTGAGTACAACACAGATCCAAGCTGATAAGCTTTAATCGTTGTGAGAGTTAATGTAATGGATGCACACATTCTTGAGACACAAAGGCTGGTTTATATAGGCATCAACACTGCCTTGGATGCCGTCCATTTCTTTCCACGCGTCTTGATCTGATGGTCTCTGCTTGAACAGTACCTGGTGATAGTGACATTGTCCTTTTTTGTTCCCTACTTGCTTACCAAGGTTGATCGTGCAGCAACAATACAATTGACACATCATAGAATGTTTACAATCAACAACTAGCACTTCTAGAATGTCCTTTCTGATGCTTATCCAGTTGGTTGATGATATATACAAAGTTACAACAACTCTGGAGCACTTGCAATACTCCAGGCTGACAATGTACCTTCCAAGCTGACTGCAAGATCCAAGCTGATTTCCACCCATCAGCTTGGCCTTCTATCCTTGTTCTTCATCTTTGATTTAGACCAAGTGCTTGTTCTTCTTTTGATGCAGCTTGAAAGATACCATCTTCCAGTGAAGATGTTCAGGCTGACTCAGCTTGGATCAGTCCAAGCTGACTCAGCTCCAGAACCAAAGACTTAAGTATTTCTTGAATTGTTTGTCATCTTCAAATCTTATAATGTATGAGTGACTTGACTCCAACAATTCTTTTGTAGCTTTATGAAGTTACGACTTGGGTCAGACGAGACAAATAAGCTGACTCAATTCAGTCTGATCCGGATCAAATTACAAGAACTTAACTAGAAGATTATTAAGTGTTTTCTATCAGATTGTCATCACCAAATTATCTACACAGTTTTACGGGACTCAACATGTACATAGTGTTGTTCGTAGCCTCCCAAGTTCACAGTCATTATTATCTTCTTAATATAGCTTTAATATATTTTGATTTGAAACCAGCCGGCAGGAATTATAAGGTAATTAAGTATTGTATAGATGCTCTTAAAACCTAGTGTCCCATCAGAGTTCTATATTTGATTGGATGTATCATGCAATTAAATTTGTTCACTGTTGTAGAAACATTTGAAACTTTTATCGGATATAAAATAGGGTTATCATAAACTAGCATTACCTAACGTTAAGTCGTTAATTAATAATACTATTAAAACACAAATTTAATTCTAGTTCTATGTTTATATATATATATATATATATAGGGTGAGGATCCTGGAAGAAGATGTCTTAAGGAGAGAAGAGAGAGAAGGTCCTATGGGCCAATCAAAACGCGACATGTGTCAAAATAAAAAAAATTGCGCGGTGGCATAATCGTAAATAATTTAAAATTTTGTGAAGCTTGGTCAGCTTAGGTTCTGGGTCAGCTTGGGTTGAGTCAGCTTGGTCAGCTGGGTTGGGTCAGCTTGGGTAGGGTCAGCTTGGTCAGTTTGGTCAGCTTGGTCAGCTGGGTTGGGTCAGCTTGGGGTTGGGTTGGGTCAGGTCAGCTTGGGGTTGGGTTGGGTCAGGTCAGCTTGGGCTCTTCAGTCAGCTTGGTCAGCTTGGGTTGGTTCAGCTTGGTTGGTCAGCTTGGTCAGCCTGGGTTCTGGGTCAGCTTGGGTTCTGGGTCAGCTTGGTTGGTCAGCTTGGTCAGCTTGTTGGGTCAGCTTGGGGTCTGGGTCAGATTGGGTCAGCTTGGGTCAGCTTGGTCAGTGGGTTGGGTCAGCTTGGGGTCTGGGTCAGATTGGGTCAGCTTGGTGCTTGGGGTTAGGTTGGGTCAGGTTGGTTAGCTTGGGGTTGGGTCAGCTTGGGGTTGGGTCAGCTTGGGTCTGGGTCAGGTTGGGTCAGCTTGGTTAGCTTGGGTTGGGTCAGCTTGACACAATCTACACAAATGTAGATTAATCTACACAAATGTAGATTATGGGTTTTGGGTCAGCTTGGGGTCAGGTTGGGTCAGCTTGGGGTTGGGTTGGGTCAGCTTGGGTTCTGGGTCAGGTTGGGTCAGCTTGACACAATCTACACATAATCTACACAAATGTAGATTAATCTACACAAATGTAGATTATGGGTTTTGGGTCAGCTTGGGGTTGGGTTGGGTCAGCTTGGGGTCTGGGTCAGGTTGGGTCAGCTTGGTTAGCTTGGGTTGGGTCAGCTTGACACAATCTACACATAATCTACACAAATGTAGAACCCAAGCTGACCCAGAACCCAGGCTGACCAAGTGACCCAGAACCCAGGCTGACCAAGCTCCCAGAACCAAAACTTAAGTATTTCTTGAATTGTTTGTCATCTTCAAATCTTATAATGTATGAGTGACTTGACTCCAACAATTCTTTTGTAGCTTTATGAAGTTACGACTTGGGTCAGACGAGACAAATAAGCTGACTCAATTCAGTCTGATCCGGATCAAATTACAAGAACTTAACTAGAAGATTATTAAGTGTTTTCTATCAGATTGTCATCACCAAATTATCTACACAGTTTTACGGGACTCAACATGTACATAGTGTTGTTCGTAGCCTCCCAAGTTCACAGTCATTATTATCTTCTTAATATAGCTTTAATATATTTTGATTTGAAACCAGCCGGCAGGAATTATAAGGTAATTAAGTATTGTATAGATGCTCTTAAAACCTAGTGTCCCATCAGAGTTCTATATTTGATTGGATGTATCATGCAATTAAATTTGTTCACTGTTGTAGAAACATTTGAAACTTTTATCGGATATAAAATAGGGTTATCATAAACTAGCATTACCTAACGTTAAGTCGTTAATTAATAATACTATTAAAAACAAAATTTATTCTAGTTTTTATGCTAAATGCGTGTGTGTATATATATATATATATATAGCTATATATTACATATATATATATATATATATATATATAGGTAAGGATCCTGGAAGAAGGTGTCTTAAGGAGAGAAGAGAGAGAAGGTCCTATGGGCCAATCAAAACGCGACATGTGTCAAAATAAAAAAAATTGCGCGGTGGCATAATCGTAAATAATTTAAAATTTTGTGAAGCTTGGTCAGCTTAGGTTCTGGGTCAGCTTGGGTTGAGTCAGCTTGGTCAGCTGGGTTGGGTCAGCTTGGGTAGGGTCAGCTTGGTCAGTTTGGTCAGCTTGGTCAGCTGGGTTGGGTCAGCTTCGGGTTGGGTTGGGTCAGGTCAGCTTGGGGTTGGGTTGGGTCAGGTCAGCTTGGGCTCTCAGTCAGCTTGGTTGGTCAGCTTGAGTTGGATCAGCTTGGTTGGTCAGCTTGGTCAGCCTGGGTTCTGGGTCAGCTTGGGTTCTGATCAGCTTGGTTGGTCAGCATGATCAGTTTGGTCAGCTTGGGGTCTGGGTCAGATTGGGTCAGCTTGGGGTTAGGTTGGGTCAGGTTGGGTTAGCTTGGGGTTGGGTCAGATTGGGTCAGCTTGGGGTTAGGTCAGCTTGGGGTTGGGTTAGCTTGGTTAGCTTGGGGTTGGGTCAGCTTGGTTAGCTTGGGTTGGGTCAGCTTGACACAATCTACACAAATGTAGATTAATCTACACAAATGTAGATTATGGGTTTTGGGTCAGCTTGGTCAGGTTGGGTCAGCTTGGGGTTGGGTTGGGTCAGCTTGGGTCTGGGTCAGGTTGGGTCAACTTGACACAATCTACACATAATCTACACAAATGTAGATTAATCTACACAAATGTAGATTATGGGTTTTGGGTCAGCTTGGGGTTGGGTTGGGTCAGCTTGGGGTCTGGGTCAGGTTGGGTCAGCTTGGTTAGCTTGGGTTGGGTCAGCTTGACACAATCTACACATAATCTACACAAATGTAGAACCCAAGCTGACCCAGAACCCAGGCTGACCAAGCTGACCCAGAACCCAGGCTGACCAAGCTGACCCAGAACCCAGGCTGACCAAGCTGACCCAACCAAACTGACCAACCAAGCTGATCAGAACCCAAGCTGACCCAGAACCCACCAAGCTGACCCAGAACCCAGGCTGACCAAGCTTCACAAAAGCTTGGGCGGTCAGCTTGGGGTTGGGTCAGCTTGAGATTGGGTCAGCTTGGGAGGTCAGCTTGGGGTTGGGTCAGCTTGGGGTGGGTTGGGTCAGCTTGGGTTTGAAGTCAAATTATTTACAAAAATGTCACCGCGTTTTTTTTTTAAAAAGCCACATGTCACGTTCTGATTGGTTCATAGGACCTTCTCTCCTTAAGACACCTTCTTATTTGATCTCTCATATATATATATATATATATAGGGTGAGCATCTTGGAAGAAGGTGTCTTAAGGAGAGAAGGAGAGAAGGTCCTATGGGCCAATCAAAACGCGACATGTGTCAAAATAAAAAAAATTGCGCGGTGGCATAATCGTAAATAATTTAAAATTTTGTGAAGCTTGGTCAGCTTAGGTTCTGGGTCAGCTTGGTCAGCTGGGTTGGGTCAGCTTGGGGTTGGGTTGGGTCAGCTTGGGGTTCGGTTGAGTCAGCTTGGGGTTGGGTCAGCTTGGGTTGGGTCAACTTGGGGTTGGGTCAGCTTTGGGGTTGGTTGGGTCAGCTTGGGGTTGGGTTGGGTCAGCTTGGGGTTCGGTTGAGTCAGCTTGGGTGGGTCAGTTGGTCAGCTTGGGGTTGGGTCAACTTGGGGTTGGGTCAGTTGGGGTTGGGTTGGGTCAGCTTGGGTTCTGGGTTGGGTCAGCTTGGGGTTGGGTTGGGTCAGGTTGGGTCAGGTTGGGTCAGCTTGGTTAGCTTGGGTTGGGTCAGCTTGGTGGGGTTGGGTCAGCTGGGTCAGCTTGGGGTCTGGGTCAGGTTGGGTCAGCTTGGTTAGCTTGGGTTGGGTCAGCTTGACACAATCTACACATAATCTACACAAATGTAGATTAATCTACACAAATGTAGATTATGGGTTTTGGGTCAGCTTGGGTTCTGGGTTGGGTCAGCTTGGGGTTGGGTCAGCTTGGGTTGTCAGCTGGGTTGGGTCAAGCTTGGTGGTCAGCTGGGTTGGGTCAGCTTCGCGTTGGGTTGGGTCAGGTCAGCTTGGGGTTGGGTTGGGTCAGGTCAGCTTGGGCTCTCAGTCAGCTTGGGTTGGTCAGCTTGAGTTGGATCAGCTTGGTTGGTCAGCTTGGTCAGCCTGGGTTCTGGGTCAGCTTGGGTTCTGATCAGCTTGGTTGGTCAGCATGATCAGTTTGGTCAGCTTGGGGTCTGGGTCAGATTGGGTCAGCTTGGGGTTAGGTTGGGTCAGGTTGGGTTAGCTTGGGGTTGGGTCAGCTTGGTCAGCTTGGGGTTGGGTTGGGTCAGATTGGGGTTGGGTTAGCTTGGGGTTGGGTCAGCTTGGGGTTGGGTCAGCTTGGGGTTGGGTTGGGTCAGGTTGGGTCAGCTTGGTGGGGTCTGGGTCAGGTTGGGTCAGCTTGGGTTGGGTCAGCTTGACACAATCTACACAAATGTAGATTAATCTACACAATGTACATTATGGGTTTTAGGTCAGCTTGGGGTCAGGTTGGGTCAGCTTGGGGTTGGGTTGGGTCAGCTTGGGGTCTGGGTCAGGTTGGGTCAGCTTGACACAATCTACACATAATCTACACAAATGTAGATTAATCTACACAAATGTAGATTATGGGTTTTGGGTCAGCTGTTGGGTCAGCTTGGGGTTGGGTTGGGTCAGCTTGGGGTCTGGGTCAGCTTGGGTCAGCTTGGTTAGCTTGGGTTGGGTCAGCTTGACACAATCTACACATAATCTACACAAATGTAGAACCCAAGCTGACCCAGAACCCAGGCTGACCAAGCTGACCCAACCAAGCTGATCAGAACCCAAGCTGACCCAGAACCCAAGCTGACCCAGAACCCAGGCTGACCAAGCTGACCCAGAACCAAGCTGACCCAGAACCCAGGCTGACCAAGCTGACCCAACCAAGCTGACCAACCAAGCTGATCAGAACCCAAGCTGACCCAGAACCCAAGCTGACCCAGAACCCAGGCTGACCAAGCTTCACAAAAGCTTGGGCGGTCAGCTTGGGGTTGGGTCAGCTTGAGATTGGGTCAGCTTGGGAGGTCAGCTTGGGGTTGGGTCAGCTTGGGGTGGGTTGGGTCAGTCAGCTTGGGTTTGAAGTCAAATTATTTACAAAAATGTCACCGCGTTTTTTTTTTAAAAAGCCACATGTCACGTTCTGATTGGTTCATAGGACCTTCTCTCCCTTCTCTCCTTAAGACACCTTCTTATTTGATCTCTCATATATATATATATATAGGGTGAGGATCCTGGAAGAAGGTGTCTTAAGGAGAGAAGGGAGAGAAGGTCCTATGGGCCAATCAAAACGCGACATGTGTCAAAATAAAAAAAATTGCGCGGTGGCATAATCGTAAATAAATTAAACTTTTGTGAAGCTTGGTCAGCTTGGGTTCTGGGTCAG
>CM067167.1:67495882-67546580 GCA_034093135.1 Erigeron breviscapus
ATTAAATTAATTCCAAAGGTTCCATAAATTTTGCAAATATATTTCAAATCCAATACAAGTAATACTTATCTTGAAGATTATTTACACAATTTTATAGTAAAATAATACTAACTATTAAAGTTAAATATTTAATGTGTGGATTGATTTATGGAAAAGATTTAGAGAATATAAACTCCTTTTATATCCCAAAAATAGTGATTCATATTTAGTTGATTTCTTCTACATAAAGTTAAGCTAATAAGTCCTTACTTCTTATAATGATACTGATTCCCATTGGTCTTTATTTCAAATCAAAGGTAATTTCTTAATAAATATTTTTTATCTTTTTCTTTTGATTTACATGAACTAAAGTTTTCAGTTCAATAATATTTCCAGGTTTTTATGAGACTTTGTTTTATTTTGTGTGCAGGAACTAAAATTTCAATTATTTCCAGCTTTAATGTGACTTTGTTTTATTTTGTGTACAAAAACGGTGATCTCTTCTCCTTTACTTTTCTAAATTAGATAATAAGTTTATCATGTGTTTTATGAATACACAATAGGTATTCAACGAAATACCTAAACAAATAATGTTTAAGTTTTTTCCAATAATATTTTGAAGGTAATGTGTAGGTTTGAAAATAGAAGAGAAGTTTTACCAAGAATAAGTGGATTTTCTTTTTGCTATATGACATAGTTTATTTTAGTGTGTAAATTTGATAATTTTAGTTAAAATTGTATAGTTGTTCAAAAGCGTTATAGTTATTTATTAAAATGCTGTTACAAATATTTATAAAAAATACAGTAATTTGTCCAAGACCAGTTACAAAGATTTTATAGTTTTTATGTATTGATTATTTTGATTAGAAAAACAGCATATATTAATTACGTAAAAGCTACCATTTTTCTTTATCTATAATATATAACTAAAAGAGGAGGTTGGGGTACACTTGACACCCTTAATCCCCCTCCTTGAGTCTAGTTCTCCATCCTAATTAACCCTCTATTTTTCTATATTTTTTTAAAATTTTCTAGGCCAACCTATATTTTATTAATTAAAAAATAAAAAACAAATCTTTTTATGCTTATAACTCTCCAAAAGATTTATTATTATTATTCATCTCTTTTAATTTAGTTCTAGGATAAAATCCTCACGAATTCTCAAAAAAAAAAAGGTTCGACTACCTCACGAATTCTCTAACAAAAAAAAGGTTCGACTACCTCACGAATTCTCAATAAAAAAAAGTTCGACTTACTCAACAAACAAAAAGGGTTTTTTTATATATTTTGTTCATGTTTAATCATTATTATTTGACATTGAATTCTTATGTTATTATTATTATTCATCTCTTTTAATTTAGTTCTAGGATAAAATCCTCACGAATTCTCAATAAAAAAAAGTTCGACTTACTCAACAAACATAAAGGGTTTTTTTATATATTGTGTTCATGTTTAATCATTATTATTTGACATTGAATTCTTATGTTGTTATTATTATTATTCATCTCTTTTAATTTAGTTCTAGGATAAAATCCTCACGAATTCTCAAAAAAAAAAAGGTTCGACTACCTCACGAATTTTAAAAAAAAAAAAAAGTTCGACTTACTCAACAAACAAAAAGGGTTTTTTTTAATATATTTTGTGTTTAATCATTATTATTTGACATTGAATTCTGATGTTATTATTATAATTCATCTCTTTTAATTTAATTTGTTGTCCATTATAGGTTTATTTTGGCTTCTTCTTCAACTACAAAAAATAAGACCACGTTAGTTCGGATTGGAACAACCCGAATAAAATCAAAACATTCGAGATGGTCTTTGTTGATGAGTTGGTATGTATTTTTATAATTTTTTAAAAGTTTCTACTATATATGCATGACTGCATATTTGTTTTTGGGTTTTTTTTAAACATGTTGCATATTTATTTTTGGACTTTTTTTCTTTCTTTGAACACACATATAAATATATAACCTAAGAAAAAGGGGTAAGAATTTGTATTTGGTTACAACTTCAGGAGATCGAAAGATCCAACTGTTTTTTTTACCTCTTTCATCACCTGACATCTTTCTTTCTTTCTTCAAACTGCTAATTTTTTATTAACTAATTATTACAAATTAATAAACAAAAATAACGAATTTTCCAATAAAAAGAAGTTGAAAAAAAGGGGTTAACCGAAATCGATATTGATATGGAGTTAATCTTCATATGTTTCGTTCTTTAATTTGTACTTTATCTATTTGAATTTTATTTAGTTTTTATTTAACATACTTCAAAAAATTTTAAAAACTTTCATTTATATATTTTGAGACTACCCGTCCAACGGACGGGCCTGAAGACTAGTACAAATAAAATAACTTAATGTCGTGAAATAAAAACAAATTGCAGAAATAACAAACGTGATTTATTAACCATAGAATTTATACTTGGAAATAGAATAACAATTCAAATTATAAAGGTAATATTATAAACATAATGATTCAAAAAAACCAATTAAAACGCATTTTACTAATCATCAATTATAACAATAGTTTATAACAACTCGCGCATCACGCGGGCAAAAAACCCTAGTATATATATATATATAATCCTTCATTTATATATGAAAGTATCTAAGATTGATGATACCAATAGCATCCATTGTTTCTCCACAAAAATACGTAAGTTAAATAATATTAAAAAAAAAACTAAAGAAGATTGTTCGATCTAAAGATAAAAATTTATCATTAATCTAATGCTCAATATTTTAAAAGATATCCATAGCCAAAAGCTATTATACTTTTGTAAACTTTGGAAAAAATAAAACATAAGTTATGATTGACTTCTTTTCCCATATTGCCTTGCCCAAGGATGTTGGTGATGGTTTGGCCAGGAGAAGTGGACCCAACTAAGGCGGCTCGATGCTACATAGGGCTTTGACCCGACAGGAGAAGAGGTAGGTCGACGGAGGTGGAAAGACAGAATACTGAACGCTCCAAAGGAGTCTCCTGGCGGAGGACGTGGACAAGGAGTGAAAGGCATATGGGAATAGGTTATGTAGACTTTTTACTTAGACTTGGTTCTATGTGACCTCCGTAGTGGTTTGGTAGCCTAAACCGAGGGGGTAGGTTACTCTAGCGTTTACGTTGACCCCAAAATGCTTTGTCTGTCGGAGGACATGACCAATGAGAAAGTTTAGAGGACTAGGATTAGTTTTAGTGGTTTTGTGAGTTATGTGAGGGGACTAGGAGTAGGCACCCGTTCTCTTTCTAGGCCCATCGAGCCCTAGAAATTCTTAGTTAAATCCTTTTTATATGTATGTTTGCATGATTGTTTTCATATCTCATGTTGGCTTTCAAGCAGGAGTCTATGTGTTTTATGTTTTTACACTTGTATGTTGTTTAATATGTTCAATGTGATTGCTATTGTATATGTATTGTCGAACCTACGCTATAGTATGCTGGGTCGCATGTTTGCTACTCTTCCCTACTATTTAGGTAGACAGGTGATACTCAACAGATAGGTATATTTTCCTATGCTTTTTTTCGACCGACAGGTTTGGTATCCAAACTTTTCACACTTTCCGTCTTTTACCTCATTGTGGCCGGAGGTCCTTATGGAAGCAGTCTCTCTACCTTTGGGTAGAGGTAAGACTGTCTACAGCTCACCTTCCTCATACCCCGTTCAGAGATTGGGTCTTGTTGTTGTTATGCTTGAATAGGACAATTATAACATAGACACACACCACTGCACATTCTATAAATGTATAAAAACAATGTATACTTAGTGATTGACTAAGTAAAAATTTAAAGATAAAATAAATAAATGTGACAAAAATTATTATAAGCCTAAATAGAAAATCAAAAAGTATGATAATATTGAAGATGAAGATGAAATTCATGGGCAAATTTGAATTTTAATTTCTTCTAACGTTAAATGTTAGTTGTCATTTTCTTGGATGAGGATCCTCTAAAGTTGCTTTCAACTTTACTAGTAAAGTTGGAAGCATCTTGACCTTTGGATTGAAATCAAAGGTCAAGATTTAAAGATCATCTTTGAATCTTGACCTTTGATTTTAATTCAAGGGTTAGGATCACCAACTTTACCAATAAAGTTATAAATAACTTTAGAGGATCCTCATCCTTCTTTCTTTGTGTTAATTGTTAAACCTTAATGTCTGAGTTTACCTTCATGTTCCAATTTGAATTTAGAATCTTAAAAATACAAATTTAAACTAATTAAGTATGTGTATAAAAATAAATAAATTAAGCGCATATATATCATTCTTCTTAAAGATAGGTGAGACATCACTCGAGGACACAAACACGGCACATGGTGGGTAAAATGGTGGGCATCCACTCGACGGCGCTTCTATCATTTTCCTAATTCCTTTCACGCATTACAGGATCATGACATGCACTTTTATACTCCATTGGTCAAAAATTAACAAGCAAAGATACAAACAACATATCGTTTAAATGTTATATTAATTATTGTATTGTATTAGTTATATATATTGATATCAATTCACTACAAATAATGTTGCATTTGTTCACATTTTTAGTTAGCGTGAACAAATTAAAAAATTGTCACGCTTTTATGTGTGTAAAAATATGAAGAACTAAAAGTGTGTAGAAATTAATCCACACTTAAAATTGTGGTATTCTAAAAGTTCACACTTTTTAGTGTGAACTTTCATATTTAATTTGTCACACCACATTTGTCCACACTAACTAAATATGTGGCGTGGACAAATGTGGTGTGACAAATTAAATATAGTCCACACTAAAAAGTGTGAACTTTTAGAATACTATAATTTTAAGTGTGGATTATTTTCTTCACACTTTTAGTTCTCCATATTTTAACACATAAAAGCATGCAAAATTTTTAATTTGTTCACGCTAACTAAAAGTGTGGACAAATGCAATATTATTTGTAGTGATTTTATCTGATTACTAACCTTTTTTTAAGTTGTGTAATATTAAATTGAAATAAAATATCTCTAAATATATATAAAAGAGAAACCTTAATTAATGAGAAACCTTAATTCCAAAATGGAGAAGTTTAGACCCTTAGATGAAACTCAATTTTAATTAGAACCATTAGATCAAAATGCTGATGTCATATACCTTATATAACTTTTTTAGATTTAATTTTAATATAATAAATTTAAATATGGTCATTAATTATGGAAAGTAATTAATTTAATGATATAATTATGAAAAATAATTCCTAAAGTTTATATTATATTTTAAAATCACTTTTTTGATTTTTATTTTTGTTATCAAATAATGACTTTATATATGTTTTATCATATAACATAATAAATATTAGTTATAGTTATAATTTTTAAACTCACATCGTTAATATCTTATGATATTTAAATAAAAATATTTCTGATCTGTATATTGTGTCTAGAATAATCAAAATATAAAAAAATTATAAAAATGACAATATCACCGTTTTTAACATATTTTATTTAATATTGTTAAATTATAAAAATGACAACATCACCGTTTTTCAACATATTTTATTTAATATTGTTAAATTAATAAAATGATACAAATGTAATATGAAGATTAGGTATGTGGATAATTGATCACTAGAATCTCTGTTTCTTTTTCATATCTACATCATGAAATTCTTTTTTTTTACATATATTTTAACTCATTTAATTATATGTAAACAAATATAGCATTTTACAATTTGTCAATATAAAACATCATGAAACATTAGTATTTTATTAGTTATATATGTTTATCCGCGTATTACGCGGATAAACATATATAACTAATAAATTGAAATCAAATATATAATGATAAACTTACACTTTTTTTTAGCACATTATTAGAAGAAAAGAAAAGAAGTGATGAGATGAGATTGGAAGATATTGAATCCTTTCAAATCATTCAAAAATGAAAAGAAGATTTAGGAAATAAAATCAACTAGATTATCATTTCACTTTCTATTTTTTCACGTTTTTTCTATTTTTTTTAAAAAAAACTCGAAAACACAAATTGTTTTAAGATTATTTGGATTTTTTTCCTTTCTTCTCTTAAAATGACTCAAAAACATAGCATTAGTGATTCATTTTTTTAAATTTATACACATCTATATTACTATTATTTTTTGTTAATAGATGTTTATAAATGATTAAGTCTACCACACATCTTTCAATTGAAATTCAATTTACACTAACTCAAAAAATATAGTAAATAATTAGTTTAGGGTAAAATCTTTAAATTCAATCTACAAATCTATTTTCAGTAGTAGACAATTTTGAGATAAATCAAAATGAAATGATGGAGTATGATTTTAAGATGGAAGAAGTACCTACGTATCATATAGAAATTTGTTAATTTATAGTAACTATTTACATGCTATTTAACTAATGGGAAAAGTGAGTGTGGGGTTGTCACACACCCAACTTAGGTGAAAAATCTCTCACATACTATTTTTTAAATATTTTTTGTATATTGAATAAATGATGGGGCCCCATGAATTTTATGAAATAAAAAAACAAGATGTGAGGGGTTTTTCACCCAAGTTGGGTGTGAGACAACCCCACCTTCACTTTCCCCCTAACTAATTGACTACCTTTGTTAGTTTTAAGATTGGATATTTGTGTGTCATGAGTTTCGAATTTTGTTATTCTCGATCCTATGTTGTTTGAGTTAAGACAACACAAAATTAGCGTATTTCAATATTCATATTTACTTTTAGGAGGTATCTATGTTTGATATAATACTTTTATATGCATGTTCGAACAAGTTAAACATACATCATAGTTACGTTTATATTGATTCTTTCTTAATCATGAGAAGTTTTTATTGCAAGTATGAAAATTTCGAACATATTTTCTTGTGAATAAACTGTTTGAAATATAATTTAATTAAACTAAAAAGTTGTTATCATTTTTTCCAATCTTTTGTACTTTATATTTGGATGAACGGACGGGGCTCAAGGAAGAATGGGACCATTTTTAATTGGCATATACAAACATCAAAGCAACCATTTGAGGGGACATTTTAGAGTGTGGTTAGCATACCCTTATTATGAGTAGTTGGTAAAAACTAATATGAAAACCCTTCAATTATGGATAACTCAACTTTTCATACCCATAAATTTCATTAATGATCAATGAGGTCCCTCGAATGTGCCATAAAAAGCCAAAAACATTATCATTTTTTCTATAAAATATCTTTTAGGGAATAAAAGATATTTTTTATCTTAATAAAAATCATTAAACCTGACAGTAATAATAATTTCAAAGTTTTTTTTCTAAACCGGGTTATTTTGATATATAAAATATAATAATCGCGTGACCAAACTGATTATAACCCTCCAGTGCATTAATCATAAGGATATCGATTAAATATAGGCATGAATTGAATATTATCATATAAGCTCTGACTTGAGTTAGAGTGAATGTTGTACACAATTCAAGATCAAGGCAAAAATTCCTGGGCTCAAAAGTGACAGGATCATTTATTAGAGTATGAATCTTGTAAACAATAAATTTTACAATAGATTTTAATATTTTAATGGCTAAAATATCAAATAAAGAGAAGCTTATACACCAATGTCCCCATTATTTTGTGCTTTTCCAACCAACCGGTGGGTGCGTTTCTATATTTTATGTGAACACATTTTCGTAAGTTATAATGAAATCAACCTGCTAAGACTAATTTATGTACGATTTATTTATAATCCGTTGAAACAACTCATAAACCAATAGTTTGTTAATAATCATACTCTAACTCAATTTAGTAGATACAACTATAAATATTTATGGTTCTATATATACGAGAGTAAGTACCCGCGCGTTGCGGCGGTGAGATGGTGGGGGTGATAGGTCATAAAGTGTGATAGGTCATAGAGTGTGATAGCCAAATGCCTTAGCCGTACGGGCTCCGCCCTCGGATTTAAAAATTCGTCAAAAGTATATCGAATGACATCTCTAATGAAAGAACATGAAATTTTAAGAACACCCATATAATTTTTATAATTTATCGATGTACGGTTTTTGAGATAAAAGATTTTGAATGAATTAGAGAAATAAAATGATTTATGGAGGAGAGAGAAAAAATGAGTGGTTGAGATTTGAGGAGAGAGATGAAAATGAAAGTTGAAAGTTGAAAGTTGTGGGGCATTGATGTATGGTACATCATGCATTATCATGCGTACATTGTTGAAATTGAAAGTTGAAAATTGAAACCTTATTTGCTTTATAATATAGTATAGATAGGTACTCCGTATTTGTCTTTCTAGAAAACGAATACGATTTTAACTATAAAATTTTACATAAATGATGCTGTACTTAGTGAGGGACAAGCAGGGTGCACCTCTTTTCGAAAAATAAAATTTTTTCGATGATTACAGATGTTGAATAGTCCACTATATATACAGAAGCAATCCTAACAAACTTCACTACTAAATCTCAACTATCTCACCAGTAAATGTGGATCTAACTAAATACAATATAACAACAATATATACTATATTATAAAGCAAATAAGGTTTCAACTTTCAATTTCAACAATGTACACATGATAATGCATGATGTACTATACATCAATGCCCCACAACTTTCAACTTTCATTTTCATCTCTCTCTTCAAATCTCAACCACTCATTTTTTCTCTCTCCTCCATAAATCATTTTATTCATCTAATTCATTCAAAAAATTTTATCTCAAAAACCTTACATCGATAAATTATAAAAATTATATGGGTGTTCTTAAAATTTCATGCTCTTTCATTAGAGATGTCATTTGATATACTTTCGACGAATTTTTAAATCCGAGGCGGAGCCCGTACGGCTAAGGCATTTGGCTATCACACTCTATGACCTATCACCTCCTATGACCTATCACACTCTATGACCTATCACCCCCACCATCTCACCGCCGCAACGCGCGGGTACTTTCTCTCGTTTACAATAATATAGTATTATACGTAAATGGGAAAAGTGAATATAAGGTTGTCTCATACCCAAGCTTAGGTATGGAACCCCTCACATAACAATATTTTAATATTTGTTGTATAATTAATAAAACACATGACCCCCATGAATTTTATGGTTTAAAAAAATATTGTTACGTGAGGGGTTCCATACCTAAGCTTTGGGTATGGACAACTTTATACTCCCTTCCTCCTACGAAAATATGTTACTGTATTTTTTTTATGGTTACAAAACAGGAACAATATAGTTACCATTGCTTGAAACAAGCAGATTAGAGGCATTTGGTAGAAAAAAGGTGTAATTTGTTTCTTTCTTTCTTTGATTGAATTCTTTTCAATCAATATGATAATAAACTTTTTCGTTTGCTATAAAAAGTAATAATATATTTGCTTTGGTTGGAGCGTGAGCTTTTTGGTTTCTCACTTTGATGTCTATTTGTGTTTTATCTTGTGATTCTTTGTTAGTAGGTTTCGCTGTTACTACGGACTTTGTATGAGACTGCATTAAAATTTAAAAATATTACGATGGTGGGGATTTTTCTTATCTTAGTTTATTTGTAATTGGCGTGAGTTTTTCCATCCATTTCGTAGTCTTACCAATTAAAGGTTCGGGAAGGATTTGGGTTGTTTGTTGTAATTCTAGATTTCTTTGTACTTGTACTTGTACTCTTACTTTTTAGTGCCTTCTAGTATATATATTACATATACATATTGCCGTTCGAAAAATAGTAAAAACAGACTGTTGCTGAAGCAATAAGCCAATAAGCAAGTGTTTTAAAAGTCCTTTTGGGTCGAAGTGAAAACATATTACATTGGACTTGGATCTAACCCTAATTCATCATTCATGCATATTTTGTTTGGATCTGAAATTATGAAACTAAACATTGTATTGTCTCTTGATAAAAGGTTGAAGCTTGTGGGCTTTCTTTTTGAACCCATTATTATGCATTTGTTAAACAACCCTTAAGATTTGGGCCAACAAATTTTGATACATCACCCAATAGGCCAATAAGGTTAGGTGCAAGATTTTTACTTTATATGACATAATCAAATAGAAACATTGAACAGTCTCGATCGGTAATTATCGAACAAATAGCTTATACTTGCAAGTTAAAAACGGATGGTTTTGGTCGACGCACAAGTTTCTTTTATGTTTTCTTAACAAGTGATGGTAGGGAGTTAAACGAATTGAGTCAAGCATAACAGCTAGGGTCTATAACTCTATTCGGATCAAATAAAAATAGATTACAAAAATGTGCTTTAGTGGGTTCGACTATCTAGAATGACACGTCTTGGAGATTTTTCCTTTTAATCACCTGTAACAGTTTATGATTTCCATCATAGTCTAAAGTATATGCAGGGTTACATCATTGTATGATGAGGTATCCCCTAATATCGAATACACTGTCTAAAAATAAAATTTAAAATTGTGCATTAGGTTCAGCGAATTCCTTTTCAATCAACAATATTTCAATCTAGACTCGAGTTACTAGCCTCCAAGCTCAAGCTTAATAAACTCCACTAATAGCTCAAACTTTAAAGAATCTTCTTATTTATAATCTCAAATTTAGTAGGAATTTACCCACCTACTAACTCTTAATCACAATTTGGCTAGTAGGAATTTACCCACCTACTAACTCTTAATCACAATTTGGCTAGTAGGAATTTACCCACCTACTAACTCTTAATCACAATTTGGTTAGTAGGAATTTACCCACCTACTAACTCTTAATAACAATTTGGTTAGTAGGAATTTACCCACCTACTAACTCTTAATCACAATTTGGTTAGTAGGAATTTACCCACCTACTAACTCTTAATCACAATTTGGCTAGTAGGAATTTACCCACCTACTAACTCTTAATCACAATTTGGCTAGTAGGAATTTACCCACCTACTAACTCTTAATCACAATTTGGTTAGTAGGAATTTACCCACCTACTAACTCTTAATCACAATTTGGTTAGTAGGAATTTACCCACCTACTAACTCTTAATCACAATTTGGCTAGTAGGAATTTACCCACCTACTAACTCTTAATCACAATTTGGTTAGTAGGAATTTACCCACCTACTAACTCTTAATCACAATTTGGTTAGTAGGAATTTACCCACCTACTAACTCTTAATCACAATTTGGTTAGTAGGAATTTACCCACCTACTAACTCTTAATCACAAATTGGTTAGTAGGAATTTACCCACCTACTAACTCTTAATCACAATTTGGCTAGTAGGAATTTACCCACCTACTAACTCTTACAACAAATTGGTTAGTAGGAATTTACCCACCTACTAACTCTTAATCACAATTTGGCTAGTAGGAATTTACCCACCTACTAACTCTTAATCACAATTTGGTTAGTAGGAATTTACCCACCTACTAACTCTTAATAACAAATTGGTTAGTAGGAATTTACCCACCTACTAACTCTTAATCACAATTTGGCTAGTAGGAATTTACCCACCTACTAACTCTTAATCACAATTTGGCTAGTAGGAATTTACCCACCTACTAACTCTTAATCACAATTTGGTTAGTAGGAATTTACCCACCTACTAACTCTTAATCACAATTTGGTTAGTAGGAATTTACCCACCTACTAACTCTTAATCACAATTTGGTTAGTAGGAATTTACCCACCTACTAACTCTTAATAACAAATTGGTTAGTAGGAATTTACCCACCTACTAACTCTTAATCACAATTTGGCTAGTAGGAATTTACCCACCTACTAACTCTTAATCACAATTTGGTTAGTAGGAATTTACCCACCTACTAACTCTTAATCACAATTTGGTTAGTAGGAATTTACCCACCTACTAACTCTTAATCACAAATTGGTTAGTAGGAATTTACCCACCTACTAACTCTTAATCACAATTTGGCTAGTAGGAATTTACCCACCTACTAACTCTTAATCACAATTTGGCTAGTAGGAATTTACCCACCTACTAACTCTTAATCACAATTTGGTTAGTAGGAATTTACCCACCTACTAACTCTTAATCACAATTTGGTTAGTAGGAATTTACCCACCTACTAACTCTTAATCACAAATTGGTTAGTAGGAATTTACCCACCTACTAACTCTTAATCACAATTTGGCTAGTAGGAATTTACCCACCTACTAACTCTTAATCACAATTTGGCTAGTAGGAATTTACCCACCTACTAACTCTTAATCACAATTTGGTTAGTAGGAATTTACCCACCTACTAACTCTTAATCACAATTTGGTTAGTAGGAATTTACCCACCTACTAACTCTTAATCACAAATTGGTTAGTAGGAATTTACCCACCTACTAACTCTTAATCACAATTTGGCTAGTAGGAATTTACCCACCTACTAACTCTTAATCACAATTTGGCTAGTAGGAATTTACCCACCTACTAACTCTTAATCACAATTTGGTTAGTAGGAATTTACCCACCTACTAACTCTTAATCACAATTTGGTTAGTAGGAATTTACCCACCTACTAACTCTTAATCACAATTTGGTTAGTAGGAATTTACCCACCTACTAACTCTTATAACAAATTGGTTAGTAGGAATTTACCCACCTACTAACTCTTAATCACAATTTGGCTAGTAGGAATTTACCCACCTACTAACTCTTATCACAATTTGGCTAGTAGGAATTTACCCACCTACTAGTTCACACAATCAATTTGGCTAGTAGGAATTTACCCACCTACTAGCTCACACAATCATTTTCAACATGGCCATGGAAATTGGCTAGTAGGAATTTACCCACCTACTAGCTCTTACAACAAATTGGTTAGTAGGAATTTACCCACCTACTAACTCTTACAACAAATTGGTTAGTAGAAATTTACCCACCTACTAACTCTTAATCACAATTTGGCTAGTAGGAATTTACCCACCTACTGGCTCTCACAACAATCAAATGGGTCATAGGAATTTACCCACCTATGACCCCTAATAACAAGAACATGATCAAATGCATATACACTCACCTTATTTGCGACCACAATTGCAAGATGACCATAAAACAACGTATTTGCAATCAACCTATCAATTCACATTAAAAACACACATATGGTCATTCATCACGTATAAGGTCACCTAGCCATAATCACTAGCATTTCAACACCCAACCCATCATTTACAATCTTATATTAATCTTGGGTTGGTTCACATAACATGTATCTCTTATATCATTTTCAATTGGCCAAAAGTTACTTTCGTATCAAAACCATCGTTTTCATATTTGACCTAGCAGACTTCAAACAAGCATAACTCAAGTTCTACTTACTCTTTTAACATGATTCCAGTGGCAAAATTTACATGACACATATACCTACCTTTTATCTTTAGTGACCAATATGTGAATTGTCCTTCAAAGGTGACTTCTGGTCGTTTTAAAAACCGACACTGTTGCTGTTAAACAGCTTTGACCTTACTGACTTCAAATGACCATAACTTGAGTTCTACACCATATTTTGACCTCATTCCAGTTGCCACTTCAACTTAACACATTTAGGTACATTTTATGTTCAGTGACCAAGACATGAATTTACTCATAAGAATGTGTTTTACTCGTTTTAATAACAGACACAAAAATCAGTTTTGCTGAAAGATCAGCATGACGACCCTGAATTCAAAACTTCATATCTAGAGTTCTACTTCGTCTTTTTAACCCATTCCAGTGGCAAATTTGAGATAACACAATAACCTACATTTTCTTTTAGGACTCAACAAGTGAAAATTCTGTCATAGGGGTGTTAAACTCATTTCAAGTTCAGGGGCAGAATCTGTCCAACTTTGTTCTCACAAGTATTCATCAAAATCTATCATGCACCCAATTAAAACCCTAATTTGATTAACTTCCATGAACCCTAACTTGTATTAATCAAAATAACTCATTTTATATAAAAACCCCCAATTTCATTAACATCAAGAACCCTAATTTTAAATATATCAAAATAGTTAAAAGTACCTTTAACTTGAGATGGAGATCAACTAGATGTTGACATGCAATTACATACTCAATTCTTTTCTCTTCTTTATGCTAGAACCAAACACCCCCAAATCAATTGAATTCCAAGAACCCTAATTTCTTAAAGAACAATCAATCACCCATACTTCAAGAATTATTAACTAGATGTAAAGATGAACAAAACTAGCTTTTTCTTCCTTTCTCTCCTCTAATTTTCAGCCCCATAGACACTTCTCTTCAAACCCTCAATTCAATTTGCTAGAATACTTGAAGATTTAATCTTATTATTATCTCTTATGGGGAGGATTTGGTTTAATTAAATTATGGAATATGAGAATTGAAATTGAAAAGAAAGGAAGAATAAGAATAGAAGTGGAAATGTGATACAACCAAAAGAAGATGCTGGCTAGCCCCATCTCTTGCCACGTTTTCTTTCAAAAATAAGAGGTATAATACCCGCTAGCCACTAAGGTTCCAACTAAATTAATCCCGTATCTAAAAACAAAATGCTAGGAAATTATTTTAATGTCAAAACTATAATAAAGGTTAATTTTCATTGGCTTAAAAATTTTAGGATGTTACAACTCTCCCCCACTTGGAACGGATCACGACCTCGTGATCCAAGCCACATCCTACGATGACAACATTATAGGAAAGCTTTTCTCTCAATTTCCATTAACACATACGACATTTTCTTATTTGATCTCATTTTGAGATTCGATTTCCTCTAAAAGCACACGTGAAACCTTGGCGATATAGTACTTCGCAAAACGAGAGACGTGAAAGGTAGAATAATTTCTCGGAAGTTCCGTGGGCAATTCCAAATAAATAGCAACCTTGTTGACTCAAGCAAGATTTTGAAAGAATCGTTATACTAAGATCTTAGCTTTGCTCATATGCAAAATCGTAAAACGCCTCACCATGGAAGAACTCTTAATGTATTTCATAACCTCCCGCTTCATTTCGGGTCACAACAAATCTCCTCTTTAAGTCTTGACATATCTTTCTCTTACCAGGCAAAAGAAGTATTCAGATTTTATAGGTTTCATTAAGGAGAGGATTCTAAGTTCTATTATGACATCTAGTAAGCCCGTAAAATTCTTTAGAAAGTATTTCATATGCTCCTAACTTCTCGTTGCAAAGTGTTCTCTCGAACTTCCTTTATTTGATCAATAAGTCAACTGTGATTAGCAGGTACAACGGTGAAACTCAGAAGAAAGAAGTGAACTTCATAGGCTCAAAACGTCCGAAACTACATTGACTTACCGAGGTGACACCAAACTTCATATACGTAATCTTTCAAAAGAGTTAATCGACTTCTTCGATATTTGTTGATCGATAAGAAAAGGAAATATATAGGACTAATATGATTGGAAATAAAGCGATAGACTTGATACTAAAAGGGTAAGAATACAAAAATTTTAAAGTAAAAGAAACAAATCCGATGAGCTTTACATCGTGAATGGAACGATTCTTCTTGATTTCTTTATTGTTTCGTAGCGTCGTCCAACTTTTACTCTTTGCATGAGAACACAACCATGACCGTCTGTTGAAACATCACATTCAACCAACATATCCTCCAAGCCTTCAGGAAATATGAGCATCGGGCTTTACTTAATTTTCTTATAACTCGTCGAGACTCAACTTCTTATTCTCTTCTCGAAACTTACCTCAAATTCTTTCCAATTAATTCTGTCAACGGTAAGATTATCTTCAAAAGGTCAAAAATAAAACGCCATTTGTCAACCGTCAACCACGAAGCTTTTCCTTTCATATTAACTCCAAGACATTTTGTAAAAGAAATTTGTGACCAGAATAACTTTCAGAATAAACATACATTGACAATGAAAACAATTACGAACTTATTTGATAACGGATGAGAGTTTCTGTTCATAAAATTCGTGAAGGTTGCAAGATGCTTAAAATAATCGAAGGCATAAATACGAATTTAAGGTGTTCGTAACGAGTCTGGACAACGTTTTCAGGAATATCTCCCTCGCGTGCTATAAGTTGATGAAACTGAAACGAAAATTTATCTTAGTATGATAAGAAACTGCTTCTAATTGATCGAATAGGATATCAGATCTTGACAACGGGTACTCGCCTTTGATTGTTACTTTACTAAGCTTATGAGTTATTAACGCACACGCATACTACTATCTTTCATTTCGTTAAATAAGATAATTGTACCTCTTGGAAACAAAGGGAAGCACCTGAAACGGCTAGAACGAATAAAGTTCAAGGAAAAACACCCCACACACCCCCCCTTCCCCCCCCCCACCCCCCCCCACCCCCCCCTCCTCCTCCCCTTTCCCTTCCCCCCCTTCCCTCCTCTCCTCTCCCCCGAGATTATTCTCCATAACCGTGTTTTCCTTTTTGTATCGGTGATTCAAACTTAAGAGACTTGACTGCCATTCAACGACTATCAAAAGACATGAGCGAAATTACCAACAGAAATCGACCGCTTCACTTATTCCGGCGAAAACAATTTTATCCTTTCGAACAGAATTATCCGATTAGTCGCCTTCTTCTCCCACGAAACTTGTCATCGTTCATATTTAACCAATCCATTTCCCAAACTTTGCACTACACGCTTGCGAAGGAAAAGGAAAACAATTTGGCTCGAGGGATTTCCGATTAGGTTTCTAACTCTTATAACTACCATACTTATCAATTACGAATTCATTGTTACCATATTATCTTCATGTTCTCACTATGCCAATTTCATCTTAACTTCTATCATCAAGCATCAAGTAGTCAAATACTCATTCAAGAAAAACAAGTCAATCAAAGTCAAAATCACATTCACCATACTCCGTATGGTCCTTTATCACACATATAAAAAATATCATCGTTATATTAGAATTTCCAATCTCACATGCAATTACATACTCAATTCTTTTCTCTTCTTTATGCTAGAACCAAACACCCCCAAATCAATTGAATTCCAAGAACCCTAATTTCTTAAAGAACAATCAATCACCCATACTTCAAGAATTATTAACTAGATGTAAAGATGAACAAAACTAGCTTTTTCTTCCTTTCTCTCCTCTAATTTTCAGCCCCATAGACACTTCTCTTCAAACCCTCAATTCAATTTGCTAGAATACTTGAAGATTTAATCTTATTATTATCTCTTATGGGGAGGATTTGGTTTAATTAAATTATGGAATATGAGAATTGAAATTGAAAAGAAAGGAAGAATAAGAATAGAAGTGGAAATGTGATACAACCAAAAGAAGATGCTGGCTAGCCCCATCTCTTGCCACGTTTTCTTTCAAAAATAAGAGGTATAATACCCGCTAGCCACTAAGGTTCCAACTAAATTAATCCCGTATCTAAAAACAAAATGCTAGGAAATTATTTTAATGTCAAAACTATAATAAAGGTTAATTTTCATTGGCTTAAAAATTTTAGGATGTTACAGACGGTATAGGTTTTTATTCTATATATATATATAGATATAGTATATTGTTATTTTTTCTAGATAAATGAAAAGATCTTTTGAACATAAAAGCCATCTTCATTATTTCCTGTGAAGTTAGATATGCTTAATCGAATTAGGGTGAGTTTTTGAACTTTTGTGTAATTTGTTCCGTAGAAAGAAAAAAATACTAGCTAGAGTTGAAATTGAAGAAGCAAATGGCTCAATTCCACAAGTTAAGAAAACGTAGAGACCAATTGTAGAAAATTAACTTGCTTTCTATGGTTTAAGTTGTAATTAATTGATGATGGTTTAATGAAGTTTTCCATTTTGGTTGTTCTTTAGTTAACATTTTGTTGGTACGAGATGGGTACTCGCGCAATGTGGAGGCGTTGGTGACAACGGGTGGTAGTGGTGGTGGTGATAACGATGTGGTTATTAATCTAAAAGTAATCGATGTAAATGGTAGTGTAGTTATTTTATGGTTAATAGATGTATCTTTTGTAAATAATTTTATTACGAGTATTATAGAGATATTAGGTGGAAATATCTACATTAATGAATAAAGTAGAGATAGTTTGGATAAATATGGTTGGAAAATATTTTAGGGATATTTTGGGTAGATTTAGTGTGTGAGTAGAGAATGTGTTGAAAATTAAGGGTATTTTGGGTATTTCAAAGGTCAAAAGTTAAAAAGAGATGAGTGCTAGTTTGTTTTATAATAGAACGAGTGAGGTACCCGCGCAATGCGGCGGCGGTGGCGGCGAAGGGTGGTGGTGGCTGCGATGGCGGTAACGGAGTGGTTATTAATGTAAAGGTAATTGATGTAAAAGGAGATATTGTAGTTATTTTAAGGGTTAAATGATGTATGTTGTAAATAAATTTCATTAAGAGTATTATATGTAATATTTAAATTAGTGAAAAAGAGGAGAGAAATAGTTTGGATAGATAGGGTTGGAAAATATTTTAGGGATATTTTGGGTAGATGTAGTATGTGAGTGAGAATGTGTTGAAAATTAAGGGTAATTTAGGTATTTTAAAGGTTGAAAATTAAAAATGGGGGAAAGGTAGTTTGTTTTATAAAGGAATATAGATAGATATAGATAATGTTGTATTTTGCTCTTTTACTTATTATGTTATTTTTGGTTGCATTAATGCTGGTTTTTTTAAATGTCTCTACTTGATATAACTATTTTGTTTTTATATATTTATATCATTTATTTCTTAACTCTTAAAATAATTACACTACTTCTACCTCATTTACACCCGTTACCTATATATCAATACTCTAAACTACTCGTTGTCATCACAACCACTAGTTACCGACATCATCAAATCATCGCCATATCATGAAGGCACCCCTCTAGTTTATAACGAAAAGTAATACATCCTTGATGATTGTCCAAACAAAGTTTACAACAATCTTTATTTTTTTCTATACGTAATTGGTAATGTCTTGTTTTATAAAAACATCTTAAATATTTGACGTCTTGTTTTGGCTTATCTATAATAAAAATGTTGGCTACGTCACTTACTTGAACTAGTTGTTGGACTCCTTTGATTCGTGAAGCTTGTGCTTGTCTATCTAGTTCAACTCAAAATAACTAGAATGAATTGTTTAGTTGTCTTTAAATATTAAAAGGTCTTTATCATGTCAATAATAATCAAAAGGTTTGATTTTCAACGATCGGAGAAATTTGTAGCCAACTCAGCATGTTTAGGTAAATGAGCTCAACCGCTCAAGTTATTGTTTTTCGTTACCTGATAGTATGAAGTAATTTTGTGGCCAAACTTTTGTTAAACATCTATGTCGATATAGATAGTCATTCTAGCTTGTTTGTGAAATCAAACTCCCCTTACATAAGAAACTATAATATATATATATATATGTATGATGATGATGATGATGAATAGTGAATAATATTAATTGAATGATGTGTATAGAGGCTGAAAAGCGATTGATAGCCACGAAGTTATATATATATATATATATATATATATATATATATATATATATATATATATATATATATATATATATATATATATATATATATATATATATATATATATATATATATATATATATATATATATATATATATATATATATATATATATATATATATATATATATATATATATATATATATATATATATATATATATATATATATATATATATATATATATATATATATATATATATATATATATATATATATATATATATATATATATATATATATATATATATATATATATATATATATATATATATATATATATATATATATATATATATATATATATATATATATATATATATATATATATATATATATATATATATATATATATATATATATATATATATATATATATATATATATATATATATATATATATATATATATATATATATATATATATATATATATATATATATATATATATATATATATATATATATATATATATATATATATATATATATATATATATATATATATATATATATATATATATATATATATATATATATATATATATATATATATATATATATATATATATATATATATATATATATATATATATATATATATATATATATATATATATATATATATATATATATATATATATATATATATATATATATATATATATATATATATATATATATATATATATATATATATATATATATATATATATATATATATATATATATATATATATATATATATATATATATATATATATATATATATATATATATATATATATATATATATATATATATATATATATATATATATATATATATATATATATATATATATATATATATATATATATATATATATATATATATATATATATATATATATATATATATATATATATATATATATATATATATATATATATATATATATATATATATATATATATATATATATATATATATATATATATATATATATATATATATATATATATATATATATATATATATATATATATATATATATATATATATATATATATATATATATATATATATATATATATATATATATATATATATATATATATATATATATATATATATATATATATATATATATATATATATATATATATATATATATATATATATATATATATATATATATATATATATATATATATATATATATATATATATATATATATATATATATATATATATATATATATATATATATATATATATATATATATATATATATATATATATATATATATATATATATATATATATATATATATATATATATATATATATATATATATATATAGCAATACATATATATTTTATATATGGAATAAACCAAATATCAATGAAAAAAAGAATTTGAAAGAAAGTTTTTAATATAATAGATAAATACACCAAAGGAGAAAAGTGTGAGAAAACTAAATAATTGTACATAATGATACGGGATATGACGACGAAAAAGTTGTAATATATTGGTTGGAACCCCAAAAGAAAAAAAAGTGTGCAAATAACCGATAAATAACCCGTGTTTGAAAACTTAAACGGGATACAATATGGTAAAATCCGATTAATAATTCAGGATGTGGACGAATAGTAACTCGCCACGTAAGCGGTTACAATATCATCTAAGGTTGTTGTTCATCCTTCAAAGTTCAAATTGTGTTAATATAAAGATATAATTGGAAGTAAATACAAAGTAGATATCAAATGTCATAATCTATTATTTTTTTAATTTCTAAGTAATTTTAAATACGCCTGTATTAGAGTTTAGAGATTCATCTGGACTAAATACCAAAAATCCTTAATAAATAGACTAAACCTCGTATTAACACATGTCTTGATTTATGATTATTATTTTTTGGCTTTAAGAAGTTAAGATATCCCTATAACCATTTTTTTATAAATGAAAAGAAGTATTGATCATAAGAACATGACTTGCATACTAATCTACTTATTGATGTTACCAATCATCAATAGATGGATTGGTATATGGTGGAGCCTGAGACTGAGAGGTCTTGGGTTCAAATCCTGGTGTGAGCAAAAATGCTCCCAGGAATGGAGACAGGGGTTTTCCCATAATGGGTTTCCTCTGGAATTGGAGTTGGGTATATGAAGAGGCATGCCGCTGAGCCCAAATTTGCCGTTCAAAAAAAAATAAAAAATCTACTTATTGATGGAGATGGCTTGAGAGAAAAGGTTGCTGTTGTTCTATGTGTTTAGCTGTGATGATGAAAGATAAACTAGAAACTCTACCTAAGTATTTGACGAAAATTTGAATGAAATCGATACCGGTCACGTCCAAAAAGTCAATGATGTGTTGTGTTTGTACGTTTTTGTTTTTATGGGTTTATGAGTTATGACTGTAACACGAGGATTGAGATCCACTGACCACTGGGACTTTGGGTCATTAGGTAAAGCTGACTATGCTTATTAAATATTTTATCTATCTTGTTAGACTAGTTTTAGACCCGTATAAAAACACGAACAATCGATAGCCGTTGGTATAAAATTTTGTTAACGTTAAATATTTATCTAACGACGTACAAAATCAAGTTCATTAGTAACGTGTATTGGTTATGTTAAATATTCAATTTGATTACTTTTTGTTTTTAACTTGTTTTTTTTTTGGCAATTCATGGATGTTATGTTTAAAATAATAATAGTTTGTACTGAAAAAATATATATTTTTAAATGGTTTAGCATTAAGTAAATTTTGATTAAGACAGATTAAAAGTTATAAAATATAGAATAATGACCAAAAATAAAATGTAACAAATGATAAGTTATTGTTGTTGTAACAGTGACAAGTTTGTAGAATGGAGATGAATAAAATATAGGGCTTTTTGTTTGTAAAGGTACTGAAGTTGTACTTTTTTACTTTAGGAGGTATCATTCTTTAATTTCGTATAATGTGAGTTATTACTTGACAAACACCATCTATCTTAAGACCACAAAATACCGGGTAGTGGTATTTGTCCATGTAAAGTGGTTTTGTCCATAACTTGCCATATCCAGCTCATATCCTTTGTTTTTTTCCTTTTTTTCTTTCTCCTGCTACTCTCACTCATTGTTATCATGTAGCATCATCACATAAATCCATATAAAAACACATAAACATACTACATATGTAGAGGAGATTTATAATATTAAATATAAATACATACATACATCTGGGAAAATATACAGATAGTGGTTTTGCCCCCACAATATGTGAGTTTTTACAATACATAACCCACGTTATACGAAATTAAAGAATAGTACCTCCTAAAGTAAAAAAGTACAACTTCAGTACCTTTACAAATGAAAAGCCCAAAAATATAAAACAAAAGTGTCTTCGACTTTTATAGAAAGAAAATCATTGATATAACAATTTCATTTAACTATTGACAAGGAAAAAAGCCACCCACACTTATATTTTCATTAGTAACAAAGGTTGTAACCAAACACCCCTATATTTTTGTTACTCCCAACTTCCAAGTACAAACCTAACACACCTCCCACTAAATACACACACAGGTTTAGAGCTCCAGCTACAGTTGAAAGACATAGTTTGATGGGAAACTCCTAACTCGGTTGAGACACACAAAGATTCACGGTTCTACCTTCCAATCTTCTCTCCCCCATTCTTGTTTCCTTTATTTTTCACGCCGTTCCCTGTGTTAGCACAAAGTATATCAATTGAACAATACAATCGACAGTATCGTTTACAGCCATGGCAATTGAGGTAAGTAATTATACAATCGGATGTTTTTGAAATTTGATTCGATGGAATATGTTATCAGTATATATAGAATTGTATGTATACTACAATGTTTTGTTTGTATAATGATATTTAATCTTTTCAAATGTACAACCCTAGTTTGGTAAAATAGGATCTCATCAAGGCTTTTACTTTGTTACTATGATATGATAGATATATATATCGTCGATTGAACATCTGTTGAAAGAGTAACATATTGATTTGACTTCTAATTAGGTTGAAGTTGTTTCTGTGTTAGATATATTGAATTCAGAAAATCTTTAATAATGTTTAAATTTCAGGATTTGGATTTCCAAATTCTTGTTACTGCTGGTGATAATAAAGAGTTGCTAGAAGGATTGGTAAGAAATAATTAAGTTTATTTCCTGCAATAATTAATAGACAGTCTTGTTGGAATTAGTAAATGACTTGTAAACTCCATTGACCTTGTGTTTAGATGTTACCCAAAAATTTCACCAGCTTCTTACCACCAGACTGCACCACATTGAAATTGGTTGATTATCATAAGAACAAATACTATGTTTGTGTTTATAAATTCGGAGGACCATGCTATAAGATTTATGGTGGTCAGTGGAGTGCATTTGTGAAATCAAGATTTGGTAGTGAGATTGCTAAGTTCTGTTTCACCTGGATAAAGAAGCGGACGTTTCTGGTAGACACATTTTGCCCAGAGGGTCATGAGTTCCGCAAGTATACGGATTCAACTTTTGTTAACAGTTGTTTAATCGAGGCAACTGAAGAAACATTTGTGAGACAGGTACTGCATGTTATTTTAAAACCTTTGCATTTTTATATGTATACGCATTGTTTGAGATACATGTTTATAGGATGCATAGATTTACTTCACAAATTGTTCAATTTAATGTTATATAGGCATTTTATAAACTCTTGTTGTGGGATTTAAACGAAACTGAACAAAGACCATGTCAAACATCTACGACTGTATCAGGAAAACGATGTGAGCAAACAGTTGATATCTTTCATGATTATATGGACGGTGTTCGAAGACTGGCAGCCGGTTTCGAGGGTATTGGCTGGACCAATTTTTGCTGTAAAAACAATCTCCAAGCTGGCTACATTATCAGGTTGACGAACCTAAAGAATTTGAGTTTCAAAGTTGATCTTTTCAATAGCAATGGGATTGGTCTAGATGCTATTGTGTTAAGTAAGTTTTTTGATAGTTGTTTAATTACTTTGTAGTTGGGTGATATAAGTTATGTATTGTTACTAACATAATTATATATGTTGTTGAAGGTAATGAAGAAGAGAAAGAGCATGAAATGAACATGTTGGCCAATGATGAATACCGTTTAGAAATAACCAATCATTGTTGCAAATACCAAAATTATCATAAGAATCATCAAAGACTCGCTTCATGCTTCTTTCAAAAAATACAACATCATGGTGTGAAGAAACCTCTTCTGGTACACACTTTGTTTCTTTTTATTTTGTTAATTTGCCAATGACGAATTTAGTTATGATAGCAAGTGATATATTGTTGTATCATATATAGTATGAGGATTAAGGGCTTAATTTATGTTGGCAGGTTGTGCCTAAATCGTTTGTTCGCCTATGCAAATTGTTCACTTATGAGCGGGCTATGCTTCGTTTTCGTGACATGTTGTTCAGTGCATCTGTGCACCTTTGTATTGATAGGCAGATTGATGGTGATGAAAGCTACCTAATTTTGTGGATGGATTGGAGTGGTTTCATTGAACAAACAGGCATCAACCCATGTGATATGCTGAGGTTTCAACTAAATGCTAACAACTGTGTAATTGGAGAAGTTATGGAGTTGGATGTTTGCTGAAAATGTATGTTGGCATTATTGTTATCAGAATTTCTTGCAGTTATGTATGGTCCTAAGTAATTTGTAATGGAATTTATATTGTGTATTAGGGTATAAACTTCTCGTAGTTGGTGTTTAATTTTATCATTGTAAAACTCGACTGGTTGTATTTTATATGTTATGCATGTCTGGTGTTTCAACTAATCGTGTGGTAATGTGCAACATATGTATTCATTGTTAAGTAGTTGAACATGATGTTTAGATTTGGTAATACTTTAATATATATACAACCATATTGTTAGGAAAAATAATGTATTGTAATCCATTGTTGTGTACTTGTAGTTTGGGTGTTTGATTTGGTTGTACATGGTTGCTGATATATGTTTTATCCTTAATGGGTAGAACATTTGTAGACCATGAGCAATGACTTGTGAGACGATATCCTCAAAAGACAACAAAATGTAATGGCTAAATTGGGCAAAGTGTAAACCAAATTCCATGTGGGCTGCAATGGCTAAACCAAATTGGGCTGCAATGGCTAAAAGTAAGTTATAGTAAAAAAAAAAAACTACCATCTAATTCCATGTGTTGACCTCTATGGTCAAATAAAAAATTTCTTTACCATTTCCTTTCATTTACTTTATCCTCATTCGTATTAACTCCCGAGCTTTGTTCCTATCGAAAACCCTAATGGCTCCAAAGGTAAGATTACTTCTTTCTTGATTGCAGTTATATATATATAAATATGTATGTAAGTATATGTATGTATACTGTTGCAGTTATATATATATAAATATGTATGTAAGTATATGTATGTATGTGTGTTGATTAGGGTAAAATATAGCAGTTAGGGTTTTTGATATACATATCAGTTTATATATGTTTGATTTAGGGTTTTTTTATTCTTGGGACCATGTGTGTTTATTAAGATAATCAGTTTTGATGTACTTGATTTGATTTTTTTTATTATGGGGACCATGGATGTTTTTTTTTTAGTACTGAACCCATGTGTTTCTATCGATGTATATTTTTTTTATATAAAGAGTAAAAGTTGAAGTTTGCTGTCAGAATCCATTTGTAAGCATGTATACATATATGGTAGGTCTTTGTTGTCGGCTCCATCTTGGGTTACATGATTGTTTCTTTATTTGTTGGGACCATATATAATATATATTTCTATGTAATTAATAATTGAAATATAAAACAGATACCCTTTCAATTTATCATGGAGATTTCTCTAAAAGATGACTTAGGCAGAGGAATGGTAAGTTGTATTATGTTGGAATTCGTCTGCCCAAGACACATATTAAATTGACGTGGCTAGTACGTGATGATCCAAGACGGGTCATACCCAATAACAAGCTAGACAAACACTTATGGTATTTATTTATATGATTTGATCTTTAAATAAATATCAATACTTGAAACATTTAGAAAGTGGTTTTCTAAATAATTGCACTTGAGATATGTAAATAAATTATATGGATGATTTATTTTGAGAGAAATGTGAATATGTTTTATCCTTAATGGGTAGAACATTTGTAGACCATGAGCAATGACTTGTGAGACGATATCCTCAAAAGACAACAAAATGTAATGGCTAAATTGGGCAAAGTGTAAACCAAATTCCATGTGGGCTGCAATGGCTAAACCAAATTGGGCTGCAATGGCTAAAAGTAAGTTATATGGCTAAAAAATTGGGCTAATGGCTAAACCAAATTGGGCAAAGTGTAAACCAAATTCCATGTGGGCTGCAATGGCTAAACCAAATTGGGCTGCAATGGCTAAAAGTAAGTTATAGTAAAAAAAAAAAACTACCATCTAATTCCATGTGTTGACCTCTATGGTCAAATAAAAAATTTCTTTACCATTTCCTTTCATTTACTTTATCCTCATTCGTATTAACTCCCGAGCTTTGTTCCTATCGAAAACCCTAATGGCTCCAAAGGTAAGATTACTTCTTTCTTGATTGCAGTTATATATATATAATATATATTTCTATGTAATTAATAATTGAAATATAAAACAGATACCCTTTCAATTTATCATGGAGATTTCTCTAAAAGATGACTTAGGCAGAGGAATGGTAAGTTGCATATTTGTTGGAATTCGTCTGCCCAAGACACATATTAAATTGACGTGGCTAGTACGTGATGATCCAAGGCGGGTCATACCCAATAACAAGCTAGACAAACACTTATGGTATTTATTTATATGATTTGATCTTTAAATAAATATCAATACTTGAAACATTTAGAAAGTGGTTTTCTAAATAATTGCACTTGAGATATGTAAATAAATTATATGGATGATTTATTTTGAGAGAAATGTGAATATGTTTATTTGGCAAAATAAACACTAATGTGTGTTGTGTATAACATGTAATATGTTACATAAGATATGTAACAAGTTATGTTACATTTTACCTATAAAATGTACAAGTATATGTTTTATAAGTTTTGCACAAAAATTGTTGGTTGCCACCTTGTGAGGCCGGCCCCCCCCCCCCCCCCATGTGTTTTGTAAGTGATTTTGCACTACTTATAACACATGGAGTCATAGTTTGTTGACAACACACATAACATAGGTTGTATCAATTCTTACATGCAATTGTAAGATTTTCTCTCAACTTCTCAAGAGCAAAAATACTCTCTTTTTTTTTCTTTTGGGTTCGGCAATAAGGAAGGAAAAAGGGAAGGGTTTTCAAGTTCAAATCCTAGCATAGTTTGGGTGTTTGTTGATAGTTTGGGGTATACAAGCTTGAGGTTCTTCTAGGTTGAAGACTTGCCACTTCAAGATCATCATCTCCTTCAAGTCCACCTTCTCATAAGCTTGGAAGAAGGTAGTCTTCTAAACACCCTATGGTTGTTGTTTTGATTGCATATTATTCATATACATGGATCCTTATTGTTTGGGTTTTCTTTAATAAGTTAAAATTTGGTTTTTAACCACATATAACACATTGAAATGGTTCAATATTCCGCTGCGTTTTTGATATTATAATGATAATATGACTTTGATAAAACCCAACAAGTCCCAACAATGGCATCTAGAGCCGGTTATATGGATATATGCATCAAAAGTTGTTTTTTGTTTGGACAAAAACAATTTTTTTTGGCCAAATTTTCTGCATTTTTGGGCCAATATATATACACAAAAAGGGTTCTTTTTCTTGTGTATTTTAGTGTCACAACTTAGCCAAAAGACCTTGTGATTGATTGGGATGTATGGATGTGTTTGTATTTATTTAATTATTCAATGGTTGTAATAGTTAAATAGGATTTTATTCATTCATTTGGTTATGTAATTTATTTATTCCATTTGGTATGTAATAAATAGATTAGTAGCATTTTTCTTGTAAATGTAATCTCCAAGAAAGCTTTAAAGAGTTATGGGGCTGTTTTGGAGGCCAAAAGGAAGAGTGAAGAAAGACATTCAAATCACATCACAAAAGGTTACTTGAAGCATTTGGATGCAAGATCAAGTGGGAGCTCAACTAACACAAAATTTTGTGTTACTTTGTCCCTTAGGTTGAGACCTTTTGACCCACTTGTTTCGGCTAACAAGTATGGTCAAAATAGTTGGCTAATGTTGTGCACTTATTATTATGTTTGTCATGTTTGTATGGTTGTTTATTATTTTGTCATGTGGATGCTTAAAAACCAACAAACTAAAAGACACACATAAAGATTAAAATTGGTTTTAATATTGACATTAACTTGGTAAATTAAAATGAGGTTTTATTAAAAGTTAATGGTCACAATTATAAAAATGGATTTTATAAAAGAACTTTGAAATATGGATCTCAAAATTCATTATGGTACATAGTTTTTAACTAGAATATAAAAACTCAAAACGACCCTTTAAGAACAAGTTAAAACGCCATCTTTTATACAACACTTAATTATTTGGGAACTCTTTGTAGGATAAAGGTCACCTAACTACCTTGAGGGAACTTATAAGTTAAGGTAAATTTATTGTACTTATGGGATAAAGGTCACCTAACCACTAGTATAAGATAAATTTACATGTGTGTATAAGTAGGACAACTTGATTTGGAAACCATGTGATTAGGGTCACCGAAGCATGATAACCAAAGGCGTTGATGGGATTAAACATGCCAACTTAATATGAGATATTAAACCGGTCCCATACCACTAGAAATTGTAAAAGTTGCAATTGTCAAACGTTGACTACCTTGTTAATTTAGATCATGGGATAAAGGTCACCTAACCATCATTTAAATGTAACGTTGGATTCTAGATTTTAACTATTAATTGTCCATAAGACATAAAAGGGTATTAACAATTAAAATTTATATTTGATATCGAAAATACTAATAAAGAACTTTGTTAATCTTGTAGATGGCCGCTAACAATGCAATTAACCCCAACCCAAACGTCCATAACTTTTCACTAAGATCCATCCTTGAAAAGGATCGTCTTAACCAAAATAACTTTGTGGATTGGTTTCGTAACTTGAGAATTGTTCTCAGGCACGAAAAGAAATCCTATATTTTAGACGATCCTATTCCTGATGAGCCCGAAGAAACTGATGTTGAAGCCTATAATGATTGGGTTAAATATGTCGAGGACTCCGTGCAAGTTAGTTGCATAATGCTAGCGAGTATGACTCCCGAACTCCAAAAGGAGTTCGAGCACCATGGGGCATACGACATGATTACCCAACTCAAGGAAATGTTCCAACAAAAGGCAAGGGTTGAACGCTTCGAAACGGTTCGAGCGCTTCATGCATGTCGCATGGATGATTCACAACCCGTCTCAACATATGTTCTTAAAATGAAAAGCTACGTTGATCGCCTCGAAAGGCTTAATTGTCCCGTCTCAAATGAGCTAGCTACGGATATGATCCTTAACTCATTATCTAAGAGATTTGAAACTTTCGTGTTAAATTATAACATGAACGGATGGGACAAGACCGTTTCCGAGCTCCATGGGATGCTCAAAACGGCCGAGGCTAGTATGGGAGGAAAAGTTCAACCCGTTCTCACGATCAATGAAGGCGGAAAGAAAAGGGCTTACTCCGGACCCAAGGCAAATGTTGCTAAGGGAAAGGGTAACAACAAAGGGAATTTCAAAGGCAAAGGAAAGGGAAAAATGGATACCCCAAAAGCGAAGAAGCAAAAGGTTGCTGTCAATGACCCATGCTTTGAGTGTGGGGAGGTAGGACATTGGAAACGTAATTGTCCAACCTATCTCAAAGAGTTAAAAGCTAAGAGGGATGCAGGGCAAACCTCAGGTACAATATTTATGATATATATTGAGCTTAATACTGTTTTTTCTTACATATGGGTATTGGATACCAGATGTGGAACTCATATTTGTAATATGTTACAGGGGTTCAGAAGAAAGAAGCACATCAAGAAGGGAGACATTAGTCTCTTTATGGGCAATGGTGCATTGGTGCATGTTGAAGCCCAAGGAGACTATCTTATGAAACTTCCAAATGGTTTGGAAATTGTATTGAACAATGTTTTGTATGCACCTAGTTTGACTAGGAGTATTATTTCTGTTTCCCGTTTAAGACATGTTGGATATGATTTTAATTTTGTTAACAATGATATCCATGTTTCGATGAATGATGTATTTTATTTTAAAGCTATGCCTTTAAATGGTATTTATGAATTAGTTCATGAAAACACAACATATGATAACTCAATGTACCAAGCTACCACCAAGAAACTTAAATTAGATTTAAGTGAAACCTATATTTGGCATTGTCGTCTTGGCCATATAAATAAGAACCGCATACTAACACTTCAAAAGAATGGTCTTTTGAAAACAAAATCAAATGATTCATTTAATGTATGTGAATCTTGTTTACAAGGCAAGATGACTAAAGCACCTTTCAAAGGCACTAATGAAAGGGCAAAAGATTTATTAGGTATCATACATTCGGATGTATGTGGTCCTTTTAAGCCAATGACTAGGAATGGTGAAAGATACTTCATTACATTCACCGATGACTATAGTCGTTACGGTTATGTATACTTATTAAAACATAAGAGTGAAGCTTTTGAAATGTTCAAAATTTTCAAGAATGAAGTAAAAAACCAACTCAGTAAGTCAATAAAAATTCTTCGTTCTGATAGAGGAGGTGAATACCTAAGTGATGCTTTTCAAGATCATCTTAGAAGTTGTGGGATTATCTCACAACTAACTCCACCTGGAACACCACAACATAATGGTGTGTCTGAAAGGAGGAATCGAACTCTATTAGATATGGTTCGTTCCATGATGAGTAAAAGCTCACTACCTCTATCATTTTGGGGATATGCCATAATCTCTGCTGCCCGAATTTTAAATATGGCTCCCACCAAGAAAGTGGAGAAAACACCTTTTGAAATATGGCATGGAAGAGTTCCATCTTTGTCATATTTAAAGGTATGGGGTTGTGAGGCTTATGTAAGACATGATGCCTCAAACAAATTAGAGCCCCGATCCACTAAATGTATCTTTGTAGGATATCCTAAAGATGATTTGGGATATTATTTCTACAATCCTAATGAGCAAAATGTATTTGTTGCTCGAAAGGCTGAGTTCTTGGAAACTAAATTCCTTATGGAAGGAACTAGTTCCAGAACAGTGGAACTTGAAGAAGATCAAGAACCACTGACAGATACATACTTAGGTGACACTAGCATTCAACAAAAGGATGTTGAAGATGATCAAAGGGTTGATCAAGACACACAAAACGTTCGTAGATCTGGTAGAGCTACTTATCCACCTGAGAGATATGGATTTCTCGTGGATGAATGCTACATGGTAGTTTCTGATGAACCTACCACCTACCATGATGCAATGTCCAAATCAGATTCGGACAAATGGCTAGAGGCCATGAACGCTGAGATGCAATCCATGTATGACAACCAAGTTTGGGAATTGGTTGTTGAACCTCCTAATTCCAAAGTAGTTGGAAGTAAATGGTGTTCAAATTGAAACACGATATGCATGGAAACTTGCTTACTTATAAAGCTAGACTTGTAGCAAAAGGTTTCACTCAAACTCGAGGGGTCGACTATGATGAAACTTTTTCGCCTGTGGCAATGCTAAAGTCTATTAGGATATTATTTGCCATAGCCGCACATTATGACTATGAGATATGGCAAATGGATGTCAAAACCGCTTTTCTAAATGGATATCTTGAGGAAGATGTCTATATGGATCAGCCTGAAGGTTTTGTCGATCCAAAACATCCTAATAAAGTATGCAAGTTAAAGAAATCAATCTATGGATTGAAACAAGCATCAAGAAGCTGGAATCGTCGTTTTGATGAAGAAGTCAAGAAATTTGGCTTCATCAAAAACGCTGATGAAGCTTGTGTGTATAAGAAGGCTAGTGGGAGTATCATTACTTTTCTAGTATTATATGTTGATGACATTCTACTATTTGGAAATGACATTCCAACCTTGGAAGGTGTGAAAGCCTGGCTTGGAAGTTGCTTTTCCATTAAGGATCTTGGTGAAGCCGCCTATATTTTGGGAATAAGGATCTATAGGGATAGATCAAGGCGCTTAATAGGTTTGAATCAAAGTGCATACATAGACAAAATCTTGAAAGTTCACACCGATCAAAATGTTGCGGATCCACTCACGAAGCTCCTTGAAAGGCCCAAGCATGAGAGTCATACTTGTGCCATGGGACTTCGATATTCTAGTGATTGGATTTGATCTATTTTATGTATTTGGATATCGGAACACTTGTAGTTATTAACACATTTATATGAATATTGGTATTTTGCATTTAAATTGTGTTATGTTCCATTTTTGCATGTTTAAATCCATGAATAAGTTAATTATTCTAAATGTCCGTAGTCGATCATATTTGTGGGAACAAATATGAATGAAAGATTATTATGAACTTGGATTGGTAGATATTCAAAAGGTTTTGAATATAGAGCAAAGTGTTGCTACCAAGGTTCATAGATATTTGTGGGATACAAATATTGGATTGACCTGCAATCAAGCATTACTACATGGAATCTCTGTGATTGATCATAAGTAATCTTGAGTTAAAAGGCGAATATCATTGTATCCTCAGACCTGAGATACATATTGGGTCTTGATATTCACTGAATATTATACTTTGACTTAGCTCTTCGCTGTTCTGAAACATGGCAGTACATAAGGCTAAACTCAGGTATGATATAAGGTGATTGTGAAAGACGTATGTAGTCGATATGGAATTTGTCCCTCTTATTCGTTGAGAGTAAGATGTCTAAGGCCTGCTACAAAGTTAAATCAATAGAGAATGATCACTCTGTGTCTCTAGGATTTAACATGACATCTGTGACAAAAGGATAAATGATCGGTTCACCTAAATCATTTCAAGTAAGGGACTTGAAGAGGATGATGTTATTGAATGGCACTTCGTCATACGTATTAGGGTAGCAAACCGTTGTTAGGCGGTATTTGCTGCTTGCGTCAATCTTCTATGAATCTTGTGCAAGTGGGAGATTGTTGGAATTCGTCTGCCCAAGACACATATTAAATTGACGTGGCTAGTACGTGATGATCCAAGTCGGGTCATACCCAATAACAAGCTAGACAAACACTTATGGTATTTATTTATATGATTTGATCTTTAAATAAATATCAATACTTGAAACATTTAGAAAGTGGTTTTCTAAATAATTGCACTTGAGATATGTAAATAAATTATATGGATGATTTATTTTGAGAGAAATGTGAATATGTTTATTTGGCAAAATAAACACTAATGTGTGTTGTGTATAACATGTAATATGTTACATAAGATATGTAACAAGTTATGTTACATTTTACCTATAAAATGTACAAGTATATGTTTTATAAGTTTTGCACAAAAATTGTTGGTTGCCACCTTGTGAGGCCGCCCCCCCCCCATGTGTTTTGTAAGTGATTTTGCACTACTTATAACACATGGAGTCATAGTTTGTTGACAACACACATAACATAGGTTGTATCAATTCTTACATGCAATTGTAAGATTTTCTCTCAACTTCTCAAGAGCAAAAATACTCTCTTTTTTTTCTTTTGGGTTCGGCAATAAGGAAGGAAAAAGGGAAGGGTTTTCAAGTTCAAATCCTAGCATAGTTTGGGTGTTTGTTGATAGTTTGGGGTATACAAGCTTGAGGTTCTTCTAGGTTGAAGACTTGCCACTTCAAGATCATCATCTCCTTCAAGTCCACCTTCTCATAAGCTTGGAAGAAGGTAGTCTTCTAAACACCCTATGGTTGTTGTTTTGATTGCATATTATTCATATACATGGATCCTTATTGTTTGGGTTTTCTTTAATAAGTTAAAATTTGGTTTTTAACCACATATAACACATTGAAATGGTTCAATATTCCGCTGCGTTTTTGATATTATAATGATAATATGACTTTGATAAAACCCAACAAGTCCCAACATATTTCGTATACTTTAATCAGTGTGCAACGAATTAGGTGCTCTCTGAAAACATAACAGTTGTATACACTATAGGTGTTGCCAACGAAGCTTGGTAATGCAATACCAAGAACTGCCACCCATGTACTTTTACTGCATTATCCGAACAGAAAATTTCGTCTTGAGGTAGAACGCCATGGGAATGGTCTAATCAAAGTTGTTGGAAAGAACTGGAAATTATTTCTTGCCTCTGCTGCTTGCCAACCACCTTTTCACAAGATATGTTTCAGACAAATTGAACCAGAATATGTGTTTGAAGTACAATTTTATGATTTCCAAGATTTGGAGTACAGGGTGGCAGCGGATGGGGAATCATATGTACATAGTTGTTTGCTGAATATCACACCAAACACTTTCCATAAACAGGTGCATTTTTATGAAATTAATAATATTAGTTTAGATTGTATTTGATGAATTTGTAGTAACATTTGATTAAATTCTTGTTGCAGACGTTACCTTACAAATTGCTGCTGTCGTTGAATGGTAATGGTGATAGGGAACCTGCAAAAGATTGCAAAGTAATCGGGCCTGTGAAAGGTGCAACTGTTGAAGTATGGTATGATGTTCGTGATTTCCAAGTCAATGGAGAATTGTTGAGTGGACCAATACCAGTGGGGTTTGAGGGCACCAATTGGGTTGACTTCTGCATCGATAATGATTTTATGCCAGGAAGGACAATGAAAGTTTCAAAATCCAAGGTGGTAGATGGAAGCTTTGTTATAGATGTATTCAAGATGGATGGAGCTTGTGTTCAAGTTGGTCAGCAAAGTAAGTCTATTTAAATTAAATTAGATACTTTATATTTGTGCAGTTAAGTAACTTAAAATACTTTCTAACTAACCTGTTAATTATTCAAATCGTATAGGTGTGATTGATGTATTGACTTCTTATGATTCACCGGATTCTGAAAGTGATTGTGATTCAGATTTAGCCGAATTTCTTCATCAACACATGCTTAAAAAGTATGAAAAGACATTGAATAAAGCACCAGTAGCTGATGAAAGCGATGATGATAATGATTATGTAGAATTTATGTATGAAGAGGCACCAAAGGAGCAGCCTGCTGTAGGATTTATGTTGCGTGTTTTGCCAAAGCTGGAACCCGATGTTGAAAGTTGGATTAATGAACCCAAGGCTGCAAATCATGATGGGGAGCCAAAGAATGAACCACATGTTGTAACTACCATTAATGCAGCAACTGTTGGAAGTATTAGCAACCACTGCTGTAGGTTTCGTAATCATACTCACAGCATTGGGGTTGACTCGTGGATCATGGTGCAACTTCGTCCTCATAACCTAAGAACACGTTGCCTGGTAATTAGTGAAATATAAATGTGTATATATATATATATATATATATATATATAGGGTAGGGTTAACGTGAGAACCACAAATATGGAGAGAACCGTGAGAACCACTAGTTTTCCTCCCTTTTTCTTTTTTTTTGTGTGGTTTTTTATTTTTTTAATTTTTATTTTTCATTTTTTGAAACTTTTTTTGTTTTTTATTTTCTTTTAACAAAAACCCATTCCAAAAAAAAAAAAAAAAAAAAAAATTTTTGTAAAAAATCATATGGGTTACGCGTTAAGAAAACGTATGTATACGGTACGGGCCAAAGGCCCTTATCCGTTCTAAACTGACCGTCAAGGGACGCATATGGGAATCGTATGGATTTGATGGGCGGCGATCCAAGAGATGGTGACGGTTGTATACGGTACGGGCGTAGCCCTTAACTCTAAGGGCAAAGCCCTTAGAGATGGTTTTTTAGTGGTTCTCACGGTTCTCACCATATATGTTGGTTCTCACTTGATCCCTTCACTATATATATATATATATATATAAAAAAATTGGTTGAACATATTTGTGTTTTTGTATGCATTTTCCAAATATAATATGATTCCTGTTATATTGTAGACTATTCCAAAAAACTTTGTTCGAAAACATCAAATTCAGAAGTACTTTTGGGCTAAGGTTCATTTTCAGACTGCTTGGTATCCTGGAAAAGTGATTATCCGTTTGGACAGCCGAAGACCAGGAGATGACACCCATGTTGTGCTGCAAGTCAACTGGAGAAAAGTTGTTGAAGACATTGGAATGAGAGTGGGGGATGATGTGAAGTGTGAAATGAGGCTTCAACTCAATATTGACAAATGTGACGGAGACGTGGCTGATTTTGACATATGCTATGAATAGTTGATGAAATCTCATGTGCGCTGAAGGACTTCTCATGGTAATGTTCAACATGTGTGTCATTTGGTCATAAGTTTGTATGTGATAATATTATGAAGGTGTTTGTCTGCTGTGATACTTGGTACTATTTCTGGTATTGTCTATCGGCATTGTATTTGCTGGAACTTGTTCTTTTGTCGGTGGGTTGATTAGGTAACAAAAATGTAGCTACAACCCTTTGGTAGCTATTTTTAGGACGTTTGATGTATTAACGTGACAAAACTTGGGTATGTTTTAAAGTATTTAGTTATCGTAATTCTGTGTTGTTTCTTTTGTACATATGTTGGCTTATTTGTGTTATCTTGCATTATTACATAGATGTAATGCATAAGACCGGGCTGCCACTAAGTGGTATATTAATTGTGTAATTGTTATCACAGAGCTTTATATTAAAGAGAAAATCATATGTCAAAAGAGAGTAAAGATGAACCATGTCCATTATTAGTGATAGCAAACAAAAATTAAAACTTACTTTGATAACATGTTTATACAATTCATAAGTATTGCAAAACTTCTTTAAAAACAACATTAGTTGTATTGGGCGCTAGCTTGCCATCTTTATCAGTAATCAAGATCTTCAAGCCCTTCTTGCTTTTGACCCGGGATACGGCCACATACAACTGACCATGGCTGAAAACTGGCCGAGGAAGATACAAACCTACACGATCAAGAGACTGGCCTTGACTTTTGTTTATCGTCATTGCAAAACATACAGCAATAGGAAACTGCCTTCGACAAATTCTGACGGGAATTCTTTTGTCTGATGGTGTCATCTTCAATCTTGAAATTAAAGTAGATTGACCAACGTTGGTCCCGGTGATGACTTTTGCTTCAATGACATGTTTCCCAAGTTTGAGGACTTGCAGGCGTGTTCCATTGCATAAACCATTTGACTGATCAATGTTCCTAAGTAACATGACTGGAGTGCCAACTTTCAAAACTAATCTATGGTTAGGTAACCCGGATAGTTGCATACTGTTTAACACCTCAGTAGAAAATAATGCACTATCAAACTCGGTAGGTTGTTCAGATTCACATATACTATCAGAACTAAGATATATTTTTTCTTCGCCTACAATTATTTGAAGAAAATTGAAAAACAATTGGGAATATTAATATATTTGGAAAAACATAAGTAAATCAAATAATCCAAGGAAATTAGTAGAACATAATATAATTTTGTAAAAAACAAACAAAGTAGGAGATATAAACCTGGAATCATTTGAAGTAACTTTTCATTGATAGCATTGACTAAATTGTGGGTTGGAGCAAGTATGGCTCTCTGTTGGAAATAAAGCGGATCATGCAAGTTTGAATCCATATTAGGATATGTAAACATAATTAGAGAATTCACCGGATCTTCAATGTCGTCAATAAGTAAATCAGCAGGAATTGGGATGTCTACTTCCCCATCATTTGTCTCACCAAGAAGACCATCACCAAGCTTCAAAATCCAATCCGCAAACATTTTTATCTCGTTTAAATCAGACTGGGGGCTTCCAACTCTTAACCTCATGTTTACGGTTAATCTGAGTACACGACAATGATTCCATAGATAAGAAGAATTCAGAGTTGCATTTACGATGTCGCTTCTGGTCCCTTTGGGAATAACAGGTAAAATTTGCCTAAAGTCGCCACCAAAGAGAACAACCTTCCCCCCAAACACCAAATTTTCACTATTTGGCGTACTGGAACGTAAGATGTCTCTCATAGTTCTATCAAGAGCCTCAAAACAGTGTTTGTGTATCATTGGTGCCTCGTCCCAAATAATTAGTTTTGTTTTCTTTATTAAAGCAGCAAGATCACTTTGGGGGTCGATGGAACATACCGAATTTTCCAATATATGTATTGGAATAATAAATCTTGAGTGTGCCGTTCTGCCCCCGTCTAGCAAGAGTGATGCGATGCCACTTGATGCAACATTTAGCACGATATCACCTCGACAACGTATAGCAGCTGTCAGTGTTTTCCAAAGGTAGGTCTTCCCAGTCCCCCCATATCCATATACAAAAAAAACGCCACCCTCATTTTTGTCAACTGCCTTTATAACAGTATCATAAACATGATGCTGTTCTTGGGTTAAGCTACTTAAATAAGCCGCATGCTCAGTTTGTAAAGCAACCTTATCATACATAAGTTCGTTTCGTATCAATTGATTGTTCAAGCATGTTACATATTCTTCGTCAGGGCATGGCATATCTGGAAAGTTTTGGAGTGTACTCCCATTACTTTTTAACAAACCTTCAATATCTGATAGACATAGGTTTTTCAATTCATCTTCTTGAAGAACCAAACCTATAAAAAAGTTACATGTTTGTTAAAATTGCATCAAAGAATGTGTTATACATACCAGAAAAAATATAGTTTTTTATCAAATATAATTTGTTACCTGGACAATTCAGAATGGACCGTTGTCTGTGCTGAATGTCTTCACTTAGAAACTTCCATGTTTTGGACCATAATTGAATTGGAGATGTTATGGAATTAGAAAGTAGTAACATGACAAAGAAATGGCGCAAAAATGCACCAGTGGCCCAAAGGCTTGCTTCTTCAATTGCTTCAACATATTCTTTATCATCACTTAAAAGGCCCATTTCTTGACATGCCTCTTTGTAGGTGTGAGTCCCTTTAAATACGATGGTTAACCAGGAAAGTGTAAAATACAACAAGTCTAATAATCACTAGATTGGACTAGTATTACTTAAATAAAATGCAAGTATATAAATAAAGTAATACAAGACTTAAAGCAATAAACAAGTAAAGTGGAACATTATGTATTTTTCAATGGTGTATTTTATTTATGATGTTAAATAAAATATAAGGTTGTGCGAAATCAAGATAATACAAATAAGTATGTATCCTAACAACCTATGAATTACAAATGATCTATATTTGTCAAATAACTCTTTTGGATCAAGATACTTAAAGTTGTGAAGTATCCCAGTTTAAGATCGAGAGTATTTAGACAAATTCACTCTAATGCAAAATGTATGCTTAAAAGTATTTATGTCAAGGAAATGACTTTGTATTTATAGGCAACAAAATTCACCAGTGAATTTTGTGCCGTACAAATATGGTTGCATACATTTAATGATCCGACAAGAACATTAAATGTATTGGATAAGGAATAAGGATAAAGTCACATCAAATGACTTTGTATCCTTTTATCCAACCACCTTTACACGCATAAACTTTGGTAAAGAATAAGTGGATTGTTCTTTGGAAAGTGTGTAAAGGCAAAAGTCAATCCTCGATATCAGTGTTCAGACTTGTAAGGTCTAGAACACTGACAATCCTCCAGTGTACAGATCTGGTAAGACTTCCAGTGGACTCCGCCATTTGTTAGTCTTCTTTATTCTGACTTCAGTGAGAATGTCTTCAGTAGAGTTGATCTGGACTGGGGTGAAGTCCAGTGAGCTAATCTGGAGAATACTCCAGATTTTCTATACAAGTATTTGCTCACTGGTCTTCCATTATTTCTGGACAAATCTTCAGAGGGACTCCAGATTCCAAGTCTGGAGTAGGTCCAGTAGAACACGTTCTGGACAGATCTTCAGTAAGGCTCCAGTAGTCGAGTCTGGAGCGAGTCCAGTAAATCTGGACTAAATCTGGACCTAACAAATTCCCCCTATTTGTTTAGAAATAATGCAAGTGTTTTCAAGCTTAAATCTATACATTTTGTATGCTTGGAAAACACAAGTTTTGATTTGTCTAAAAAATCTAAGTTACTGGAAAACACTTTATAGATCATGAGTGTTTTCAGTTTCATCATTTAAGTTCTAACTTAGACTAAATCTGATCATTTACTTATATAAATCAAAAATTGCAACTATTATTACATACATCAACTGATAAATAGTTTACAATTTTCATAAAACAATATACCCAATGTGGATGCTTTTCATCAACGAAACCTGGTGGTTGTCTGACATAAACTTCTTCTTCAAGCTTTCCATTCAAGAAAGCACTCTTTACATCCATCTGGTAGTCCTTGAACTGATGATAAGCAGCAAATGCTAAGAATATTCTGATCGCTTCAAGTCTAGCCACTGGAGCAAATGATTTATCAAAGTCGACATCTGACTGGCAGTAGCCTTGTGCTACCAGTCTGGCCTTGTTTCTGATTATGTGGCCATCTTCATCTACTTTGTTCCTGAAGACCCATCTTGTTCCAATTGGTTCTTTCTTTCCAACTGGGAAAGGAACCAGATACCAGACCTTGTTCCTTTCAAACTGGTGAAGCTCTTCTTGCATAGCTGTCACCCAGCTTGGATCTTCCATAGCCTCGTCAATCTTCTTTGGTTCCATCAAAGATAGAAAACTAACATATAAGCATTGATTACTGGAGGCTCTTCTGGTCTGAACTCCTCTACTGGAGTCACCTATGATCTGATCAATAGGATGAGCTTTTGTCCATCTGGAGTACTGACCAGGATTGTTACTGACAACAATATCAGTTCAAGAATTCAGTTGAGTCTCCTCTGGAGTTGCTTCTGGAGGAGTATCTTGCCAGACTACTTCAGTATCTTCATCTGAGTCATTTAAATCACGATTTGCATCATGAAATTCTTCATTTAAAGGCATTTCTTGAAGTACTGGTTCAGTTTGGAATTCTTCATAAGAAGACATTTCTGGTATATTCTCAACTGACACTGATACTGGGGGAGCAGTACGAACATCTGATCCAATATTAATTTCAGAGGGTAGTTTGAAAATAATAGAGGGATAGAATGGAGTACTACTGGAGAGTTTCTTTTTCTGAACAGGTTCCAGATCAGAATGACTGGAAACTGTGTCTTCTGAATCTTCTTTGTTGTCATTTATAGGATCAGGTTCACAGAAGACAATTGGAGTTACTGGGGGAGTGTCAAGGGCTGGCTTTTTGTTGATTGCAACATTTGATTCATCAAATGTGACATGAATTGACTCATGGACCTTCTCCAGTCTCTTGTTGTAGACTCTGAAGGCCTTGCGAATGGGTGAATAGCCTAAGAAATACCCTTCATCAGCTTTGGCATCAAATTTGCCTAGCTGACTGGAGTCGTTCAGGATGTAAACTGGTAGAGTTGAATTCTGGTAGAGTTGAATTCTGGAATTCTGTTCCATTGTCACTTCTTAACTGACACACCTTTCGACTGTACTTGAGCTCAATTTGCTTGATAAGACTGATGATTTCAGCAGCAGCTTCACTTTTTGACCTCAGAAAGATCACCCAACAATATCTGGAGAATTCATCTACTATCACCAGGGTGTATCTTTTACCAGCATGAGTCTGAACGTTCACTGGACCAAAGAGGTCCATATGAAGAGGTTCAGATATGCTGAAATTCTGTCTGGTCTTGAAACTGGTACGTTTCTGCTTACCCATCTCACATCCTGGACATGGCCTTTCCTTTTTTAAGGAAACTGAAGGTATCCCATCTGCAAGTTGTTTTCTGGACAACTTATTAATATTCTTGAAATTTAAATGGGATAACCTTTTGTGCCATAACCAGTTTGTGTCTTCATCAGCTTGAGTATAGAAACACTGCTCTGAAGGAGAGCTTTCCATATCCATCACGTACACATTCCCTTTTCTGGGAGCAATCAACACTACCTTCCAGTCCTTGTTGAATACGATACCCTGAGCAATATTGAATAAAACTTGATAGCCATCATTACACAGTTGGCTTACACTGATCAGGTTATATTTCAAACCATTCACAAATGCAACACGTCTGAACTTGACTTGTCCATTGTTCAGAACACCGTATCCCTCAGCCTTTCCACAACCATCATTTCCAAAAGTAATGGAGGGTCCATCAGAAATGGTGAACTCCTCCAGCAGGGTCTTACATCCGGTCATCGTCCTTCCAGCAGCACTGTCAAGATACCAGATATATTTCTTTCGATCGCCCTGCACATACACCAGATATTTATCAGTTAGATTTGGGAACCCATCGACTGATGGGTTCACTGGACCCTACCTTATAGGTCCCTGGGGCAATCTGGTTTAGTTCACTTTCTTCAACAGTGGTCTTAGTTGAAAAGACCACTGGGGTCGATAGTTTTGAAACCTTTTTCTTTTTCTCAACTTGAGAAATAGATTTATCTTTCTTTGCAAAAGGTTTTGTATTTTGTCTAGGGCCAGATGAAGTACCCTCAATAAAGTTTAATCTTGCATTAAAACTTTGAGATTGACGAGTCAGAATTTGAATCTGGCTCTCTAACCTGGACAAAATATTTTCTTCAGATGATACCTTAGCCTTTCCAGTTCTAGGCTTAGGTAGGGGATTGGTCTGAGGCAAAGGTTTATTCCGATAAACCTCTTTAACTGGAGCAGTCATCTGGAATGCTCCAGTCTTAACCTATGGGGATTGAACTGGGAAAATATTGGCCTTGGGAGTTACAAGCTCATCATAAACAGTGGTGGGCCTGAACCCCTCTGGTAATCGATTGATTACTGGTATTAATGATGCTACATGAGTATTTCCATCTAAGTATGCACGTTTTTGAGCAGGAAATTAATTTACTCCAGCATCATATGGCTTTTTGGTTTCTAGCCATGATTTAATTACCAGTTTTTCTTTCTCTAAAATGACTTCAAGATCTTGTTTTTCTTGAATCAATTGTTCAGTTACCAGAACCTGGGCTTGAAATGCCAGTTCAATGTCTTGAAGTTCTTTTAACTTTGATTTTAAAGCAGTTATTTCAGAAGAATCTGTTTCTAGACCATTTACACAATCAGATCTAACAGTTTCTACAAATATCAAATCAGAATTAAGAGCTTCAGTAATGTCCAGTTTTAACTCTTGGTCAGTTGCATTATCATAATCACTAACCTTTTTGATAACAATGTCCACCCATCGTCCAGATGTGACATCTTCCTTCACCAAGAGCTCTTCGTCTGCCAGAGCCATGTAACAGCAATCTCTTTCTTCTTCTTCATCAGCAGATGATTCATCAGAAGGAACCCACTTCTCTTCAGTTGTTGCGATCATGCACTTATTATTGTTTTCAATTTGTTGTGCCATGAGTGCAATCTGGGCCTTAAGCTTTTTATATTTCAATTTATAGCTATCATCAGGCTTATTATTTGAAGAGAATGGACCAGGCTTGGATACAAACTGGTTGGACCTGCAATCTTTCATGAAATGACCCTTTTTGCCACACTTAAAGCATGTCAAATTGGTCTTATCAGTTGAAGAACTTGATGCAAATTGTCCAGATGGCCTATTTGCTCTTGCTTTGAAACGGTTAAACGTTTTAGCAATCATTGCAATAAGTCATCATCTTCAGTTTCATCACAACAGTCTGGAGAGATTTGACTGGACTCTCCAGAATCCATGAGTTCAGACACCATCTTCTTCATAGAAAATACATTCTCAGAAGATATCAGTGCTGTACTTTGTGGTTCAGTATGACTGACCACATTAGGACTACTGGAGGCATGGTTAAAGGCATCTTGTTCTGCCACCACTCTCTGAGCTTGATTTTCTTCAGTGTACCTGAAAGCTCCATAAAGAGTTGAGAGAGTGTGTGTGTGCAGAGTTTTTCCTTGTCGTAAGACCAGGATCATGTGAGACCATTTGGTGGGTAGAATATCACAAAATTTCTCCAGAAGTATATCCTTGTCCTTCTCAACCCCAAGACCTCTCAACTGGTTTATGATACTCATAAATTTGGTGTAAGTACCAGTGAGAGACTCATTAGGCTGAGCAAAAAATGACTCATACTTCTTGTTTAAGGAGACCTTTCTGGTGACAATGGTGTCATCTCCTCCTTCATGCTGGTTTAAAAGTTCATCCCACATGGTTTTAGCACTAGGAAAAAGAACTAGTGTGGGAATTAGGGTTTCAGAAACGGCCCCGAGGATCATGTTTTTGAGAAGGGTGTCTAGATTCACCAATCTCCTCTCCTCTTCAGACCAATGTTCCTCCCTCTTTTCCCTTCCTCTTCTAGATCCAGAAGGATCAAGAAGGGGATTGAGAGGTGATGTAGGGACATAAGGACCTTTATTTAAAATTTTCATCATGTTCCTCTCAATACCAGTGATATGCAAAACCATCCTAGCCTTCCACATACCAAATTCATCACTGTTCCCACTGAATTTAGGAACAGGATTATTTAAATAGTGCACATGCACGTGTGGAGAAGCAGGAGTAGGAGGAGGAGGTGGATTAGTGTTATTAACAATAGGTGGTTCATTTTGATTATTAATATTAGCATTAGGATCGGGACCAAGATTAAAACTTCCTTGTGTATTTTCTTGGTTAGCCATCAAAGAAACAGATCTAGACAATGTTTAGCCTTCTGCTCTGATACCAAATGTGAGTCCCTTTAAATACGATGGTTAACCAGGAAAGTGTAAAATACAACAAGTCTAATAATCACTAGATTGGACTAGTATTACTTAAATATAAATGCAAGTATATAAATAAAGTAATACAAGACTTAAAGCAATAAACAAGTAAAGTGGAACATTATGTATTTTTCAATGGTGTATTTTATTTATGATGTTAAATAAAATACAAGGTTGTGCGGAATCAAGATAATACAAATAAGTATGTATCCTAATAACCTATGAATTACAAATGATCTATATTTGTCAAATAACTCTTTTGGATCGAGATACTTAAAGTTGTGAAGTATCCCAGTTTAAGATCGAGAGTATTTAGACAAATTCACTCTAATGCAAAATGTATGCTTAAAAGTATTTATGTCAAGGAAATGACTTTGTATTTATAGGCAACAAAATTCACCAGTGAATTTTGTGCCGTACAAATATGGTTGCATACATTTAATGATCCGACAAGAACATTAAATGTATTGGATAAGGAATAAGGATAAAGTCACATCAAATGACTTTGTATCCTTTTATCCAACCACCTTAACACACGTATACTTTGGTAAAGAACAAGTGGGTTGTTCTTTGGAAATTGTGTAAAGGCTTAAAGTCAAATCCTCGATATCAGTGTTCAGACTTGTAAGGTCTAGAACACAGACAATCCTCCAGTGTTCAGATCTGGTAAGACTTCCAGTGGACTCCGCCATTTGTCAGTCTTCTTTATTCTGACTTCATTCTTTGACTTCAGTGAGAACGTCTTCAGTAGAGTAGATCTGGACTGGGGTGAAGTCCAGTGAGCTAATCTGGAGAATACTCCAGATTTCCTATACAAGTATTTGCTCACTGGTCTTCCATTATTTCTGGACAAATCTTCAGAGGGACTCCAGATTCCAAGTCTGGAGTAGGTCCAGTAGAACACATTTTTGGACAGATCTTCAGTAAGGCTCCAGTAGTCGAGTCTGGAGCGAGTCCAGTAAATCTGGACCTAACAGTAGGTTTCAAAGGGCTGCCCATTGACAGTTTTTAAATCTTTCCAAGATTGTGGTCCTCTGACATGATTCAATATCATCCTCAAATAGTAAACATCTCCAAGTGAGGGTGGAACATAAGAAATTCTTCCAATACTACCACCGGGATACGTTCTTCTTACCCATTCCCTATCCTTACGAATCCAAACATAATGCCTTGGGAATTCTACGTAAAGCAAGCTTCTGGCAAATGAATCAACCGAGTTCATTTCCATCCACTTAATAAACATTGACTGTTTGACAGTGGGATTAGTGACAACATCACATAGGTTAGCTTTCTCGTCATATACAATAGTCTGCTTATCTTTGTCATGAAATGGTAGTATTTCAACAGGAGGCCATCTATAATGTATATCATAACCATAAATCCTCCAAGCTGCCTCACAAGCAGAAACATACCTGCCACAAAAAAGGGAGTTTTAATTATATGAATTACGTTCATAGTTCTGTAAACTTATAAAGTTTATTTAAAGAAGATTGTACCTGCAGTCGAGGTAATTCTTGACCTCATCCACTGGTTGTTCTACAGCATCTTTATCTTTCTGCTGATTTGTTTGATATACGAAAGCGGTGACTCTATCAGGGCCTTTGTTTATATATTTAAATAAATACTTGATGGCACCTGACTGGTTGCACCATTCTACATTCATGTGACATTGGTACTTTCGAAGCAGGGAAGCATTATAAGGAACAACAAATCTATTGTCAAGTGGGATGCCATTCTTCTCGACTGTATGTCCTGTCTGTCGACGCCTATAAACGGGATATCCATCATCATCAACAGAGGTTTCATCTTTAAATTTCTTTGGAAAGTTCTTGCTGCATTTGTGTTGAACCATACATGGACAACTTGGGTTATCTTTACCACAAGGCCCATGAATCATAAATTGGCTCACGAGTTCATACAACACAGGATCTTCTTCTTTGTCGGGAATTTCAGCACTAATTACCTGATCTACATGTGCTGCTGTTGGAAACTTGTTGCCAGGGCTCAAAAACAAACAAATATGCGCATGAGGTAGTCCACATTTTTGAAATTCCACTGTATAAATAACTGTTACACATTGGTTGGCGAGTAATTAATAAAAAAGTATGTTATTTAATCGTTAGTAATAAAATGTATAAATTGAATGAACAATATAAAGAAAAAAACTGACCTGCTTGTAGAGGACCAAAAATTTGGTCATTCTTGAACTCGTTGATCAGGTGATCGAGTTTCATCTTGAAAACTCTTGTAAGAATATCAGGCCTGTCTTCAGGCCTTAAATTTTTATTAAACAAACACCTATGGATCTCTGGCCAGTTGGGATTGCAAGTAATTGTTATGAACAGATCCGGATATCCTACTGACTTGCATATGGCCATGGCGTCCAAATACTTTTGCATCATATACCTGGATCCACCAGTAAACGATGACGGTAACAATATACGTTTACCTATTTGCGATGCATTGTTGTTCCCATTTGCAACATTGTCTTGCAAATTTTGGAATGTATCAGTTCTTAGTTTCTTTTGTTGTTTTTTGATGTAAAACAATCTATCAGCTTCCACCATGGTGTATCCATCCACCAATAACTGGTGAAATAACTTCTTCGAATGTGTTGTTAGGTCCAGATTTAGTCTAGATTTACTGGACTCGCTCCAGACTCGACTACTGGAGCCTTACTGAAGATCTGTCCAGAAATGTGTTCTACTGGACCTACTCCAGACTTGGAATCTGGAGTCCTCTGAAGATTTGTCCAGAAATAATGGAAGACCAGTGAGCAAATACTTGTATAGGAAATCTAGAGTATTCTCCAGATGAGCTCACTGGACTTCACCCCCAGTCCAGATCAACTCTACTGAAGACATTCTGACTGAAGTCAAAGACTGAAGTCTGAAGAAAGAAGACTGAAAAATGGCGGAGTCCACTGGAAAGTCTTACCAGATTTGTACACTGGAGGATTGTCAGTGTTCTAGACCCTACAAGTCTGAACACTGATATCGAGGATTGACTTTTGCCTTTACACACTTTCCAAAGAACAATCCACTTGTTCTTTACCAAAGTATACGTGTGTAAAGGTGGTTGGATAAAAGGATACAAAGTCATTTGATGTGACTTTATCCTTATTCCTTATCCAATACATTTAATGTTCTTGTCGGATCATTAAATGTATGCAACCATATTTGTACGGCACAAAATTCACTGGTGAATTTTGTTGCCTATAAATACAAAGTCATTTTCTTGACATAAATACTTTTAAGCATACATTTTGCATTTAAGTGAATTTGTCCAAATACTCTCGATCTTAAACAAGGATACTTCACAACTTTAAGTATCTCGATCCAAAAGAGTTATTTGACAAATATAGATCATTTGTAATTCATAGGTTGTTAGGATACATACTTATTTGTATTATCTTGATTCCTCACAACCTTGTATTTTATTTAACATCATAAATAAAATACACAATTGAAAAATACATAATGTTCCACTTTACTTGTTTATTGCTTTAAGTCTTGTATTACTTTGTTTATATATTCTTGCATTTATTTACAAGTAATACTAGTCCATTCTAGTGCGTATTAGACTTGTTGTTGTTAGAAATCCAAAAATAGTGATAAATTGTAATCTAGATTAGAAGAATTTCTTGTTATTAAGTCATAGATAAATGATCACTAAGGTTGAGGGGCTAATTGTGACAATTAGCATAATTATGTAATTAGACTATAAATAGCCCTCTCACACCTTAGAGATCATAACTTGTCATAACTTTTCAGAACCTTTGATAACATTTACACAGTTACCTTTGATTCTCTCTCAAAACACACACAAACACCAAGAACACACACTATCCAAACCGCCATTGATGAATTGAATTCAGTGATAGAAATCGTGTTATAACAAGTGGTATCAGAGCAAAACATCAATCTGATGAAGATCCATAACTGAATTCAATCACAAATTCATCAAAAATCAAAATTATTCACCATTTTTGTTCGTATTCTTCACCTACTGGTTCATCAAAATTCACACTTCAAATCACATAAAATCACAATTATTTGTTCACCAATAGATTCGTTGTTATTGAAAACATAATTCTGTCAAGTTTTGAGTTTCAATTCAATCTAAATCTCGAGATTGAATTTTGAGTTTTGGCGCGAATTTTGAGGGATTTGAATCTGTTGTGTTTTGTGTTGAATTTTGTTCATAAACTTGTTGCGGACATGAATTCAATCAGTTTGCCAGTGATTTCGTGATCTAACTCCCAGTAATTCAAAAGATATTGAAGATTTTTTTGTTGTTAATGGAGTTTTTCTGGAAAACTGTTCAGATGAAGAAGATGACCAAGACGATCTTCACTAGGACGATCTTCTCAAGATCGTCTTAGTCTTTGAAAACTAGTTTGACATTCTTGTGCTTTGTGGCTTGTTGGACGATCTTCACAAGATCGTTCTAAACAAGAGTGTGTTGTGGTAGTGTTTGTTTCTGGCTAATTAATCCGAAAGGATTGGTTGGGTCATTTCAAATACTTAGAAGTTTTTGGGAAAGAAACCTAAAACGATCTTCAATCAAGATCGTTTCATTTCTTAAAACCTAAGACGATCTTCAACTAGATCGTTTCATACCTTCGAAACCCAAGACGATCTTCACCAAGATCGTCTCATTTCCTCTGAACTTAAGACGATCTTCAACCAAGATCGTCCCAGTTCTTTAAAATTGTTTCATCCCAACATCATTTTAAATCAAGATCGTTTGTTACCAAACTCATTTATTTCAAGGTCGTTTCATTTCAAGACCGTTTCATTTTCAAAATCGCTTCAATTCAAGATCGTTTCATTTCTCATACTTAACCAAATTTTCACAAAAAATTCCAAGACGATCTTGCTTAGAACGATCTCTTCCAAAACGATCTCACCCAGGACGATCTTCTCAAGATCGTTTCATTTCCTGTTTCTCAAGATCGTTTCATTTTCTGTTTCTCAAGATCGTTTCATTTTCTACTTCACAAAATCGTTTCATTTCCTGTTTCACAAGATCGTTTCATTTTCTGTTTCTCAAGACCGTTTCATTTTTTAAATTCAATTAAATTTTCAAATCAAATCAAATTCAAATGGCTTCTCGTGAAGCATTGGCATTGGGTTCAGATACAAGACCTCCAGTTCTCTACCGTGGTTCCTATGGACTATGGAAGAAAAGATTTATGGACTATGTGGAAAGTCAAACAAATGGTCATATGATGAAAGATTCCATCCTGAATGGACTTGCCGTTCATCGCCATCCCACTACTGATGCAATTATTCTGACTCCTGATCTTTTGAATGCTGAACAAAAAGATCGAACAGCTGCAGATAACAGAGCTAGGTCATGCCTATACAAAGCTCTACCGGATGAAATCTATGGCTCTGTTGATTCTTATGATACAGCCAAGGAGATTTGGGATGAGGTGGCTAGACAGATGGAAGGAGCTGACGTGACTTCGACGATAAGATTGACCAATATTTTGACTGAGTTTGACAACTTCGCGAAATAGCCTAATGAAACTCTTGAAGCTGTCTACTACAGATTCTGCAATGTCATAAATGAGCCGAGGAAGAACAATGTCAAGAAAACAGAGATTGAGCTAAACATCAAATTCATCAAAGCTCTTGGTCCAGAATGGGAAGATTTTGGAACACAGATCAAGCAACATCAAAATCTGACCAAGTTCCCCATTCATACTCTTTATGAATCTTTCAAACTCAATGAAAACCAAGTCCTAAACAAAGCTTCATCAAACAAAA
>CM067167.1:67547580-67566006 GCA_034093135.1 Erigeron breviscapus
AGTTCCTGAATCAGAAGTACATCTCGATGAACCATCAAGTTCAAATTCGAAAGAGATGAATCCCAATGAGTCTTCACCAACACAATCATCGGATGTTAGTTCAACATCTGATTCTCCTCCACCTACTGATAATTCCGACTTGCATACTCAACCTCCTGTTATCTCTCAAGTGACAAATCCATCAACCAACCCAGAAGTTTATGAACAAGACAACTTTGTTGAACCAATTGCTACTTCACTTGAACAATTGACCGAACAACATACTCCTGATTTTATTGATTCTGAAGAATCTGGTGATCCAATTGACCCAATTCCTCACACAACCAAATGGACTAGAGCTCATCCGATTTCTCAAGTCATTGGTAATCCAACAACAGGAATTCAGACAAGATCTGCTTCTGCAAATGAATGTTTGTTTGTGAATTTCCTGAGCATTGTTGAACCAAAGACAAAAAAAAAAAAAAAAAAAAAAAAAAAAAAAAAAAAAAAAAAAAAAAAAAAAAAAAAAAAAAAAAAAAAAAAAAAAAAAAAAAAAAAAAAAAAAAAAAAAAAAAAAAAAAAAAAAAAAAAAAAAAAAAAAAAAAAAAAAAAAAAAAAAAAAAAAAAAAAAAAAAAAAAAAAAAAAAAAAAAAAAAAAAAAAAAAAAAAAAAAAAAAAAAAAAAAAAAAAAAAAAAAAAAAAAAAAAAAAAAAAAAAAAAAAAAAAAAAAAAAAAAAAAAAAAAAAAAAAAAAAAAAAAAAAAAAAAAAAAAAAAAAAAAAAAAAAAAAAAAAAAAAAAAAAAAAAAAAAAAAAAAAAAAAAAAAAAAAAAAAAAAAAAAAAAAAAAAAAAAAAAAAAAAAAAAAAAAAAAAAAAAAAAAAAAAAAAAAAAAAAAAAAAAAAAAAAAAAAAAAAAAAAAAAAAAAAAAAAAAAAAAAAAAAAAAAAAAAAAAAAAAAAAAAAAAAAAAAAAAAAAAAAAAAAAAAAAAAAAAAAAAAAAAAAAAAAAAAAAAAAAAAAAAAAAAAAAAAAAAAAAAAAAAAAAAAAAAAAAAAAAAAAAAAAAAAAAAAAAAAAAAAAAAAAAAAAAAAAAAAAAAAAAAAAAAAAAAAAAAAAAAAAAAAAAAAAAAAAAAAAAAAAAAAAAAAAAAAAAAAAAAAAAAAAAAAAAAAAAAAAAAAAAAAAAAAAAAAAAAAAAAAAAAAAAAAAAAAAAAAAAAAAAAAAAAAAAAAAAAAAAAAAAAAAAAAAAAAAAAAAAAAAAAAAAAAAAAAAAAAAAAAAAAAAAAAAAAAAAAAAAAAAAAAAAAAAAAAAAAAAAAAAAAAAAAAAAAAAAAAAAAAAAAAAAAAAAAAAAAAAAAAAAAAAAAAAAAAAAAAAAAAAAAAAAAAAAAAAAAAAAAAAAAAAAAAAAAAAAAAAAAAAAAAAAAAAAAAAAAAAAAAAAAAAAAAAAAAAAAAAAAAAAAAAAAAAAAAAAAAAAAAAAAAAAAAAAAAAAAAAAAAAAAAAAAAAAAAAAAAAAAAAAAAAAAAAAAAAAAAAAAAAAAAAAAAAAAAAAAAAAAAAAAAAAAAAAAAAAAAAAAAAAAAAAAAAAAAAAAAAAAAAAAAAAAAAAAAAAAAAAAAAAAAAAAAAAAAAAAAAAAAAAAAAAAAAAAAAAAAAAAAAAAAAAAAAAAAAAAAAAAAAAAAAAAAAAAAAAAAAAAAAAAAAAAAAAAAAAAAAAAAAAAAAAAAAAAAAAAAAAAAAAAAAAAAAAAAAAAAAAAAAAAAAAAAAAAAAAAAAAAAAAAAAAAAAAAAAAAAAAAAAAAAAAAAAAAAAAAAAAAAAAAAAAAAAAAAAAAAAAAAAAAAAAAAAAAAAAAAAAAAAAAAAAAAAAAAAAAAAAAAAAAAAAAAAAAAAAAAAAAAAAAAAAAAAAAAAAAAAAAAAAAAAAAAAAAAAAAAAAAAAAAAAAAAAAAAAAAAAAAAAAAAAAAAAAAAAAAAAAAAAAAAAAAAAAAAAAAAAAAAAAAAAAAAAAAAAAACAAACTTGTTTATAAAACGACAAGGAAGTGACATCATTCTAATCCAGATTTATGTTGACGACATAATTTCGGGTCAACTAACCCTAAATACTGCAAGAATTTCTCTGCTTTAATGATCAAGAAATTTGAAATGAGCATGATGGGTGAATTAAACTTTTTCCTTGGTCTACAAGTAAAACAGTTGTCAAATGGTACTTTTATTTGTCAATCTAAGTACATTCTTGACATGTTGAAAAAGTTTGATATGATGGATTGTCAAACAATTGGACACCCATGGAAGCTCGAACAAAGATAAATGCTGACTTGAATGGAAAATCTTTTGATCAAAAGAAATATCGCAGTATGATAGGGTCACTCATGTACTTGACTGCAAGTCGCCCGGATATTATGTTCGCCACATGCATGTGTGCCAGGTACCAGGCCAATCCCAAGGAAAGTCATTTCCAGGCTGTTAAACGGATCTTCCGATACCTGAAAGGCACAGTGAACCTTGGTCTCTAGTATCCAAGGGATACCGGATTTCAGTTAATTGCATATTCGGATGCTGACCATGCAGGTTGTAAGCTTGATCGAAAGAGTACTTCTGGGAGTGTACAGTTTCTAGGGGATAGATTGGTCAGTTGGTCTTCAAAGAAACAGAATTGTGTGTCCACATCTACTGCAGAAGCTGAATACGTTGCTGCAGCAAGTTGTTGTTCACAGGTTCTTTGGATGAAGACACAGTTGACTGATTATGGATTTCAATTTAACAGAATTCCCATATACTGTGATTCTAAGAGTGCAATTGCTATTTCTTGCAATCCTGTACAGCACACAAAGACCAAGCACATAGATGTTCGGTACCATTTTCTTAAAGATCATGTCGAGAAAGGTAACATCGAACTCTATTTTGTCCCAACAGACTACCAACTGGCTGATATTTTCACCAAACCTTTGGATGAAAACAGGTTCAATTTTCTGAAAACCAAGTTGGGAATGCTTGATTTACAAACTTAACTGCTTTCATGCCATGTTTTCCATGTCCATTTTCTGTTTCAAACATTGATGTGTTTTAATTGTTATTACATGCAATGTTTGAGGGGGAGAAAAAGGGTAGAATGCATGATTTTAGGGGGAGTTTGTAAATTAGTATAGTCTAAAATGCTTAATTTGAGGGGGAGTGTGCAAATGCATGTGAATAAATGTTTGCTTATTTGTTAATTGTTTGTTTTATTTGTTTAAATTTTTTTTCTTTTTTTTTTTTTTTTTTTTTTTTTTTTTTTTTTTTTTGTTTTTTTTTTTTTTTTTTTTTTTTTTTTTTTTTTTTTTTTTTTTTTTTTTTTTTTTTTTTTTTTTTTTTTTTTTTTTTTTTTTTTTTTTTTTTTTTTTTTTTTTTTTTTTTTTTTTTTTTTTTTTTTTTTTTTTTTTTTTTTTTTTTTTTTTTTTTTTTTTTTTTTTTTTTTTTTTTTTTTTTTTTTTTTTTTTTTTTTTTTTTTTTTTTTTTTTTTTTTTTTTTTTTTTTTTTTTTTTTTTTTTTTTTTTTTTTTTTTTTTTTTTTTTTTTTTTTTTTTTTTTTTTTTTTTTTTTTTTTTTTTTTTTTTTTTTTTTTTTTTTTTTTTTTTTTTTTTTTTTTTTTTTTTTTTTTTTTTTTTTTTTTTTTTTTTTTTTTTTTTTTTTTTTTTTTTTTTTTTTTTTTTTTTTTTTTTTTTTTTTTTTTTTTTTTTTTTTTTTTTTTTTTTTTTTTTTTTTTTTTTTTTTTTTTTTTTTTTTTTTTTTTTTTTTTTTTTTTTTTTTTTTTTTTTTTTTTTTTTTTTTTTTTTTTTTTTTTTTTTTTTTTTTTTTTTTTTTTTTTTTTTTTTTTTTTTTTTTTTTTTTTTTTTTTTTTTTTTTTTTTTTTTTTTTTTTTTTTTTTTTTTTTTTTTTTTTTTTTTTTTTTTTTTTTTTTTTTTTTTTTTTTTTTTTTTTTTTTTTTTTTTTTTTTTTTTTTTTTTTTTTTTTTTTTTTTTTTTTTTTTTTTTTTTTTTTTTTTTTTTTTTTAATTTTCTCAAAGTTTTTAAAATCAACTGTTTGCAGAGCAGTTTGCTCGGCAAACAGTACAAAATGAAAAATTTTCACAAAATCTTAAATTCAACTGTTTGCAGAGCATTTTGCTCGGCAAACAGTGCATTTTGTTCAAAAAGAATCCAAGTCTTAAATTCAACTGTTTGCAGAGCAATTTGCTCGGCAAACAGTGCATTTTGTTCAAAATGAATCCAAGTCTTAAATTCAACTGTTTGCAGAGCAATTTGCTCGGCAAACAGTGCATTTTGTTCAAAAAGAATCCAAGTCTTAAATTCAACTGTTTGCAGAGCATTTTGCTCGGCAAACAGTTCATTTTGGAATTTCAAAGTCCAAGACTTCAACCAATTCTTCAAAACAACTGTTTGCAGAGCATTTTGCTCGGCAAACAGTACAAAGTGAAATTTTCACCAAGTTTTTCTTAAATTCAACTGTTTGCAGAGCATTTTGCTCGGCAAACAGTACATTTTGTTCAAAAAGAATCCAAGTATGAAATCAACTGTTTGCAGAGCAATTTGCTCGGCAAACAGTGCATTTTGTTCAAAATGAATCCAAGTCTTAAATTCAACTGTTTGCAGAGCAATTTGCTCGGCAAACAGGACAAAGTGAAATTTTCACCAAGTTCTTAAAAACAACTGTTTGCAGAGCATTTTGCTCGGCAAACAGTTCATTTTGGAATTTCAAAGTCCAAGACTTCAACCAATTCTTCAAAACAACTGTTTGCAGAGCATTTTGCTCGGCAAACAGTGCATTTTGTTCAAAAAGAATCCAAGTCTTAAAATCAACTGTTTGCAGAGCATTTTGCTCGGCAAACAGTACAAAGTGAAATTTTCACCAAGTTTTTTAAATTCAACTGTTTGCAGAGCATTTTGCTCGGCAAACAGTACAAAGTGAAATTTTCACCAAGTTTTTCTTAAATTCAACTGTTTGCAGAGCATTTTGCTCGGCAAACAGTACAAAGTGAAATTTTCACCAAGTTTTTCTTAAATTCAACTGTTTGCAGAGCAATTTGCTCGGCAAACAGTGCATTTTGTTCAAAAAGAATCCAAGTCTTAAATTCAACTGTTTGCAGAGCTTTGCTCGGCAAACAGTGCATTTTGTTCAAAAGAAACCAATTCTTAAATTCAACTGTTTGCAGAGCATTTTGCTCGGCAAACAGTACAAAGTGAAATTTTCACCAAGTTTTTCTTAAATTCAACTGTTTGCAGAGCAGTTTGCTCGGCAAACAGTACAAAGTGAAATTTTCACCAAGTTTTTTTAAAATCAACTGTTTGCAGAGCATTTTGCTCGGCAAACAGTACAAAGTGAAATTTTCACCAAGTTTTTTTAAATCAACTGTTTGCAGAGCATTTTGCTCGGCAAACAGTGCATTTTGTTCAAAAAGAATCCAAGTCTTAAAATCAACTGTTTGCAGAGCAATTTGCTCGGCAAACAGTGCATTTTGTTCAAAAAGAATCCAAGTCTTAAATTCAACTGTTTGCAGAGCATTTTGCTCGGCAAACAGTACAAAGTGAAATTTTCACCAAGTTTTTTTAAATCAACTGTTTGCAGAGCATTTTGCTCGGCAAACAGTACATTTTGTTCAAAAAGAATTCAAGTCTTAAAAACAACTGTTTGCAGAGCATTTTGCTCGGCAAACAGTTCATTTTGGAATTTCAAAGTCCAAGACTTCAACCAATTCTTCAAAACAACTGTTTGCAGAGCTTTGAGCTCGGCAAACAAGCAATTTTGAATTCCAAAATTTTCACAAGTATAAAATGAACTGTTTGCAGAGCAATTTGCTCGGCAAACAGTGCATTTTGTTCAAAAAGAATCCAAGTCTTAAATTCAACTATTTGCAGAGCTTTGAGCTCGGCAAACAAGCAATTTTGAATTCCAAAATTTTCACAAGTATAAAATGAACTGTTTGCAGAGCAATTTGCTCGGCAAACAGTGCATTTTGTTCAAAAAGAATCCAAGTCTTAAATTCAACTATTTGCAGAGCTTTGAGCTCGGCAAATAGGGTGTTTTGTTTTCCAAGTTTTTCAAATCTTAAAAACAACTGTTTGCAGAGCATTTTGCTCGGCAAACAGTTCATTTTGGAATTTCAAAGTCCAAGACTTCAACCAATTCTTCAAAACAACTGTTTGCAGAGCATTTTGCTCGGCAAACAGTACAAAGTGAAATTTTCACCAAGTTTTTTTAAATCAACTGTTTGCAGAGCATTTTGCTCGGCAAACAGTACAAAGTGAAATTTTCACCAAGTTTTTCTTAAAAACAACTGTTTGCAGAGCATTTTGCTCGGCAAACAGTTCATTTTGGAATTTCAAAGTCCAAGACTTCAACCAATTCTTCAAAACAACTGTTTGCAGAGCATTTTGCTCGGCAAACAGTTCATTTTGGAATTTCAAAGTCCAAGACTTCAACCAATTCTTCAAAACAACTGTTTGCAGAGCATTTTGCTCGGCAAACAGTACAAAGTGAAATTTTCACCAAGTTTTTCTTAAATTCAACTGTTTGCAGAGCATTTTGCTCGGCAAACAGTACAAAGTGAAATTTTCACCAAGTTTTTTTAAATTCAACTGTTTGCAGAGCATTTTGCTCGGCAAACAGTACAAAGTGAAATTTTCACCAAGTTTTTCTTAAATTCAACTGTTTGCAGAGCATTTTGCTCGGCAAACAGTACAAAATGAAAAATTTTCACAAAATCTTAAATTCAACTGTTTGCAGAGCATTTTGCTCGGCAAACAGTACAAAGTGAAATTTTCACCAAGTTTTTTTAAATTCAACTGTTTGCAGAGCATTTTGCTCGGCAAACAGTACAAAGTGAAATTTTCACCAAGTTTTTCTTAAATTCAACTGTTTGCAGAGCTTTTTGCTCGGCAAACAGTACAAAATGAGAATTTTCTCAAAGTTTTAAAATCAACTGTTTGCAGAGCAGTTTGCTCGGCAAACAGTACAAAATGAAAAATTTTCACAAAATCTTAAATTCAACTGTTTGCAGAGCAGTTTGCTCGGCAAACAGTACAAAATGAAAAATTTTCACAAAATCTTAAATTCAACTGTTTGCAGAGCATTTTGCTCGGCAAACAGTACAAAGTGAAATTTTCACCAAGTTTTTCTTAAATTCAACTGTTTGCAGAGCATTTTGCTCGGCAAACAGTACAAAATGAAAAATTTTCACAAAATCTTAAATTCAACTGTTTGCAGAGCATTTTGCTCGGCAAACAGTACAAAATGAAAAATTTTCACAAAATCTTAAATTCAACTGTTTGCAGAGCATTTTGCTCGGCAAACAGTACAAAATGAAAAATTTTCACAAAATCTTAAATTCAACTGTTTGCAGAGCATTTTGCTCGGCAAACAGTACAAAGTGAAATTTTCACCAAGTTTTTCTTAAATTCAACTGTTTGCAGAGCAGTTTGCTCGGCAAACAGTACAAAGTGAAATTTTCACCAAGTTTTTTTTAAAATCAACTGTTTGCAGAGCATTTTGCTCGGCAAACAGTACAAAGTGAAATTTTCACCAAGTTTTTTTAAATTCAACTGTTTGCAGAGCATTTTGCTCGGCAAACAGTACAAAGTGAAATTTTCACCAAGTTTTTCTTAAATTCAACTGTTTGCAGAGCATTTTGCTCGGCAAACAGTACAAAGTGAAATTTTCACCAAGTTTTTTAAAATCAACTGTTTGCAGAGCAGTTTGCTCGGCAAACAGTACAAAGTGAAATTTTCACCAAGTTTTTTTAAAATCAACTGTTTGCAGAGCATTTTGCTCGGCAAACAGTACAAAGTGAAATTTTCACCAAGTTTTTTTAAATCAACTGTTTGCAGAGCATTTTGCTCGGCAAACAGTACAAAGTGAAATTTTCACCAAGTTTTTTTTAAATTCAACTGTTTGCAGAGCATTTTGCTCGGCAAACAGTACAAAGTGAAATTTTCACCAAGTTTTTCTTAAATTCAACTGTTTGCAGAGCAGTTTGCTCGGCAAACAGTACAAAATGAAAAATTTTCACAAAATCTTAAATTCAACTGTTTGCAGAGCAGTTTGCTCGGCAAACAGTACAAAATGAAAATTTTCACAAAATCTTAAATTCAACTGTTTGCAGAGCAGTTTGCTCGGCAAACAGTACAAAATGAAAAATTTTCACAAAATCTTAAATTCAACTGTTTGCAGAGCAGTTTGCTCGGCAAACAGTACAAAATGAAAAATTTTCACAAAATCTTAAATTCAACTGTTTGCAGAGCAGTTTGCTCGGCAAACAGTACAAAATGAAAAATTTTCACAAAATCTTAAATTCAACTGTTTGCAGAGCAGTTTGCTCGGCAAACAGTACAAAATGAAAAATTTTCACAAAATCTTAAATTCAACTGTTTGCAGAGCATTTTGCTCGGCAAACAGTACAAAATGAAAAATTTTCACAAAATCTTAAATTCAACTGTTTGCAGAGCAGTTTGCTCGGCAAACAGTACAAAATGAAAAATTTTCACAAAATCTTAAATTCAACTGTTTGCAGAGCAGTTTGCTCGGCAAACAGTACAAAATGAAAAATTTTCACAAAATCTTAAATTCAACTGTTTGCAGAGCAGTTTGCTCGGCAAACAGTACAAAATGAAAAATTTTCACAAAATCTTAAATTCAACTGTTTGCAGAGCAGTTTGCTCGGCAAACAGTACAAAATGAAAAATTTTCACAAAATCTTAAATTCAACTGTTTGCAGAGCATTTTGCTCGGCAAACAGTACAAAATGAAAAATTTTCACAAAATCTTAAATTCAACTGTTTGCAGAGCAGTTTGCTCGGCAAACAGTACAAAATGAAAAATTTTCACAAAATCTTAAATTCAACTGTTTGCAGAGCAGTTTGCTCGGCAAACAGTACAAAATGAAAAATTTTCACAAAATCTTAAATTCAACTGTTTGCAGAGCAGTTTGCTCGGCAAACAGTACAAAATGAAAAATTTTCACAAAATCTTAAATTCAACTGTTTGCAGAGCAGTTTGCTCGGCAAACAGTACAAAATGAAAAATTTTCACAAAATCTTAAATTCAACTGTTTGCAGAGCATTTTGCTCGGCAAACAGTACAAAATGAAAAATTTTCACAAAATCTTAAATTCAACTGTTTGCAGAGCAGTTTGCTCGGCAAACAGTACAAAATGAAAAATTTTCACAAAATCTTAAATTCAACTGTTTGCAGAGCAGTTTGCTCGGCAAACAGTACAAAATGAAAAATTTTCACAAAATCTTAAATTCAACTGTTTGCAGAGCAGTTTGCTCGGCAAACAGTACAAAATGAAAAATTTTCACAAAATCTTAAATTCAACTGTTTGCAGAGCAGTTTGCTCGGCAAACAGTACAAAATGAAAAATTTTCACAAAATCTTAAATTCAACTGTTTGCAGAGCATTTTGCTCGGCAAACAGTACAAAATGAAAAATTTTCACAAAATCTTAAATTCAACTGTTTGCAGAGCAGTTTGCTCGGCAAACAGTACAAAATGAAAAATTTTCACAAAATCTTAAATTCAACTGTTTGCAGAGCAGTTTGCTCGGCAAACAGTACAAAATGAAAAATTTTCACAAAATCTTAAATTCAACTGTTTGCAGAGCAGTTTGCTCGGCAAACAGTACAAAATGAAAAATTTTCACAAAATCTTAAATTCAACTGTTTGCAGAGCAGTTTGCTCGGCAAACAGTACAAAATGAAAAATTTTCACAAAATCTTAAATTCAACTGTTTGCAGAGCATTTTGCTCGGCAAACAGTACAAAATGAAAAATTTTCACAAAATCTTAAATTCAACTGTTTGCAGAGCAGTTTGCTCGGCAAACAGTACAAAATGAAAAATTTTCACAAAATCTTAAATTCAACTGTTTGCAGAGCAGTTTGCTCGGCAAACAGTACAAAATGAAAAATTTTCACAAAATCTTAAATTCAACTGTTTGCAGAGCAGTTTGCTCGGCAAACAGTACAAAATGAAAAATTTTCACAAAATCTTAAATTCAACTGTTTGCAGAGCAGTTTGCTCGGCAAACAGTACAAAATGAAAAATTTTCACAAAATCTTAAATTCAACTGTTTGCAGAGCATTTTGCTCGGCAAACAGTACAAAATGAAAAATTTTCACAAAATCTTAAATTCAACTGTTTGCAGAGCAGTTTGCTCGGCAAACAGTACAAAATGAAAAATTTTCACAAAATCTTAAAGTATGTCTTCGAGCTGTGGGAATCAATTGAATATGTGCGAGGAAGTAAAAGGCACAACACAGCAGACTACTTCAAATACTCATTAGAATCAGAAGCTGAAATCTTCAACTGTAGATTGCCTTGTATAAATCCAACGTAAGAGGCACAAGTTGTGAAACAGTAAGACCTTTTCCGATTCCACCATTTTTGATAAACCTGGTTCCTGCTCAGAGTCCTCACCTTAGGGCTTATCTTGAGTGGTTAGTCTTAGCGATGGGGTCTGAAAGCCGACAGACTCCTTCCCAAGCTGAGCATAGGTCACCAAGTGAGGGTCCTAGTGTGTCAAAAAGAAAAAGAGGGGTTAGAGATGAAAGGGCCTCTGAGCAGAGGAAAAGAAAAACAAAAAGAGTTATTTTTGAGCAAGATGTTGCTACACCTGAACCAATTTCATCACCTGTTTCGCAATCTACACCAACCGTTAACCTTTCACAATCTTCACCTTCGCAATCAACGCCTTTACCATCCGTTGTTTCACCGAATCCACCAACCTTTACACCACCTCATTCTACACCTGTATTTGATCCAACAATGTTTGCTTCAGCTTTACCTAATGAACCAACTCCACCACCAGGGAGACGACTTAAGATGGCTGCTAGAAGTGTTCTAAAGCAGAAATCAAAGAAGAAGAAACGAAAACATAAGTCGTCTAAATCTGCAAGACAAACAATTGAATCTACTTCTGCAGATATAACTGAACAACCTGGTGCCTCGGCGGAGTTTGATGTTGAACAGGCAACAAATATTGTGCATAATGTTGAATATGAGATTGAGACTGAGCATGTGAGCACTGGCGATGATGTTGTGCTGGAGGAACAAGGAAGGAATGAGGGAGGAGTTGAAAATACCGGAGAGGATGTGCGGTCCGGGTTAGGACAAGGGCAAAAAGAAAAAGAGGGGTTAGAGATGAAAGGGCCTCTGAGCAGAGGAAAAGAAAAACAAAAAGAGTTATTTTTGAGCAAGATGTTGCTACACCTGAACCAATTTCATCACCTGTTTCGCAATCTACACCAACCGTTAACCTTTCACAATCTTCACCTTCGCAATCAACGCCTTTACCATCCGTTGTTTCACCGAATCCACCAACCTTTACACCACCTCATTCTACACCTGTATTTGATCCAACAATGTTTGCTTCAGCTTTACCTAATGAACCAACTCCACCACCAGGGAGACGACTTAAGATGGCTGCTAGAAGTGTTCTAAAGCAGAAATCAAAGAAGAAGAAACGAAAACATAAGTCGTCTAAATCTGCAAGACAAACAATTGAATCTACTTCTGCAGATATAACTGAACAACCTGGTGCCTCGGCGGAGTTTGATGTTGAACAGGCAACAAATATTGTGCATAATGTTGAATATGAGATTGAGACTGAGCATGTGAGCACTGGCGATGATGTTGTGCTGGAGGAACAAGGAAGGAATGAGGGAGGAGTTGAAAATACCGGAGAGGATGTGCGGTCCGGGTTAGGACAAGGGCAAAAAGAAAAAGAGGGGTTAGAGATGAAAGGGCCTCTGAGCAGAGGAAAAGAAAAACAAAAAGAGTTATTTTTGAGCAAGATGTTGCTACACCTGAACCAATTTCATCACCTGTTTCGCAATCTACACCAACCGTTAACCTTTCACAATCTTCACCTTCGCAATCAACGCCTTTACCATCCGTTGTTTCACCGAATCCACCAACCTTTACACCACCTCATTCTACACCTGTATTTGATCCAACAATGTTTGCTTCAGCTTTACCTAATGAACCAACTCCACCACCAGGGAGACGACTTAAGATGGCTGCTAGAAGTGTTCTAAAGCAGAAATCAAAGAAGAAGAAACGAAAACATAAGTCGTCTAAATCTGCAAGACAAACAATTGAATCTACTTCTGCAGATATAACTGAACAACCTGGTGCCTCGGCGGAGTTTGATGTTGAACAGGCAACAAATATTGTGCATAATGTTGAATATGAGATTGAGACTGAGCATGTGAGCACTGGCGATGATGTTGTGCTGGAGGAAAGAGCAGAGGGTGAAAATGTTGAAAGTTCTAGATTTCAAACCAAAGTTGATGCTGCTATTTTAGATCTAGTAACTGAAGCAGTTAACAAGGCAGTTGCCCAAATCTTTGAAGACACTGCTGAAGAAATCTTGGATGAAGATGTGGTGATGGAAGAAAGAGCAGAGGTTGAAAATGTTGAAAGTTCTAGATTTCAAACCAAAGTTGATGCTGCTATTTTAGATCTAGTAACTGAAGCAGTTAACAAGGCAGTTGCCCAAATCTTTGAAGACACTGCTGAAGAAATCTTGGATGAAGATGTGGTGATGGAAGAAAGAGCAGAGGGTTGAAAATGTTGAAAGTTCTAGATTTCAAACCAAAGTTGATGCTGCTATTTTAGATCTAGTAACTGAAGCAGTTAACAAGGCAGTTGCCCAAATCTTTGAAGACACTGCTGAAGAAATCTTGGATGAAGATGTGGTGATGGAAGAAAGAGCAGAGGTTGAAAATGTTGAAAGTTCTAGATTTCAAACCAAAGTTGATGCTGCTATTTTAGATCTAGTAACTGAAGCAGTTAACAAGGCAGTTGCCCAAATCTTTGAAGACACTGCTGAAGAAATCTTGGATGAAGATGTGGTGATGGAAGAAAGAGCAGAGGTTGAAAATGTTGAAAGTTCTAGATTTCAAACCAAAGTTGATGCTGCTATTTTAGATCTAGTAACTGAAGCAGTTAACAAGGCAGTTGCCCAAATCTTTGAAGACACTGCTGAAGAAATCTTGGATGAAGATGTGGTGATGGAAGAAAGAGCAGAGGTTGAAAATGTTGAAAGTTCTAGATTTCAAACCAAAGTTGATGCTGCTATTTTAGATCTAGTAACTGAAGCAGTTAACAAGGCAGTTGCCCAAATCTTTGAAGACACTGCTGAAGAAATCTTGGATGAAGATGTGGTGATGGAAGAAAGAGCAGAGGTTGAAAATGTTGAAAGTTCTAGATTTCAAACCAAAGTTGATGCTGCTATTTTAGATCTAGTAACTGAAGCAGTTAACAAGGCAGTTGCCCAAATCTTTGAAGACACTGCTGAAGAAATCTTGGATGAAGATGTGGTGATGGAAGAAAGAGCAGAGGTTGAAAATGTTGAGAATGCTGAGAACGATGCTTTGAATGATGAGATTGGAAGAAGGTTAGTAGAAGCTTTTGGTGATGATTCTGATGTGGATGATAATGATGAAGAAATTGAAATTGTTGATGATGATGAAGGGTTTGTGATTGAAGATGAGGTTGTTGAATTTGCTGAAGATGATGCAGAAGTTGAAGCGTTAAAAGATAATGTAACATTTGATGAACCAGAGATTGTTGAGAATCCAACAAATGTAGAAGTTGTTGAAGAACCTGTGTTTGAAGAATTTGCAGATCTAGATTATTTTGAAACAGGTCCTTCAAGCAGAGTAGAAGTTGGAGAATCATCTGCTCGTGCTAGCTCAACTCCACAACATTATAACTTTAATGATTTCAACAATTTTGATGAACTCAGAAAGACTCCAGAAGCTGCAAGTCAGAATTTTCAGAAATCTACTTACAAGCAGGTTTTGCGAGAGGCAATCACATCCGAGGAAGTCCTCCCTGATTATTTTCCAACTGAGCTAACTGAAGAACAATTAAATTTTATTAATCGGGGATACTTCTTGAGGGATAGAGAAAGAATGGTTGCTCTCGGCATTAAACCAAAAGAAGCAGCTAAGAAATCGAGATATCTGGAAGAAAGGGCTTACCCTATTTTTTGTGGAGCAACTAAGGTCACTAAAACCAAGAGACCAGAGTTAGACTCAATGTATAAGTTTAAGGAAGCCAGGCAAATCGAAGAATATACAGCGCTTCTTAAACTTACAAAACAATATAACCCAAAGTTGCTGAAAGAACAGAGAAACCATAAGATATTGGTGCTGATCAGGGTGATCTTGATTAAGAGAGTTTCTATTTCTATCCCATGTTTTCATGTCAAGAGGGATAATAACAAGATCTACCGGTTCACAGAAGCCCAATTTAAACTTTTGCCAGTGGACGACATTATCTTCCTTTACAATCATTTCCTGAATGCCATGCAAAGATACCAAGAAGATGTTATTGCTTTTGATGCTGTAAAAAGATACATGTCAAGTTGCATTCAATATGCTTCATTGGAAGATTTTCAGATAGGATTTGAAGTTGTGAAGAGAAAGATTAATGTGCCCTATCCAGATCAAAGTCTTTACACTGTAGATATTGAAAAGCTGAGTATTGGTCATATTATTGAAGAACCATCCTTCGGAGTTGTGTTTGTGAATAGCAGAAAGAAGAAGATCTTCATTCGCATGGATGAACTTGCTTCCTATTCTGATGGAACGTTGGAGTTTTGTAAGAATGTATTGTTGTGCCTCCAAGAAGACGAGGTAGATGAAAAGAAAAGGGAAGTGTTTGATAAAGCAATCTCCAAGATTAACCAAAGACTCGAGTACAGAGACAGCATTAGAATGATGAGAGAAGCAAAGAATGCTAAGAAGTCTAAGTACGTCGTACATCAACGAGGAGGTTGTTGGATCAAGTACGAACCTAGTCATCTTCCAGGACCACATAACATTCCTCCAATAAACTTTGAAGCAAATATGAATGTTCCAGCTAACAGACCCGAAGGAGACAACTGGTTCTGGCACCCGAACAAAGGTAGACCAAATACAAGGGCTTAAAGCAAGACAGAGACTGGATATTTTTTTTCAAATCACTACTAAGGGGGAGATTGTTAGAAATAGAATTTGTAGTAGTTGATTTGTATACCTTATGTCTTTTTGTACTTATAATGTAAAGTTGTAAGTATGGAAGGGGGTATAGTGTAAATTGTATAGAAGTATATAAACCCCCTCCATAACATGAAATGTAACCTTTGATCACATAATACTATCTAATCTTTCCCTGACATCTCTCTACTCTCTCTCTACTTTCTCTCACTAGAAACCTCCATTAACACACACTAAAACACACACTAAAGCTCGAATTCTATTTATCACAACTGTTTTTCTCCTTTCAAAGTTAGACCGCCCAACACTTTGAGTGTGGGGGCGTCGGAGACCTCACCATGGTAAAAATTGGGGTAGGAGTCTAGCTAACGACTCGTTAATAAATTAAGCGCTTCTCGGGAGGCAACCCGTGTGTCGTATTTTATTTTCATTTCTGTTTGAATAATTAGGGTAGGATAATGCAGGGCTCTATTATATATCATTTGGCTTTTAATTGTGTGTTCATGTTGATAGCAAGTTGATTGTCATGTGCATATGCTGGCAGTAAGTTCAGCGCTCATTTTCTTGATTGGCATCATTTTCAAGCATGGAACACCACTCATACCCGTCAAGCTTTTCTTGTTCTTGATTTTGTTTTTGTTTACTTTCCCCTATTTCCCTAGTTTGCCTTAGTTCATTGGACATTGAGGGCATTGTCCAACTCAAGTGTGTGTGTGGGGGGGGGGGTGGTAAATAGGAAAAAGTCGGGTATTTTTAGAGGAATTTTGAACTTTTGCATGTTTGTCCTTGTAGTTAATTGCTTTTATCACTTAATTATAGAACTTAATAAGCAATTTAACTACACCTTCGGTACAAAATTTTAATATGTGGAATGTGTTTTGACTGATTAATTAGGCAATCCCTTCTGGATTAATAATATGACTAGCACGCTCAAAGCACCAAAACACCCAAATTGTGAGATTATTGATTCATTGCTAGTATGATAGGTGTTACGGTTTTGGGATTATTAGCCTTGTGAATTTGTCCCTCTCGTAGGCTTTTGGATTTATCCAGGAGTAAGGGTCTCTTTTAGAGCTCTGAACTATGATGTGCAAGTTTGAGGTTGATTTTTCCATTTCTGGTTTATTTCATTTGCTATGAGTGTGCCGGTGATTGCATTGATTCTAGAACTTGTCCTGGTTGATCGTTCCGTGTTATTTATCAGAAGAGGCAAATTTAGGATAAAAACCCCTTGTTCTTTGTTTGATTCACCCTTGCTTCGTAAAAATCTGTTTTGTGCATGTTTTGTTAATGTACTTAGTAGCTAACTACACTGGTTAGTGAACCACCTGTTAAACCCTTCTGTTGCACTCACTTTTAGTGCAAGAAACAATAGAAAACTTGTTGTCACTAGCCTGTTCTTTGCTATTAAATCTACCTAAATATTCACCTTTTCCTAGCCATACCGATAGTCGAAGTCCTGGTGGGTCATTGGTTGCCTATGCTAGTGGATGGTTTGGAGTTGTCCTTTATGTCGGGTTGGGTTATTCTCGGTTATTGAGAATAGATTGATTTCGTCATGTTTGTTTGGATTAAGTCTGATCGTTCATTTCAGCATATGAGTATATGATTTGTCACTGTTTCTTCATTATTTAAGAGAATACCAATTAGTCAGAGTAAAAGTAGCTCACAAAAAAAAAGAGAATAAAAGAATTGAAAAACAGAAAAAAAAAAATAGAAAAAAAAAGAAAGAAAAGAGCTTGGGCTGTCAATTGGTATTTCTCACTTTTGGTCAAATCATTTTGGTAAGTTGGTACATCAGTTACACCAACGAAAGGATCTTAATGCTATCATTTTAAGTTGTTATTTGTGGGTTGGCGCATTTGTTTATGCCAACATGGTTAGAATTGGTTGATTGAGTTGTTTAGTGTCATACACCACAATGGTGTCGGTTTTTAATCGTCTATTGGGGGTATTGTCTGGACAACTTCTCGGGTTTTGGACCGTTGGCAACTAGTGACATGGGTTCTATGGATTAGACTATTTTGTAAACAATTTGTTAAATGTTGTGCTATTTTCTTTGTTGACACTCTTTGTTTACCCAAATTTCCATACCCCTTTTTAAATACTTTGTTTAGCCTTAAAGTTCATTCAAACCCTTTAAGTCCTCTTTTGATAGACGTTGTGGTGCTTGCATCATGATGGTGAAGGAACGAACCTAGTACAAGCCTATGGTTAAAAGATTATGCATCACGACTAGGCATTGAGTGATTATTCAAATATTCAACCCCAAGTTAGTTAGTTGGAGTAGGATAGGCGAGATATCACTGATTCGATTCATTTGTGCTTAGTCGTGTTATTAAGGCTTGTATATCAGTCGAATATTGTCAAACATTCCAGTTTTCATTTAAGATTAAAACTGCCTAACCATCTCGTTTCATTTTCAATGATGGTTTAGCTTCTTTTTGATTACTAAAATGTGGTTCCATGATGTGCCAAGGTATTTTATGATTTTCAGCTTGGAATTGCTTGAGGACAAGCAAAGCTTAAGTGTGGGGGGATTTGATGTGTCATATTTTATACCATTTCCCACGTGACTTTAGTACCAATTATTCGTTATTTTTATAGCTTTATATCCAACTTTCGATGCTTTGAGGTAGTGTTAAGTGTTTTCAGGTTGGAAAATGATTATACGGATGAATTGGTTGATTTTGATGATATATGGAAGAAACGGGAGAAGGATTCGGTTGAAATCGAGTGAAAGACGAAGAAAACGGATTCTGGAAGGTGTAACACCCGTTACATATGTAACGGGCGTTATGAAGAAAAGTTGGAGAATTCCTGAAACGGGTGCATAACGGCTGTTAGATATCTTCAGAGATGTAACGCCCGTTAGTCTTGTAACGGGCGTTAGTGATGTAGTTCAAGTGTAACGGGCGTGATCTTCTTAACGGGCGTTACACGCGCTTTTTGTATACATACCTGCTTAGGGTTCTGCATTATGGACGATTCTTGGCATAATTTTCTTAGTTTTCTCATAGTTTTTAGCACTTTGGAGCAAACAAGTTGTTAGGGTTTTACCTCTTTTCGGCTTTGGATTATAATCATAATTGCTACCGGATTCTCTGCAATTGCTTGGTATAATATGATTTCTTCTCTATTTGTTTGTTCTTGTCTTTTTAATATGAGTGGCTAATTCTCTTTGCACCCGCTTGGGTAGTAAGCATGTCATAGGGTCGATTTAATGTTACTTGCCATTGTTGAACAAGATTTTCATGTTTAATCGTAGATCCACATTTATTTGGGTTTAAATATTGTTTTTATCTTTTATATCTATTAATTGATGATTGTAATTAGAAGTTCGGGAGAAATCTAGGTCATTGTCACTTGGTTAATGAAAAGGTTGATCGGTCTATAATTAACCTAAAGTCGTTGGAGTTCGGAAGGGGGAG
>CM067167.1:67567006-67639506 GCA_034093135.1 Erigeron breviscapus
GTTTCCAGTCATCCTGATCTGGAACCTGTTCAGAAAAAGAAACTCTCCAGTAGTACTCCATTTATCCTTCTATTATTTTCAAACTACCCTCTGAAATTAATATTGGATCAGATGTGCGTACTACTCCCCCAGTATCAGTGTAAGTTGAGAATGTACCAGAAATGTCTTCTTATGAAGAATTCCAAACTAAACCAGTACTTCAGGAAATGCCTTCAAATGAAGAATTTCATGATGCAAATCGTGATTTAAATGACTCAGATGAAGATACTGAAGTAGTCTGGCAAGATCCTCCTCTAGAAGCAACTCCAGAGGAGACTCAACTGAATTCTTGCACTGATATTGTTGTCAGTAACAATCCTGGTCAGTACTCCAGATGGACAAAAGCTCACCCTATTGATCAGATCATAGGTGACTCTAGTAGAGGAGTTCAGACCAGAAGAGCCTCCAGTAATCAATGCTTATATGTTAGTTTTCTATCTTTGATGGAACCAAAGAAGATTGACGAGGCTATGGAAGATCCAAGCTGGGTGACTGCTATGCAAGAAGAGCTTCACCAGTTTGAAAGGAACAAGGTCTGGTATCTGGTTCCTTTTCCAGTTGGAAAGAAAGAACCAATTGGAACAAGATGGGTCTTCAGAAACAAAGTAGATGAAAATGGCCACGTAATCAGAATCAAGGCCAGACTGGTAGCACAAGGCTACTGCCAGTCAGATGTTGACTTTGATGAATCATTTGCTCCAGTGGCTAGACTTGAAGCGATCATAATATTCTTAGCATTCGCTGCTTATCATCAGTTCAAGGTCTACCAGATGGATGTAAAGAGTGCTTTCTTGAATGGAAAGCTTGAAGAAGAAGTTTATGTCAGACAACCTCCAGGTTCGTTGATGAAAAGCATCCACATTGGGTATATCGTCTGGACAAAGCGCTATATGGCCTCAGACAAGCCCCACGTGCCTGGTATGACACTCTGACTAAACATTTGTTGAAAAATGGTTTTAAACGAGGTGCAATTGACAATACCTTATTTATTCTTCATGAAAAGGTAATCTGTTAATGATACAAATTTATGTTGATGATATTATTTTTGGGTCTACTGATGAAAACATGTGCAAGAAATTTTTGAAAATAATGTCACTGAATATGAGATGAGTTTGATGGGTGAACTAACATATTTTCTTGGACTCCAGATTAAACAAAACAAAGATGGCATTTTTATTAATCAGGAGAAATATGTTAGAGATCTTTTAAAGAAATTTGATATGAACTCTTCACCATCTAAACCAACTCCAATTTCTGCACCACTGACACTGGACTCCGATCCAGATGGAAAACCAGTGAACACCACTGTCTATAGAGGCATGGTTGGTTCACTGATGTATTTAACTGCAAGTAGACCAGATATTATGTTTTCAACATGTTTATGTGCCAGATATCAGTCTAATCCAAAGGAATCTCATATGCTTGCTGTTAAGCGCATACTAAAGTACCTTAAAGGAGTCCCCAGTCTAGGTCTTTGGTATCCCAAAGGCTAAGGCATGGATCTAATGGGTTATTCAGATTCAGATCATGCAGGTTGTAAGATAGATAGGAAATCCACAACTGGTGGATGTCATTTCCTAAGTGGCAAACTGGTCAGCTGGACCAGTAAGAAGCAAACTTTAGTTTCATTGTCCACTACTGAAGCTGAATACGTGTCTGCAGCCAGTTGTTGTGCTCAGATACTCTGGATGAAGAACCAGTTGCTTGATTATGGTATTAAATATTCAAAGACTCCAATCTTTTGTGATAATACCAGTGCCATTGCTATCTCAAACAATCCAGTCATGCACTCTAGAACGAAGCACATTGATCTCAGGTATCACTTCATTCGTGATCATATTATGAAAAACAACATTGAACTTCATTTTATTCCCACTGACAAACAACTCGCTGACATTTTTACCAAACCTCTGGATGTCAAAACTTTTGAATATCTTGTTGGTGAGTTGGGAATGTTAAATCCTTAAATTTGGTGACTGCTCAGATATTGAACGCCTTTGTGTACTATCTTTGCATTATTAGATTTCTGGAACAACATTCCAGGGAAAGACTTGAAAGATATTTTTTTTCTTAAAAATGTTTTAAGTTCAGGGGGAATTTATTAATTTATTTTCTCACTGGACAAACTCTTCAGAAATATTACTGGTGCTTTGTAAATGTGTCCCTCTCACTGGTAACTGGACAGATTGAAGTGCGTGTTTGAGGTGACTTATGTCTCCTTGTAAATGTGTCCCTCTCATTTGTCTGAATTAGTTGACGTGCAAGTTTGAGGTTACCAGTCTTTCAAAATGGTTTTCACTGGTACTTTACTGGAGTGTCCCTCCAGTGTACCATCAGTACATGTTCACTAGACTAATCCACCAGTGATACTGGAGTGTCCAGTCAACCTCCAGATGCACTGAAATATGTCATAATATTTTCTAAATACTTGGTCATTGTGTGTGCCACGTAAGCAAATCTTTTTGAAGATATTTTTATCCTACGTGGCATATAACTTTTTCAACGTAATGATGGTATTTTTACTTTGGGAAAACAAAAAGTGCAACTTGTTACTGTTTGTGGGCTGTAAACCGTCATGCATTTATGTATGATGTGATGTAATTAATGCGGATCTCAGAACCCGATCAAAAACTTTATTTGATAATTTCAAATAAACCATTTGAGTTCCACATTGTCTCTCCTATAAATACCCACTTTCAATTTCAATTGCATTTACTTCGAACATATTTACTCCCAAATCTTTCAAATTCCTTCATTTACTTCTTCATTCTTTTTCCAATCATCATCATCTCTTATTTACTCCATTTACATTCAATTCCTTCATCAATTCTTCATCATAACCTATATATATATATTCAATTTCATCTTCATTTATTCTGTATAAAATGGCACCTAGACAGTCAAAATCACTCAAAAATCTCCTTGCTGCTGAATATGCTCCTTCGGATAATGTTGGCAGGGCACCTCATATCAATCTTGAGGCAAGTGCCATAAGAATCAATATGAATAACTGGATGGAAAGACTCTCTCTTTCCAGTGTTCATGATGCCCAATCGATTATTGGGAGATTAAACTCATTCTTTCTCTCTTGCCCATTATATGGTGCGTTAACACTTAATCTAGGAAGGATGTACCACGAGTACCTATGTGAATTCTGGTACACTGCTCAATATGACGATGAAACTTCATCGATCAATTATACTCTAAAGGGAGGTACCAGATCCTTGGTTTCACTGCAAGTCTGCTCAGGTCTGTTCTACAGTTAAACTATCTTGACCTGAATGAGTTGCCTATTGAGCTTCCCACTGGTATAAATACAAGGGAAGTATGCAGGCTGATGGGGCACACGGATATCTTGGATGAGCATGGTCAGCTATCCAGAAAAGGGACTATCTACATGAGCAAGTTATCAGACTCATAGAGATATTTCTTCACTCATATTGTTGAATGTCTGGGAGGCAGTTCTGGAGGATTAGACCAGATTAATCAAACCCACCTCCAGATTGCCTACTGCTTATGGTTTGGGCTTAGGGTGGACTTTGCCCAGATCCTTTTTGATGACCTGTTAGAGCGCCTAAGAGTGAAAGGAAGAAAACCATTCGTTCCTTATATTCGCTTCATTTCACTAATGTTTAAGAATGCTCTTGGCGACCAGTATGATTTTGATACTACTCACTTTTTCTGTGAGTGAGTATATGAGGGACCTGGTCAACCTCAGGTCTCCACTGGATGAGGTAGATATTCTTCAGTCCATGCTTTCCTTCCAAAGGGAAGAAGCTGAAATGGGTCCAGATAGAGGTCAAGCTGTTGAAGGACCATCTGGTGATGATGTATAGATCATTGAGGCTGTACAGCCCATTCGACAAGTTGCTCCAGAAGGTCAAGGTACAGAAGTTGTTGAACCTTCCAGACGACCTAGAACTAATAGGCGTCTGATGAGAGCTGGACTCCAGGTGAATCCAGAAAGACATCCTGGTGATGTTATGAATCTAGATGGATCACCAATTTATGAACAAGAGGTTGTTGAGCAGGTAGTTGAGGAAGTTGAAGAAGAAGTTCAGATTGATGAACATGTTTCTGGTGAGCAAGAGGCTCCAATTGACTGGCTGGTGAACAGGTTCATGTAGAAACTGGTGAACAGCATGGTGAACAGACAGTTGGGATGACTCCAGAATGGGATGATGTTGATTCCCCAATGTCTGAAGGCTTTGATGTTAACATGAATTTTCTGGGTGAAGATGTACAAGAAGAAGAAAATCTACCAGAAATGCCAACACCTTCACCAGAAATGCCACCACCACAATCAAACATGCCACCACCACCACCACCTTCAATTCCAGAACACACTCAATACTTCACTCCAGCAACCACTCAACCTTCACAATCTCAACCTCCACGTCGTGCGCCGGAGTCACCAGTTGCAACATCTGAAGCTGCAACTGAAGAGGACTGGGCACAAGTTCCTCTAATGACCAGATTACCTTCAATTCTTGAACCTCCCAGTGGTCTCTCCACTTCATCTTCTGCCGAGGTCCAAGGCCTTTTAAGTAAGGTGGCGGACCTGGAGAGATCACTCCAGACTTCATCACAGGTTATTTCAGACTTCAAATCATTATTATCAAATAACCTGCATCTGAGATGAATGTCTTTGCTGGGAATGAGAAGCTAGTTTATGAGAAGCTTGATGAACTGGTACTGGCCACAAACAACAACACTGAAAAGATCAAAGTGGCAGTCCAGGGTCTAGAGACAAGGTTGGTTAATTCTGTTCAGACTGCAGTCACTGGCGAACTGGCAGGTCTGAAAGAAGATGTTCAGAATTTGGTTTTCAGGGTCAGTTCTCTGGAGAGTAGACCCACACTAGACCAGGGTGCAGTTGTTAGTACTATAAGTGATGAATGTACAAGGAAGTTCAGAAACAATATGTTGAAAGAATTATGTGAAGAAGTTTCTGGGACTGTTCTTCGTAGCATTCATGATGGGGTGTTACCCCAAGTAGAAAAGTTACTGGATGAGAAGTTGCCAAAGCACTTGCCTAAAGCCGTTGCAAATGTTCAGAAGGAAGTGCAGGAACTTAAGAAAGTTGTGTCTGAAACAACTCCAGTAGAAGGCATAACTTTTGGTCCACTGGACAGACTTATGCTTGAACAGTTATGGAATGATCTCAAGTCAAGAACTGGAGATCGTTCCAAGGGGGAAAAGTCGTCTGGTGACCAAACACTGAAAAAAATGTCACAAAGAGCATATGGCACTGAAGCCGGGCTAACTGAAGAAGCTACTGGTACTGAAGCCAGTGAGCCCCAGTTTGAGACCTTCCCAGATATTCCAACTACACTGAAGGCTGTTAAAGGAAAAGAAAAAGTGGTATCTGGTAAAGAGGAAGAGCAAACTGAAGATGCTGATGATGAAACATCCAAGAAACTTGAACAAGAATGCATCATGATAGAGATTTTCAAAAGAAATAAAAAAGATGAACTGCTGGCCCATCAAAGGGAGATGGCAACTATGGGTACTCTGGATTCTTACAATGCTGGCAGGTTAGGCATTAATATTGAAGTTTATAAAAAGATGAAGGATGACCCCAGAGTTCATCAATGTTTGAGTTTATTGGATGATGTTCATGTACGCTCTTTCTACGCTGAAGAAGAACAAGTCTATGATTCGATAATTTATGGCGTGAGTGTACCAGAACTCATCAGACAAAGAAAGGATGAACTGGTAAGTCTCCAGAAAAAGATCAGAAAGAATGCTGGTGCTCTGGAGATAGAGTACAGGAAGAGACTTACTGGTTTACCAAAAGTTGACTGCCAGACAAATCAAAGCAATCAAAGATGCTGATGTAAGCAATTTCATTCCCCTGGACACTTCTCGAAAAATAAATCGTCAAGAACTCCAATCTGCTGTAGAGCAAAGGAGAGTGTCCAAGGAAACTGAATCATTGATCCAGCAAGCCAAGCTGAAAGAAAAATACAATGAGATGTTGAATTTCAGGGCTGATGCCAGAAGGATCACTGGTGCTGAAATCAAATTGGCTGAAGATCATGAAGGCATGTCTAAGTTTGAAGTAAAGTTGACCAGGGAGGGTAACTTTACTGACGAAAGGAAAAGTACTTCAGTCCAAGCTTTTGGATGAAGTGAACTGAAGGAAATCGCTTTAACGTTCAGGGGGAAGACAAATGTGTCGACTGATGTTAAAGCATTTCTGAAAAGAATTGAAAAGGTATGGAGAAGAAAGCAACAGATGGAAGTTGCAATGGGCATAAGAACGCCAGAATCAATACCATCTTCTCCATCACCAAAGAGAAAGGCTACTGAAGATGCTCCAGTACAGACATCAAAAAGAAGGGCCTGACTCTTATCATTTACTTGTTGTAAATTATTGCTTTATGAAAATTGTATACTATTTATCAGTTGATGTATGTAATAATAGTTGCAATTTTTGATTCATATAAGTAAATGATCAGATTTAGTCTAAGTTAGAACTTAATTGATGAAATTGAAAACACTCATGATCTATAAAGTGTTTTCCAGTAACTTAGATTTTTTAGACAAATCGAAACTTGTGTTTTTCAAGCATACAAAGTGTATAGATTTAAGCTTGAAAACACTTGCATTATTTCTAAACAAATAGGGGGAATTTGTTAGGTCCAGATTTAGTCCAGATTTACTGGACTCGCTCCAGACTCGACTACTGGAGCCTTACTGAAGATCTGTCCAGAAACGTGTTTTACTGGACCTACTCCAGACTTGGAATCTGGAGTCCCTCTGAAGATTTGTCCAGAAATAATGGAAGTAATGGAAGACCAGTGAGCAAATACTTGTATAGGAAATCTGGAGTATTCTCCAGATGAGCTCACTGGACTTCACCCCAGTCCAGATCAACTCTACTGAAGACATTCTGACTGAAGTCAAAGACTGAAGTCTGAAGAAAGAAGACTGACAAATGGCGGAGTCCACTGGAAAGTCTTACCAGATCTGTACACTGGAGGATTGTCAGTGTTCTAGACCCTACAAGTCTGAACACTGATATCGAGGATTGACTTTTCCCTTTACACACTTTTCTAAGAACAATCCACTTGTTCTTTACCAAAGTATACGTGTGTAAAGGTGGTTGGATAAAAGGATACTAAGTCATTTGATGTGACTTTATCCTTATTCCTTATCCAATACATTTAATGTTCTTGTCGGATCATTAAATGTATGCAACCATATTTGTACGGCACAAATTTCACTGGTGAATTTTGTTGCCTATAAATACAAAGTCATTTCCTTGAGAAAAATACTTTTAAGCATACACTTTGCATGAAAGTGAATTTGTCCAAATACTCTCGATCTTAAACTGGGATACTTCACAACTTTAAGTATCTCGATCCAAAAGAGTTATTTGAAAAATATAGATCATTTGTAACTCATAGGTTGTTAGGATACATACTTATTTGTATTATCTTGATTCCGCACAACCTTGTGTTTTATTTAACATCATAAATAAAATACACCATTGAAAAATACATAATGTTCCACTTTACTTGTTTATTTCTTTAAGTCTTGTATTACTTTGTTTATATACTCTTGCATTTAATTACAAGTAATACTAGTCCTATCTAGTGATTATTAGACTTGTTGTATTTTACACTTTCCTGGTTAACCATCGAACTTAAGGGACTCACATTTTATCAAAAAAATAATTATTTTTATTTTTTTAGTTGACGAAAACAATCAGTGCAATAGAAATAATTTGGAAGAAGTGGTTGGACTCTCTGATGATGTGAAGATAGCTAAAGAAGAGAATGTAGATTTTGAGTTTAAGACCAATGTTGATATCAATGAAGAAAATCCGACACCAGAAATTTTCAACAACCCTGTGAAAGGATCTAAAAAAGAGGTACTAAATGTTTAGTCTGTTTTTCTTTTTCTTCTTGAAGGATAATGTTAATATTTATAATTTTTGTAATTATTTTGTTTTTTGTTACGTTACTTGTATTTACCAGGAATTAAAGGAATTAATTAAACAAAAATTCCGACAAAGAGACAAATTAAATTCAGAAATTGAGAAGTTAATTTTGGATGGATTGGACTTAGATTCTGCTGATAATGATTTCAATGATTTCTATGAGTTGCACTTTTCAAAAAAAACCATTTATGAAGATTCTGCATATGAAAACATCTATGGTAAAAAAGAAGAACTTGCAGTTCAAGGCCATGAGAAGAATGAAGTTAGGAAAAAAAATTGAGGAAACGTTTTCAAGATTCAAATGCAGTTGATGTTGATGAAAATGTTTTCTCAAAAAAAGAGCTAGTTGAAGCAACTGATATTGAAGATAAAGATATGAGCGATGTTGAGAAAGATGTCACTGAAGAAGAATTTGCTAAACTAATGGAGGAATCTGATTTTGAAAATGTGAAAAAGGTTCAAAGTATGAAACAGCAAGAGTTTCCAATCAAACAATTAGTGAACGAACAACAAAGTGAAATTCAGGTTAAAGAGATTCAGAAAGATACTGTTATGAAACAAGTTGATAAAACTCCAAATGACAAAAAGAAAAAGAAGGAAAAAGATAAGTATCTACCATCTTTCAGTCTGGGTTTAAGTTCTCAAGAGAGTGATGAAGTTGTTCATACTAATTCGCCAAATGCTGATATTCCAACTACTCCTGAAGCGATGAAATTTATCAAGAATTCAAGTTTTTTAAATCCATAATCATAATATTATTCTTCATCCAAGAAATGAAATTATGGAAGAAGTTTTTATAAGAATAAATCTTGCTGAATGTTTTATTTTTTTTTTTAGTATCAAATGGTTTGTGTAATTTTCCTGTTTTTTGAATCTTATGTATGTTTAGAGTTGTTTTTATCAATATAGGGGGTTTATCAGCTTGAATTTATCATCTACATAGAAGTAGTGTCCAAAAACTGAAACTAACTCAATTTTTTTTTTTAAATCGAAAATGAAAGTAACTCAATTTGAGTGAACCTACACAAATTTATCAAGTCCAAAAAAGCACAAGCTAAAACCAAACAAGCTAGTCAATAACAAACACAACAATGAGAAACTATTTCATCTAAAATGTAAAAAAACTAATCAATATTTTTTTAAATCAAAAACTCAGATTGATTCAGCTTGAATCAACTTACAGTTAATCTACGCAAATGTAGTCAGCCCAAAAAAACCCAAGCTAATCTACACAAATGTAGTGTGACCAAGAAAGCCCAAGCTAAGTGTAACAAGCTAATAAAAAATTAACTCAAAATTGAAACTGATTCAGCTTGGAATAAATTAAACGAAATCAAGTAGACCCAACCCCTAATCTGAGTAAAGGCTAAGTTAAACTAAAATCTAAATTGAAAAGCTGGAAAAAACCAATGAGAAGTATTTCAGCTAAATGTAAAAAGCTAATCAATATTTTTTTAAATCAAAAACTCTAATTGATTCAGCTTGAATCAACTTACAGTTAATCTACGCAAATGTAGTCATCCCAAGCTAATCTACACAAATGTAGTGTGACCAAGAAAGCCCAAGCTAAGTGTAACAAGCTAATAAAAAATTAACTCAAAATTGAAACTGATTCAGCTTGGAATAAATTAAACGAAATCAAGTAGACCCAACCCTAATCTGAATTAAGCCTAAATTAAACTAAATCTAAGTTGATAAGCTCACACAAAACAATAGTTTCCAACATGTAAGCATGTTATAAAAAAGTTTGCAGCACAGGATTCTGAAAAAAAATCTCAGAGTATAAAAGAGTCATAGACATAACAAAGTAGTAACAATCATTAACATCTAAAAACAATACAAGCTTAAACACACTACCCTTTAATAACTCGAAGACGAAGAGAAACAGCTTTTCGTATTGCATCCTTGGCTTCTTGAATGGTATATTTCTGAGCAAACTCTATTGCATATTGAACAACTTTTGACTTGTGAATGTTGCTTTCATGAAGTAATATCTTGGTGCAATACTTTGCTCGTAGATTTTCCAGCTGGAATTTTTGAGTCACATTTCCCTTTGCGTTCTCACTCTTAAAACCAGGATTCCATCTTGAAAGCTTATCTCCTACATATGTATCCATATGGCACATCAAGAAGACACCACAGTCATTGTGGTTATTCTTAGTTCTCCAATTCATTTCAAGTATTGAGGGATTCAGTTTTTCAATTGCTGATGCTCTTCGATGCTTGTGTTTTTTCAAATGATGGCAAAATAGTTTGTGCTGCAAAAAACATAGGAGATTTTGTTATGTAACTGGTGATAAAAAAGTAAAAAAAATCTTTAAAAAATCAGAAAATAAAACAAAAAATAGTAAGTACAGTAGTAACATAACAAAGTACGTTAGATTATTATTTAGCAAAGGAGTGAAAATCAAAAAACTTACAATAACATCATAAACTTTCTTGTATTTTAGATCATAGTCACTGCATTGAGCTCTGCTATCTATGATATTGAATTCCATTCTTTTAAGATTAAAAACAACAAGGTAAAAGTGACTTGAAGCAACAACAGGGAAAAATACCTGCATACTCAAAAAAATTAACGTAAACTGTTTTAGTACAAATATGAAAATGTCAAGAAAAATGTATATCGAATACATCAAAAATTGTATATAAAGAGAAACACGTACAAGTTGGACATCTTTCATAGCCACAAGTTTGTCATTATCTTCCAACGCAAATTTGATATTTGATTCAAAAATCTTGTAAGCTTTTTTGAAACTTAAAGTCCCATCCCACATGTTGGTGGACTGTAATGGAAAAAAAATATGAATATAAATATAAACATTATTTTAAAAAATTACAAAAATTGTAAAAATTATAATATTACTGAAAAGGTACGACTTACAATAGTTGAAGTTTGTAAAAATATTCTTCTTACAGATGATCCAGACACTTGCTCTTCTTCATTCAGTATCAAACTCCAAATGTCTATTACATTTGCATCGACCCAAGTTGATGGTGATAAACTTTCACATATTGCACGGGTTAACATTTTGCCTGATTTTGTTTCAAACAAAATTTCCCTAACAAGATAAACAAAACCAGAAAACAAAAAATAATAAATTATTATACAATGAAAAAGAAAAATCAAACCTTCAAAAACTTCAAAAATTAAACTTAAAAATAAAAAATATCCTATGGGCAATTGAACAAATTTGAAAAGGTACTTACCCAGGCTGGTTCTTCCAAATAAACACAAACCCAGAAACATCAAACTCTAATCTTGAGATGTCAGTAGTTATGCTTGTCTTTTTAAGCTTATATGGGGAAGAAATATACTTTGAAGGTTTCATTATTCTTCTCACAAATCTAACTGGTTGTGCATTATTATCATTTTCTCTCACATTATGTTCTTGTTGTATAAGCTTTTCTTCAGACATCAAATAATAACCATTTTCAGCAACATATCCTTGAATATCAGCAGATTGAGGAGTCGAATTAGGAAACGGAATGAAATTCGTATTCGTTTTGATTGGAGTGATGTAACTGTCAGTTTCTTTGTAGAACATAACTGCATTTTTAAAATCAACTCTTTGTTCATCTTCATCATCTTCTTCATTTTCAGAATGATTATTTTCTTCATAAGCATCTCTGGTACTCTCATTGCTAATTTCTTCTTTTCCCTCCTTAAGAAATTGGTGAAACTTGTGATTTAACTTTGCTAGCTTTGTATCGTTTGGAAACTTTGATACCCCTCGATCCAAATTCTTTACAACTTTAACGAATATTGCTTCCATCTTTGAATAGTATTTTTTCTGAAGAAAAAAAAATGTAAGATTTAGAATAGCAAAAACAATATTTGAAATTTTCATGGTAAGCTAAATTGTTTTTAGATATATAAAAGTGTTAGTTTTATACCTCATTTGTAACTGCAGATGATGATAGTTTACTTTCAAGATTATTTTTAGGAGTACACTCTTCTTCAACAAAAGTTTCTGAACACACAGGATGCAAAGGAAGTTTGCCAAAACTCCCATTCATCTCAAGTTCAACTTTTACACGCTCTAGAATATAGGTACGATTCCAATTTTTGATTGCTGGTCTTGTACGAGTTACATTAAACTTTTCACATAGAGTTGAATCAAGATAAAGCAACTGCATTAAGTGAACAAGTAAAGAAACAAAAAGCAAAATTTTAGCTACACATAAAATACATGCACAAATTAAAAAATAAGCAGTAAGTGCAATTAGATATAAAATACCTGCAAAAATGTCATTGGTCCAGTAAAATAAGATTCTTCATTTGGAAGTGGCCAAATATCCTTGCACTTTTTTAAATGATGTATCAAGAAACTGTGAGTCCCAAATATAGATGGTTAATACCCGACTGGCAAGTAGTTCTAACTGGAAGTTGACCAGTTCAGAATACGATCCAGATATGGATAGACAATAAGGCAAAGATACTGAATGTAAATGCAAGAAACAAAAAGCAAAATTTTAGCTACATATAAAATACATGCACAAATTAAAAAATAAGCAGTAAGTGCAATTAGATATAAATACCTGCAAAAATGTCATTGGTCCAGTAAAATAAGATTCTTCATTTGGAAGTGGCCAAATATCCTTGCACTTTTTTAAATGATGTATCAAGAAACTGTGAGTCCCAAATATAGATGGTTAATACCCGACTGGCAAGTAGTTCTAACTGGAAGTTGACCAGTTTAGAATACGATCCAGATATGGATAGACAATAAGGCAAAGATACTGAATGTAAATGCAAGAAACAAAAAGGGCTGAAACTATATAAGTAATATGTATATTTCAAGTATGTAGCATTGAGACACGATGTACTTTTCAATGTATTTGATTTATTGATATAAACAAATACAAAGATTGTTGCGGAACAAAGATAAACACCCAAGTGTAAATATCTAAACAACCTAGAAATACAAGTGATCTACTAACTTGGAAATACTCGTAAGGATTACTTAGAGTATATCTCACAAGTTGCAATGCTAAGGTTTCAAGCCCTTTGCAAGTTGTGAGAAGACTTATATTTATAGACCAAGTCCATGATGATGTGGACCAGATCGTACAAATATGGTTGGGAGCATTTAAGGAATTAAAGCTAATTCCTTACATGCGTACTTTTAAGGTTTAAGTATATAAGTCAATTGATGTGACTTATCATACCTTATTCCCAACCTTTACTTTACCTTGTACTTTTATTAATAGTTAAATCTATTAACTGGGTAAAAATATGTAAAGTAAAAAGTGTTCCTCGTAATCAGTGTAAAAGTGTGTAAGTACTTTTACACTGAGATGCTTCAGTATTCGATAAGGTAGAATCAGCTTCTGAGCTCCACATCTGAACTGATTCTCTTTCTTCAGACTTCGGTCTTTGACTTCATTCTGAACGGTATTCTGATACGTTGATCTGAACTGAAGTGAAGCTTCAGTGAACTAATCTGAACGACTTCAGAATTCTGTACAAGTATTCTTCACTGAGCTTCAGCTATTTCTGAACAAATTATACTTGGTCGATTTTCGACCTAACAAATTCCCCCTATTTGTTCTGAAATAGTGCATGCATCTCAGACTTCTATCTATACATGTTTGTAAGTCTGAAATGCAAGTTTTTGTTTAAGTTGTAAAAATTTTCTAAGTACATCTTATAGATCATTGATGTCTCAGAATTTTACTTGTGATTTTTCTAACTTAAACCTATCATCTACTTATAAGCTACAAAATGTAACATATATATACAAACTGAAGTGTTTGTTACATTTGTAAATAATTGTACAAGTAAATGATAAACTGAAAAGAAAACTACTTCTTCGCAGGCCTCGAACCAGAAGGTGCTTCAGTAGCTTGTCTCTTCAGTGGAGAATGATCCTTCTTTCCAAACAATCTGCCTTCAATCTCTACTTTGGCTTTCATTTTTTGTTGTATTCTTGATAACCATGCACCAATCAGAGCAGATTTTGGCTTCCCCCTCAGAATCTGGATCATCTCCCTATGCTCAGAAATCCCAAATTCGTGCACTGAAACCTGATTGTATTCTTCAGCTGCCCTTCCTTCTCTTTTAACAACAAAATCAAACAGCTTCAATCCATCATCTTTTGTTACTTAGTTATTTTAGCTGGATGATATCGATGCTTCATATAATGCTCATACTGATCCTTTTCATGTTTCCTTTCGATCTCAGTAGCATCATCAGACATTGGCTTGAAGGTAGAGATATCAGCATCATGAATGTTCTTTCTTGAAGACCTTGGTCCAGTCACTTTGGGCTTTGTGGGTGGCCTTGCCAATTCTTTTTCAACCTTCAGAACTCCAGCCAGAATTTCTTTCTTTTTGATTGCCATCTCCTTTTCTCTATTTTTCACCAAGTCCTCAATGGACAACTTGAATGTGAGATGGTCCAGCTTTTGTTCTAAGGGAGAATACTTTACCCCATACTCATACGCCCCCATTTCTTCCAATGCCTTCTGCACTCTTGGACCATTCTTTATTTTCTGGTATCGTTCCACTGTAAGACCAAGAGCTGCAACATCTATGTGATCAAGGGTCCTCATCTTCAGATGTTGTTCCCTTTCTCTTTCCTTGTTTTCCCTCCACATTATATATTCATTAGAGACTTGCTTCTGCAGAGCCACTAATTTCTTGCCATCTGCATCAAGATCATGAAGAGGATAACCATGTTCATCCACATTCACACCAACAATTAACCAGAACCCTTAGACTTGGGTTCTTCCACCATCTGAGCCTTGCCTTTATCCTTCTTAGCTGGTTCAGAAGTTTGTACTTCAGATTTCTGAACCTGTTCCCCCTGAACTGAAGCACTACCAGATTGTACTTCAGTTTGCTTCTTGGTTGCCTCTATTAATTCTTGAGTACTGGAGAGCAAACCAATAGGCACATTTCCCCCTTTGGGGACCTCAGAAGGCATCTTGGCATATAGATCAATGGTAGTTTTCATTGCCTTCAGAGGTTCCCAACTTTGCTGCTCTAGGCTTTCAGAAATTCCCTTAGCCATAGTAGAGAACTGAGCCCTTAATCTAAAGGATGAATTAAGGTTCAGTGCTTCTTGTTCTTTGAGTTCCTTCAGCATTTTTCTATCCTCTTCAGTAAATGAAGCAGGGGGAGGAGGAGCAACAACTTGTTCTCTCTTGAGAAGGGTCAGAATGTCATCTAACTGCTTGGACTGGCCCTTAACAACTTCAACAAGAGTAGATACAGATTTCTGAACTTCTGCAATAGCCTTATCTACCTTCGTGGAAGTATCTTTGGTGAGTTCTAAGACCATCCTTCTGACCCCTTCTTCAACCTTTTCAGCCACAGAAGCTGAAATCTGATCAACAAGATTCTGAGATATCTCAGACTTCAGCTTTTCAATCACATCACTACCAATAGAAGACCCAAGCTCTTTCTCATTAACACTTGGCCTTTTAACCAACTCATTCACCTCCTTCCCGACTGCCAGAACTTCTTGTTTGATCAGTTCAATACCAGATGTCAAGTTTGCAACAACTGAAGCTTGCACATCTCTTTTGGCCAGTCTGAAGGCTTCCCTGATAGCCGTACTTATTTTATTACATGAATGCACCAGCTCATTTAGCTTCCTACTTACTAGTCCCTCATTCCCAGCAACCTTGGTAAACTCAGTGCCAAGAAACATCTGAGCACCCTTCATTTCAGCCAGGGACGTAGTATTGGCAGTTAGAGATTTAGTTAAGTCCTCAACCTTGAGAAGTAGGCTTTGGACTTCGGTGTTTTGTTTCTCTAACTGTGCTTCTACACTCAAAGGAGGAGGTGGTTGTGCAGAAACAGAAGCCACAAAGGGAAGTCTACCAAGCCCATCTAATGCCTTCTCCAATTGCATTTCAGTTGGACTCTCAGATTCAGTAGCAGAGTCCAACTCTTTCTCAGTTTGATCATCATAATTTATGGGCCTTGGTACTTGGTGAATTTGTGGGTGTAAGTGTTGGAGTTGTGGTTGAAAACGAGGTGAAGTGACATAGGCAGGTGTAGAGCCAGGTGGAAAGTATGGATGTGCATGAGAAGTTTCAGGTTGGCGATATGGTTGTTCAACAAGTAAATTTTGGATTTCTGGGGAGGTGGGTGGTTTGTGAGGCTGAAGGTTGGCTCAGAATCAGAAGACGGATTCTCCTCCAGTAAGCCCTCATCAAACTCAAAGTCACCAAAGGAATCAAGATTCCCTTGAGGTAGCTCATCTTCATCCCAGAGGTTAGTAAAAACTGCAGTCTGATCAAATATGCCCTGGTTCGGATCACTGGTACCTAAACCAGCTTCTGGTTCAACAACTGCTACTGCAGATGCATCGTCACCAGATTTATGGGTTGGCTCAGCCATAGCTTCATCGCCAGAGACAGTAGACACAGGGGTTAACTTAATGATTCTCTTACCATCATCAAGAATCACTTCATCGGCCGTAGAGTCTGGAATCTCAGTCTCAGGTGGTGTCACACCAAAGACTTCATCAATTCGTGCTGCAGTAGAGTGTAAGATTTGTGAAGTTACAGGGGGTGCGCGTGCAGACACGGACTCTAATGTGTGATGGGCTGGCACACTAATATTATCTTCACCATCTCCTCCTAAAGAAGTTTTGGAGATGGCTGCTTGTGGGTTTCCCTTTGGACTCGATTCCTCTGGTTCTTGTTGGGAAGATCCAGAGGGGTTTGCTTCGGTACTAATGTCCTTGGGCTGTTAGGACTGCTTATATTTACGACGTTTTAATAAGCCCTTTGGAGATCCTGAGGGATCTTTTGGGAGATCCTCAGGTTGGTCAATGGAGGAGGGAATTGGTGCTTGGGTAGAAGAAGTTGTTGGGGTTTTAAACAACTTTAACAATTTACCACCAGGTGCACCAATGGGTCTCGCATTCTTTTGCGACCCGCTCGGTGACCTTTCTGAGCCAGCCGTCGTGCTGTTTCAGTTTTATTCATTACCTGAAGCATTGCAGCGGAGAGTTCTGGTTCTGGATCTGAAGTAGATAGCTTTGATAGATCCCTGCAGAACTCTGTTGCTGAAGATTCAAGCCCCTCCATATGATACGCATCTCCAAGCATGTTCATGAAGCAAATGCTCAGAAATCTGGGAAATGAGATATGTGGACTTCTTTTCCCTTTTAATTTTGTTACCAACTGAGAGAAAAGTATCTCAGCGAAGTCCACCTCAATCCATGCCACAAGTAGTACCCGATTTCTACTTGTGTTAAGGAAATCTGGTCCAATCCACCCCAGTTTCCACCTAGGCACTCCACAATCTGAGTCCAGAAATAACGCCAACAATTTTTAAATCCAGACAGAAAAATATGTCCAGATGTTCTCAGATTGTGCTCAGCATCCACCATGTCATCATGACCCATGGCGTGCAGTACCTCCCTGAAATTAACTCCTTTTAGCCTTTTTGCATAGGCTGAAGAAGAAGGAAGGTAGTTCAAGTGAAGGGCCTCCCGAAACCCATCAAGTGAAAGGATATACTGCTTAGTGCCTTCTTGTAAAGAAAAAGCAATGGATTTTTCATCCTTGCTCAGAGTAGCAGTATACCAGAATTCAAGTAAGTATCTATGATACATTACTTGAGGATCTGCAGTCAAGGCATAATGGAGAGGGGATTGTTCAAGAAATTTATTAATCCTCCCCATTAAGGTTTTGCCTTTGGCGTTCAGTGCGGCCATGAAATTATTCATATTGAATCTAAGGGCCGATGGATCGAACCCTTTTGGCCATTGTGCATTGGCCTTGACTACTTTGGATGGTTTGTATTCGAAAGCTATTAGTGATTTGACTACTTTAGCCATTATTTCTACAAGGGAAAACTGAATATGAAAGATGAATTTAGGGTTTTGGAGTTATGAAAGAATGAGAGAATGAGAGAGAATGATGATTGGGAGTAAATGTAAAGAGAAGTAAATGAAGGAATTGTTTTCGAAAAGGTATTTATATTTATGATGGAATACAAAGGGTTTTCCAAAATAAATAAATAAAATTGATTTTGAAATTCAAACCCACAAAAAAAATGTTATTTTAATGAAATCAGTTTTGATCGGGTTTGAAGTCCGAAAATAATTTTGGGTATACGTCCGCATTTAATGCAACGACGGCTATGACCACATTTTCACAAAACTTTTCAACACTTTAAAGAAAAAATGATCATTACTTTTCATTTACGGCGCAACTTGTGTGACACGTCAGCAGAAGGTATCATTATTCAAACCTTATACAGTAACCTTCACGTGTTCATATAAACGACCAAGTATCCAAAATACATTATAAAGGACTGACTTATCTCAAAAATAATACACAAAATCTGAGCATGATCAGATTTAAGGAATCTGAACCATCTCAGTTTACACAACTATTCTGAAATCATTTCAGAAATTCTGAAGCATTTCAGTCAAAATATTTTCTGAAAGCAAAGTTCCCCCTTAGAGAAAAATTCTTTTAAACATAAAAATATTTGACACTTCCCCCTGAGGTGATGCTATACAGGATTTAGCATACCTAACTCACTGATGAGATGTTTAAACGTTTTGACATCCAAGGGTTTAGTAAAAACATCAGCGAGTTATTTATCAGTGGGAATGAAATGAAGTTCAATGTCACCTTTAATAATGTGATCTCTAATAAAATGATACCTGAGGTCAATATGCTTGGTTTTGGAGTGCATGACAGGATTGTGAGAGATGGCAATGGCACTGGTGTTATCACAAAATATTGGAGTCTTTGTGTACTTAACACCATAATCAGTTAGTTGGTTCTTCATCCACAAAATCTGAGCGCAGCAACTGGCTGCAGAAATGTATTCAGCTTCAGCTGTGGAGAGTGATACTGTAGTCTGCTTCTTACTTGTCCAACTAACCAATTTGCCACCCAGGAAATGACAACCACCTGTGGTACTTTTCCTATCTATTTTACAACCTGCATGATCAGAATCTGAATAACCCATTAGATCTAGACTTGAGCCTTTGGGATACCAAAGACCAAGTCTGGGGACACCTTTAAGGTATCTGAAAATCCTTTTCACAGCATTTGCGTGTGCTTCTCTGGGATCAGACTGAAATCTTGCACAAAGGCATGTTGCAAACATTATGTCAGGTCTACTAGCAGTTAAGTACATGATGGATCCCACCATACCACGATATTTTGATCCACTTGTTTTCCATTGGGATCTGAGTCCAAAGTTAATGGTGCATAAATGGGAGTATCTTTTGATGAGACTGAATCAAATTGATATTTCTTTAATGTAGAATCCCTCACTTGATGGTTTAACCCAATAGTGTAAAATACAACAAGTCTAATATGCACTAGATTTGGACTAGTATTACTTGAATATAAATGCAAGTATATAAACAAAGTAATACAAGACTTAAAGCAATAAATAAAGTAAGGTGGAACACAATGTAATTTTTTCAAGTGTATTTTATTTATGATGTTAAATAAAATACAAGGTTGTGCGGAATCAAGATAATACAAATATGTAAGTATCCTAACAACCTATGAATTACAAATGATCTATATTTCCTAAATAAACTCTTTAGATCGAAATACTTAAAGTTGTGAAGTATCCCTGTTACGATCGAGAGTATTTAGACAAATTCACCTAATTGCTAAAAAGTAATTTTAACAAGGAAATGACTTTGTATTTATAGGCAAACAAATTCACCAGTGAATTTGTGCCATACAAATATGGTTGCATGTATTTAATGAACCGACAAGGTCATTAAATGCATTGGTTAAAGTACAAGGATAAAGTCACATCAATATGACTTATTATCCTTTTAACCAACCACCTTTACACACGTAAGTACTTTTGTAAAGACAAGTGGAATGTTCTTTGAAAAGTGTGTAAAGGCAAAAAGTCAGTTCCTCGTAATCAGTGTTCAGACTTGTAAGGTCTAGAACACTGACGAAGCTCCAGTCGTAGATCTGGTAAGACTTCCAGTGGTCTCCGCCATTTGCAGTCTTTTTTATTCTAACTTCAGTCTTTGACTTCAGTGAGAATGTCTTCAGTAGAATAGATCTGGACTTGGGTGAAGTCCAGTGAGCTAATCTGGAGGATTCCAGATTTCCTGTACAAGTATTTTGCTCACTGGTCTTCCATTATTTCTGGACAAATCTTCAGTGTCGCTCCAGTCTTCAAGTCTGGAGCGAGTCCAGTAAATATTATTTCTGGACAAGTCTTCAGAGACTCTCCAGTCTTCAAGTCTGGAGCGAGTCTAGTAAATCTGGACCTAACAAATTCCCCCTATTTGTTCAGAAATAATGCAAGGTTTTTCAAGCTTCTATCTATACAATTTTGTATGCTTGAAAAACACTTGTTTTGATTTAGTCTAAAAATTTTAAGTTACTGGAAAACACTTTATAGATCATCAGTGTTCCAGTTTCATCTTTTAATTCTAACTTAGACTAAATCTGATCACTTACTTGTGAATCAAAAATTGCAACTATATTTACATACATCAATTGATAAACAGTTACAATTTTGATCAAAGAAATTTAAATACAAGTAAATGATGAAGAGTCAGGCCCTTCTCTTTGAAGTCTGTCCTGGAGCATCTTCAGTGGCCTTTCTCTTTGGAGATGGAGAGGATGGTACAGAAACTGGTGGTCGCATACCCAGAGCAGCTTCCATCTGTTGTATTCTCTTCCAGACCTTTTCAATCCTCTTCATAAATGCTTTGACATCAGGAGTTAAATCAGTTTTCCCCCTGAAAGTCAAGCCTATCTCCTTCAGTTCAGTCCATCCAAACGACCGGACTGAAGCATTCTTCCTTTCATCCACGAAGTTACCTTCTCTGGTCAACTTCACTTGAAACCTGGTCATCTGTTCATGATTTTCAGCAAACTTAATCTCAGCACTTATGATCCTTCTGGCATCAGCCCTGAACGTCATCAGTTCATTATACTTATCTTTCAATTTGGCAGCCTGAATCAATGCTTCAGTTTCCCTGGATACCTTTTCTTGTTCCAAGGCAGACTGGATTTCTTCACGATTTATTCTTAATGAAGTATCCAAGGGAATGAAGGTACTGAGGTCTGCATCTCTGGCTGCCTTGAGCTGTTTGGCAGTAAGTTTGGGTAAACCCTTTATTTTCTTTCGATATTCAATCTCCAGAGCTGCAGCATTTTGTCTGACCTTCTTTTGGAGGTTCACCAGTTCCTCCGTTCTTTGTCTGATCAGCTCAACTACGCTGACACCATACGTCATTGCATCATAAGTTTGTTCTTCTAAAGAGTACCTGGAGCGTACATAAACATCATCCATTGCATCCAGACATTGATGAACTCTGGGGTCTTCCTTCATTCTTTTATATACATCAATATGTATGCCCAACCTGCCAGCATTATAAGAATCAAGAGTCCCCATCTTTGCCATTTCCATTTTGTGGGTCTGCAGTTCATCCTTTTGCCTTTTCTTATAAATTTCAATCATTATGCACTCCTGCTCTAGTCTCTTTGAAGTGTCATCATCAGCAGTAGGAAATTCTGATGAACTCCCAGTGGTTTCAATTTCTCCTCCAGATACCACATGTTGCTTTCTTTTTACTGACTTCAGAGAAGTTGTGATATCTGGGAATGCTTCAAACTGGGGCTCACTGGCATCAGTACCAGCAGCCTCTTTTTCTTGTACATTGGCTTCAGTACCAACTACTTCTTGTGCACTGGCATCAGTACCAGTCACCTTTTCTTGTTGCACGATGGCTTCAGTGCCAAAGGCCTTTTCAATTGCACTAGCCATCACTTCTTTCTTTTTCATCACCAACCCTTCTGGAATAGACTCAGTGGCAGCAGACTTTTCCCCCTTGGAATGTCCACCAGTTTGAGACTTGTGGGCATTCCATAACTGTTCAAGCATGTGTCTGTCTGAAGCACCAAATGTTCTTCCTGCCACTGGAGTTGTGATATTCACAGTCTTCCTTAGCTCAGTCACTTCCTTCTTGATAATTTGAATTTCTGAAGACAAGTGCTTTGGCATTTCATTTTCAATCATCTGTACCACCTGAGGCAACAACCCATCTTGAATGGTTCTAAGAACTGACCCAGAAATTTCCGAAGTAATTTCTTTCAGCATATCACCTCTAAATTTGCGTACAACTTCATCACTGAGGGTGCTTACAACAGAATTCTGGTCAAGGGTTGGCCTGCTTTCCAGATTACTAATCCTGGTGGTCAACTTCTGAATTTCTTCTGTTAGACCTGCCAGTGGTTGAGCGATTTCAGTTTTCACTGCAGTCTGAACAGAATTCACCAGCCTTGCCTCCAAGCCCTGGACTGCCACTTTGATATTTTCAGTGTTTTGATTGGTGGCCAGTACCAGTTCATCAAGCTTCTCAAATACTAGCTTCTCATTCCCAGAAAAAACATTCATTTCTGATGCAAGATTATTTGATAATAAGGACTTAAAATCAGAAATAACCTGGGATGAAGACTGGAGTGATCTCTCCAGGTCCGCCACCTTACTTAAAAGGCCTTGGACCTCGGTTGTAGAAGAAGTGGAGAGACCACCTGAGGATCAAGAGCTGAAGTCATTCTTGTTGTCAAAGGAATTTGTGTCTGGACTGCCTCAGTGGATGTTTCAGATGTTACAACAGTCGAGTCCAGCATACGAGAAAATTCCAATGGTTCTTCAAGTGGTGGAGGTTGATTTTGTGAAATTTGAAGTGAGGGTTGATTGAAATAAGGAGTGTTTTGTGGTATTGAAATTGGTGGTGGTGGTGTAACACCCCAACATGGCGGAATCATGGGGTATCACTTAGAAAAGCACAGCATGACATGGGAATTATGTAGAGTCAAACTATATGCATTCACTAGATTGAAACAATCCATAAGCTCATTCAAATATATTACAATAATCAACATTTATCAAAATACACACTCAATCCATACTTAAAAGAAAAATGTTCAAACGATAGTAGTTGATCCTAAGCATAACCCATTAAAGGGAAATAAGGATCATGGATCCAGACAGTCCAATGCAAGTCCAATCCTAGCAATGCAAATATATAATCATCCATTCTGTCTCTGATTAACTTGATTACCTGAAAAGTGTACTAAAGAGCGTCAACATAAAGTTGGTGAGTTCGTAGGGACAATTAACAAGGAAATACCGTATCGGATAACAACCGTTAACAATAAGTGTGGATTAGGAGAACTAATCACATCCAAGGAAAACCTATAAGGTTTCACATTATCACAATTCAATACAAGTCAACGTTCAACAACAACGATTCCATATAACGTTCAACAACAACGTTCCATATAACGATCAACAACGTTCCATATAACGTTCAACAACAACGATTCCATATAACGTTCAACAACAACGATTCCATATAACGTTCAACAACAACGATTCCATATAACGTTCCAACAACGTTCCAATAACGTTCAACAACAACGATTCCATATAACGTTCAACAACGTTCCATAACAATCAATAACATTCAACAACGGTGCGGCTTACATAGTTAATAATTAACAATGCGCTAACGATGCGACTTATATAATAAGTAATGCGCTAACGGTGCGACTTATATAATAAGTAATGCGCTAACGGTGCGACTTATATAATAAGTAATGCGCTAACGGTGCGACTTACATAGTAACCAATGCGCTAACATGTCCACATCAACAATTCACTCATACAATCAATCAATCAACAATCAACAGTTAAACAAACATGTACACTTTTCAGCCCGAATCTCAATTGAGTAGGGAGGGTTTACGAAACTCACCTTGATTTCCAAGCAAACGACAAGTTAATATCGAACTATAAATGTCCAACGACCGCCACGTGTCCACAACCTATTAATATATATCATAGTGACATCAAAATCAACTCTATAACCCTACACAAGTTGGTTAAGTAAGTTTGAGTCACGCCACAATCCCACAACGCCTTAATGACTCTCCCGAGCATGAACTATAACACTTTGACCCGACATTTTTAGAAATGGAAAAGGATTCAGATCAAAAGGACTTTACCATGAGAAAGTAGACTCTCTCACGATTCCAACGATAGGTCATATGACTCAATTGGACTTACGGATCAAAAGTTATAAGCGTTTGAAGTTGACAAAGAGTCACTGGGTCAGTAGTTTTTCACTGCGCCGCAGTGGGGTCTGGCACCTCCCACTGCGCCGCAGTCAGCCAATTCTGCTGCAGAAACTTAGCCAAAAACGATCCAAAACAACCCAAAACCCCATTTTTGACCCCATAATCGACCATGGATGATCTAGGACCCAATTTCAAGCCTAAATCCACATATTTGGACATAAACAAACATAACCCACCTCATAAACTCGAATCATAACATCAAATTCATGCCCAAATCATTTGACCCATTTCAAAACCCTTATTTAACCCTAATCGCGTTTTGACCCGATTCGTGACCCAAAAACACTTTGATATAACTAGAAACATGTTAACAATCATAAAATGATGATTATGGGATGAGTTTAACTTACCAAAAGCTTCTTGATGCAAAAATTCGGATTTGAGACTAAATAGATGCGAAGAACACTTGAAATGAACCAAGTCTTGAGATATGATACTTAGAGGATGATGATTATTATTATTCTAGCTTCAATCTTGTTTAAATTTCACTAATTGAGATGAGAATCTAGAGAGAAAGAGTTTGTGTTTTTGTGTTCTTGCAAGAGGGAACTAGAGAGGGTGAGAGTGTGTGTACGTGTGTTCCTGAATAATTGAGTGATATATTAAGATAGATAGATAGATGGGGTATTTATCCAGTTAAGGGATTAGGTTCATGATCAATAACAAACAACGGAGAATTCACAAGTATTCTCCTTTACATAAAGTTATGTCGGTCTTTGTCCCATTAATGGAATTATCATCTAGCTACCGACACTGTTCCACCGACACTGTTGGAACCGTACATTATACTTAAGGTTTCGTATATACGTTTTTCCTGTTACCACAGTTACTCAATCATCTTCTATAATATAATTTCTATAACACGTATGGGCCAATATCACGGTCTTGTAATCATGGGCTTAATTCTAGAGATCCAATTATGACATTATAACTGGCCCAATTTACAGATAAACGAACACAATTAGGCCCAAAGTTTTCGTTTATTAAAGTAGTTAATCAAATTACAAGTACAGCCAAACGGGTAAAAATCACGAATGTTACAGGTGGTGGTGCAATAATGGATTCTGGTGGTGGTGGCATTTCTGTAGAGATAAGTGGTGGGGTGACTGAAGCAATAACAGAAGTAACAACATTTTCTACTTCATCACCCAGAAAATTCATATTTACATCAAACATATTACCTTCAGACATTGGGGAATCTACCTCATCCCAATTTGGAGCCGTCCCAACTGTCTGATCATCCACTTCTCTATTTAAATCCAACTGAGCATCTTGCTCACCAGTCACCTGCTCATCATCCTGTACAACATTTTCTACTTGCTCAACAATAAGAGACCCATCTTCATTCATGATATCACCTGGATGGCTCGATTCGGCTCTATTAGGATTGACCTGAACTCCATCCTTCCTAAGACGTCTGGAAGTTCTTGGTCGAGTAACAATTTCAGTCTGCTGAGAGTCAGGAGCCACCTGGGTTACTGGTTGCACTATTTCAGCATTGAGGACTCCAGAGGGTCCTTCACCAATCTGGTTCCCACCTGGAGCCTCTTCCTGCTCATCTGGTGATGATGCGTCGAGTGCATCATTTCTAAAATGGTTTAGCATGTTTAAAGGAATTTCAACCTCACCAGCTATTGATTTTAATGAACTCAACTCCCTCAGATAGTCACACATAGAAAAATGGTTTGTATCGAAATCCTACTGATCACCTAGAGCTCTTTGAAAAACAAGTGACAGAAAACGAATATATGGAATATGAGGTTTTCTACCTTTCACTTTTAGACGCTCAACAAGGTCATCGAAGAAAATCTGAGCAAAGTCGACCCTGTATCCAAACCATAGGCAGTAAGCAATCTGGAGTTGCATTTGATTTATCTGGTCCAACCCTCCAGAACTGCCACCCAAACACTCAACAAGATGAGTGAAGAAGTATCTCCATGAGTCCGAAAGCCTGCTCATGTAGATGGTGCCTTTTCTTGATAACTGGCCATGCTCATCCAGTATATCAGTATGTCCCATCAGTCTACACACATCCCTGTAATTTAGACCGGTAGGGAGAGTGATGGCCATCTCATTTTCAGCCAAATAATTCATCTGAAGAATATCTCTAAGAGAGTCAACAGTGAGAGTGAAGGCCCTGGTTCCTTGTTTCAATGTGTAGTTGATGGATTGAGTGTTTTCAACATACACAGCAGTGTACCAAAACTCACATAAGTAATCGTGATACATTTTTCCGGGATTGAGAGTAAGGGCACCGTAGAGAGGACAACTGAGGAAAAAGGCATTCAGTCGTCCAATGAGAGAAGTAGGAGCATGAGTGGTGCTAGTGAGTCTAGCCATCCAATTATTCATGTTTATTCTGATCGCCTTTGCCTCTAAAGTAATATGAGGTGCCTTTACTACATTGGCAACGGGAGCATATTCAGCAGCGAGCAGATTTTTGACAGAAGTTGCTTGTCGAGGGGCCATTTTATTTGGTAGAAAGATGATATGAAACTGAAAATTTAGGGTTTATGAAGATTTTATGAAGTAAATATGAGAGAGATTGATGATTGGAAATTGAATGAAAAATGGAGTAAATGAAGGAATTTTTTTGAAGAAATTGGGAGTAAATGATTTTCGAAGTAAATGAAAATAAAAGTGAATGTGGGTATTTATATAGGAGAGAGAGTGTGGAACTCAAACGGTTATTTTTGAATTTATCAAATGTAATTTTGATCGGATTTTGAAATCCGCATTAAATACATCACATCACACATAAATGTGTGGCGGTTTACAGCCCACAAACATTACCCACTAGTTCCTTTTGTCTTCCCAAGGTAAAAAGTTTCATCATTAGGTTTGAAAAATTACATGCCACGTAGGATAATAAGATAAAATATCTTTTCAAAGAGTTTGCATACGTGGCACGCACAAAGACCAAGTATTAAAATATTATGACTGAATACCATGACTCATTTCAGTGCATCTGGAGGTTGACTGGACACTCCAGTATCACTGGTGGATTAGGCCAGTGATGCATGCACTGATGGTACACTGGAGGGACACTCTAGTAAAGTACCAACGAAAACCATTTGAAAGAGACTGGTAACCTCAAACATGCACATCAACTAATACAGACAAGTGAGAGGGACACATTTACAAGGAGACAAAAGTTACCTCAAACATGCACATCAACTAATACAGACAAGTGAGAGGGACACATTTACAAGGAGACAAAAGTTACCTCAAACATGCACTTCAACCTATCTAATTACCAGTGAGAGGGACACATTTACAAGGTACCAGTGAAATTTTCCAGAAACTTTTGTCCAGTGAGAAAATAAATTAATAAATTCTCCCTGAAATTAAAACATTTTAAGGACAAGAAAATATATGGCCTGAGTCTTCCCCCTGGAATGTTGATCCAGAAATCTATTAATGCAAAGATAGTACACAAAGGCGTTCGATATCTAAGCAGTCATAGATGTATAAATCTTTAAATCAAGGATCCCTGATAGTACACAAAGGCGTTCAATAACAAGGTTCCAGATTTAAGGGTTTAACATTCCCAACTCACCAACAAGATATTCAAATGTTTTAACATCCAGAGGTTTGTTAAAAATGTCAGCGAGTTGTTTGTCAGTGGGAATAAAATGGAGTTCAATATTATTTTTCATAATATGATCACGAATAAAATGATACCTGAGATCAATGTGCTTCGTCTTTGAGTGCATGACTGGATTGTTCGAGATAGCAATGACACTGGTATTATCACAAAAGATTGGGGTCTTTGAATACTTAATACCATAATCAAGCAACTGGTTCTTCATCCAGAGTATCTGAGCACAACAACTGGCTGCAGACACGTATTCAGCTTCAGCAGTGGACAATGAAACTAAGTTACTTCAACATCTTCATCTGAATCATTTAAATCACGATTTGCATCATGAAATTCTTCATTTGAAGGCATTTCTTGAAGTATTGGTTCAGTCTCAACTGGGACTGATACTGGGGGAGTAGTACGAACATCTGATCCAATAATAATTTCAGAGGGTAGCTTGAAAATAATTGAAGGATAGAATGGAGTACTACTGGAGGGTTTCTTAGTCTGAACAGGTTCCAGATTTAAGGGTTTAACATTCCCAACTCACCAACAAGATATTCAAATGTTTTAACATCCAGAGGTTTGTTAAAAATGTCAGCGAGTTGTTTGTCAGTGGGAATAAAATGGAGTTCAATATTATTTTTCATAATATGATCACGAATAAAATGATACCTGAGATCAATGTGCTTCGTCTTTGAGTGCATGACTGGATTGTTCGAGATAGCAATGACACTGGTATTATCACAAAAGATTGGGGTCTTTGAATACTTAATACCATAATCAAGCAACTGGTTCTTCATCCAGAGTATCTGAGCACAACAACTGGCTGCAGACACGTATTCAGCTTCAGCAGTGGACAATGAAACTGAAGTTTACTTCAACATCTTCATCTGAATCATTTAAATCACGATTTGCATCATGAAATTCTTCATTTGAAGGCATTTCTTGAAGTATTGGTTCAGTCTCAACTGGGACTGATACTGGGGGAGTAGTACGAACATCTGATCCAATAATAATTTCAGAGGGTAGCTTGAAAATAATTGAAGGATAGAATGGAGTACTACTGGAGGGTTTCTTAGTCTGAACAGGTTCCAGATTTAAGGGTTTAACATTCCTAACTCACCAACAAGATATTCAAATGTTTTAACATCCAGAGGTTTGTTAAAAATGTCAGCGAGTTGTTTGTCAGTGGGAATAAAATGGAGTTCAATATTATTTTTCATAATATGATCACGAATAAAATGATACCTGAGATCAATGTGCTTCGTCTTTGAGTGCATGACTGGATTGTTCGAGATAGCAATGACACTGGTATTATCACAAAAGATTGGGGTCTTTGAATACTTAATACCATAATCAAGCAACTGGTTCTTCATCCAGAGTATCTGAGCACAACAACTGGCTGCAGACACGTATTCAGCTTCAGCAGTGGACAATGAACTGCAGACTACTTCAACATCTTCATCTGAATCATTTAAATCACGATTTGCATCATGAAATTCTTCATTTGAAGGCATTTCTTGAAGTATTGGTTCAGTCTCAACTGGGACTGATACTGGGGGAGTAGTACGAACATCTGATCCAATAATAATTTCAGAGGGTAGCTTGAAAATAATTGAAGGATAGAATGGAGTACTACTGGAGGGTTTCTTAGTCTGAACAGGTTCCAGATCAGGATGACTGGAAACTTCTTCTGAAGAATCTTTATTGTAGTTGATAGGATCAGATTCACAGAAGACAATTGGAGTTACTGGGGGAGTATCAAGGGTTGGCTTTTTATTGATTGCTGCATTTGATTCATCAAATGTGACATGTATTGACTCATGGACCTTCTCCAGTCTCTTGTTATAGACTCTGAAGGCCTTGCGAATGGCTGAATAACCTAAGAAATATCCTTCATCAGCTTTGGCATCAAATTTTCCTAACTGACTGGAGTCGTTCAGGATGTACACTGGACATCTATAGACATGAAAATAACCAATATTTGGTTTTCTATTTCTTAATACTTCATAGGCTGTCTTTTTGTGTCTTTTGATGTACACAGACCGGTTCTGGGTGTGACAAGCAGTAGCAATTACTTCAGCCCAGAAACTGGTAGAAAGACCAGATTCAGCAAGCATACTCCTGGCAGCTTCTATCAGCGTTCGATTCTTCCTTTCCACCACTCCATTCTGTTCTGGAGAGCGGGCTGATGAGAAATTCTGGGAGATGCCAGTGTCAGTACAGAATGACTCCAGAGTTGCATTCTGGAATTTTGTTCCATTGTCACTTCTTAACTAACAAACCTTTCGATTATACTTGAGCTCAATTTGCTTGATAAGACTGATGATTTCAGCAGCAGCTTCATTTTTAGACCTGAGAAAGATAACCCAGCAATATCTGGAGAATTCATCGACTATTACCAGAGTGTATCTTTTACCAGCACGAGTCTGAACATTCACTGGACCGAAGAGGTCCATATGAAGCATATGAAGTGGTTCAGATATGCTAAAATTCTGCTTTGTCTTGAAACTGGTATGTTTCTGCTTACCCATCTCACATCCTGGACATGGCCTTTCCTTTTTGAAGGAAACTAAAGGTATCCCATCTGCCAGTTGTTTTCTAGACAACTTATTTATATTTTTGAAATTTAAATGGGATAACCTTTTATGCCATAACCAGTTTGTGTCTTCATCAGCTTGAGAATAGAAACACTGCTCTGAAAGAGAGCTTTCCATATCCATCACATACACATTCCCTCTTCTGGGAGCAATCAATACTACCTTCTAGTCCTTGTTGAATACGATGCCATGAACAATATTGAACAGAACTTGATAGCCATCATCACACAGTTGACTAACACTGATCAAGTTATATTTCAAACCATTCACATATGCAACTCGTCTGAATTTGACTTGTCCATTGTTCAGAACACCATACCCCTCAGTTTTTCCACAACCATCATTTCCAAAAGTAATGGAGGGTCCATCAGAAATTATGAACTCCTTCAGCAGGGTCTTACATCCGGTCATTGTCCTGCCAGCTGCACTGTCAAGATACCAGATAAATTTCTTTCGATCGCCCTGCACATCCACCAGATATATCAGTTAGATTTGGGAACCCATCGACTGATGGGTTTACTGGACCCTCCCTTATAGGTCCCTGGAGGTATCTGGTTGAGTTCACTTTCTTCCAAAACAGATTTTTCTGCAAATGTAATTGGAATAGATAGTTTTGAAACCTTTTTCTTTTTCTCAACTGGAGAAATATATTTATCTTTCTTTGAAAAAGGTTTGGTATTTTGTCTAGGGCCAGATGAAGTACCCTCAAAATTGTTTAATCTTGCATTACAACTTTGAAATTGACAAGTCAGTAATTGAAACTGGCTCTCTAACCTTAACAAAATACTTTCATCAGATGACACCTGAGCCTTTCCAGTTGACTGGACTCTAGGCTTAGGTAGGGAGACATTCTTCTTCTTTGGAACAGAAGGTTCCTTGGAGGAGGACTGAGGCAAAGGTTTCTTTAGATTGACCTTTTTAACTAGAGCAGTCACCTGAGGTGCTCCAGTTTTTACCTCTGGGGATTGAACTGGGAAAATATTGGCCTTAGGAGCTACAGGCTCATCATAAATGGTAATGGGCCTGAAGCACTCTGGTAAACGATCAATTACTGGTATTAATGATGCAACATGAGTATTTCCATCTAAATAAGCACGTTTTTTAGTGGGAAATTGATTTACTCCAGCATCATATGGCTTTCTGGTTTCAAGCCATGATTTAATAACCAGTTTTTCCTTTTCTAAAATGATTTCAAGATCTTGTTTTTCTTGAATCAGTTGTTCAGTTACTAGAACTTGGGCTTGAAATGCCAGTTCAATATCTTGAAGTTCCTTTAATTTTGATTTTAAAACTGTAATTTCAGAAAAATCTGTTTCTAGACCATTTACACAGTCAGATCTAACAGTTTCAACAAAGATTAAATCAGAATTAAGAGCTTCATCAATGTCCAATTTTAGTTCAGTGTCAGTTTCCACATCATAATCACTGACCTTTTTGATAACAATGTCCACCCATCTTCCAGATGTGACATCTTCCTTCACCAGATGCTCTTCGTCTGCCAGAGCCATGTAACAACAATCTCTTTCCTCTTCTTCATCAATAGATGAATCATCAGAAGGAACCCATTTCTCTTCAGTTGTTGCAATCATGCATTTATTATTTTCCATTTGTTGTGCCATGAGAGCAATTTGAGCCTTAAGCTTTTTATATTTAGATTTATAGCTATCATCAGGCTTTTTATTAGAAGTAAATGGACCAAGCTAGGATACAAACTGACTGGACTTGCAATCTTTCATGAAATGACCTTTTCTGCCACACTTAAAGCATGTCAGATTGGTCTTATCAGTAGAAGTACTGGATGCAAATTGTCCAGATGGCCTATTTGCTCTTGCTTTGAAACGGTTAAACGTTTTAGAAATCATTGCAACCAGGTCATCATTTTCAGATTCATCACAGTCTGGAGAGGTAAGACTAGATTCTCCAGATTCCATGAATTCAGACACCATCTTCTTCATAGAAAATACATTCTCAGAAGATATTAGTGTTGTACCTTGTGGTTCAGTATGACTAACCACACTGGAACTACTGGAGGCATGGTTATAGGCATCTTGTTCTGCCACAACTCTCTGAGCCTGATTTTCTTTAGTGTATCTGAAAGCTCCATATAAAGTTGAAAGAGTGTGAGAGTGCAGAGTTTTACCTTCTCTGAAGACCAGGATCATGTGAGACCATTTGGTGGGTAATAAATCACAGAATTTCTCCAAAAGTATATCCTTGTCTTTCTCAACCCCCAGTCCTCTCAACTGGTTAATAATGCTCATAAATCTGGTGTAAGTACCAGTGAGAGACTCATTGGGCTGAGCAAAAAATGACTCATACCTCTTGTTTAAGGAGACCTTTCTGGTGACAATGGTGTCATCTCCTCCTTCATACTGGTTCACTAGTTCATCCCACATGGTTTTAGCACTGGGAAAAAGAACTAGTATGGGAATTAGGGTTTCTGGAACAGCCCCGAGGATCATGTTTTTGAGGAGGGTATCTAAATTTACCAATCTCCTCTCCTCTTCAGACCAATGTTCCTCCCTCTTTTTCCTACCTCTTCTAGATCCAGTTGGATCAAGAAGAGCATTGAGAGGTGATGTGGGGACATAAGGTCCTTCATTTAAATTTTTCATCATATTTCTCTCAATTCCAGTGATATGCAATATCATCCTAGCTTTCCACGTACCAAATTCATCACTATTCCCACTGAATTTAGGAACATGATTGTTTGAGTAGTGCACATGCACATGTGGAGAAGCAGGAGTAGGAGGAGGAGGGGGTGGATTAGTGTTAATGACATGTGGTGGTTCATTATTTTGATCATTAATATTAGGATCAGGACCAAAACTAAAACCTCTTGTGTATTTTCTGGGTTGGCCATCAAAGAAGCAGATCTAGGCAAGTTTGTTTAGCCTTCTGCTCTGATACCAATTGTAGAGTCCCTCACTTGATGGTTTAACCCAATAGTGTAAAATACAACAAGTCTAATATGCACTATATTTGGACTAGTATTACTTGAATATAAATGCAAGTATATAAACAAAGTAATACAAGACTTAAAGCAATAAATAAAGTAAGGTGGAACACAATGTAATTTTTTCAAGTGTATTTTATTTATGATGTTAAATAAAATACAAGGTTGTGCGGAATCAAGATAATACAATATGTAAGTATCCTAACAACCTATGAATTACAAATGATCTATATTTGCTAAATAAACTCTTTAGATCGAAATACTTAAAGTTGTGAATTATCCCTGTTACGATCGAGAGTATTTAGACAAATTCACCTAATTGCTAAAAAGTAATTTTAACAAGGAAATGACTTTGTATTTATAGGCAAACAAATTCACCAGTGAATTTGTGCCGTACAAATATGGTTGCATGTATTTAATGAACCGACAAGGTCATTAAATGCATTGGTTAAAGTACCAGGATAAAGTCACATCAATATGACTTATTATCCTTTTAACCAACCACCTTTACACACGTAAGTACTTTTGTAAAGACAAGTGGAATGTTCTTTGAAAAGTGTGTAAAGGCAATAAATAAAGTAAGGTGGAACACAATGTAATTTTTTCAAGTGTATTTTATTTATGATGTTAAATAAAATACAAGGTTGTGCGGAATCAAGATAATACAATATGTAAGTATCCTAACAACCTATGAATTACAAATGATCTATATTTGCTAAATAAACTCTTTAGATCGAAATACTTAAAGTTGTGAATTATCCCTGTTACGATCGAGAGTATTTAGACAAATTCACCTAATTGCTAAAAAGTAATTTTAACAAGGAAATGACTTTGTATTTATAGGCAAACAAATTCACCAGTGAATTTGTGCCGTACAAATATGGTTGCATGTATTTAATGAACCGACAAGGTCATTAAATGCATTGGTTAAAGTACCAGGATAAAGTCACATCAATATGACTTATTATCCTTTTAACCAACCACCTTTACACACGTAAGTACTTTTGTAAAGACAAGTGGAATGTTCTTTGAAAAGTGTGTAAAGGCAAAAAGTCAGTTCCTCGTAATCAGTGTTCAGACTTGTAAGGTCTAGAACACTGACAAAGCTCCATTCGTATATCTGGTAAGACTTCCAGTGGACTCCGCCATTTGTCAGTCTTCTTTATTCTAACTTCAGTCATTGACTTCAGTGAGAATGTCTTCAGTAGAATAGATCTAGACTAGGGTGAAGTCCAGTGAGCTAATCTGGAGGATTCCAGATTTCCTGTACAAGTATTTTGCTCACTGGTCTTCCATTATTTCTGGACAAATCTTCAGTGTCGCTCCAGTCTTCAAGTCTGGAGTGGGTCCAGTAAATATTATTTCTGGACAAGTCTTCAGAGACTCTCCAGTCTTCAAGTCTAGAGCGAGTCCAGTAAAACTGGACCTAACATTTAATAAGTCTCTGACATATTTTTCTTGATTTATAAAAATACCATCACTGGTTTGTTTCACTTGAAGACCAAGAAAATATGTCAGTTCACCCATCATACTCATTTCATACTCAGATGACATTATTTCAGAAAACTGTTCACACATTTTGTTATTTGTAGACCCAAACACAATATCATCAACATAAATTTGTACAATAATATGAATAAAGTGTTATCAATTGGACCCCTTTTAAAACCATTTTTCAGAAGATGTTTAGTAAGAGTATCATACCAGGCTCTAGGTGCTTGTCTTAGACCATATAATGCTTTGTTCAGTCTGTACACCCAATGAGGTCTTTCTTCATTTATGAACCCTGGAGGCTGATACACATACACAACTTCTTCCAATTCACCATTCAAGAACGCACTCTTGACATCCATTTGATAGACTTTGAACTCATGATGAGCTGCAAAAGCTAAGAAAATTCTGATAGCTTCTAGTCTAGAAACTGGTGCAAAAGTTTCATCAAAGTCTACTCCTTCTTCTTGTGAGTAACCCTTTGCAACAAATTCTCTGAATTACTTCAGGAGGTGCTTCAGAAAAGACTACTTCAGTCTCATCATCTTCCTTCTGCAGATCATGATTCGCATCATGAAACTGTTCAGATTGGGGTAATTCAGTGGAACCTGATATCTGAGGTGAAGCATCATGTACATCTGATCCAATAGTCAGTTCAGAAGGTAGTTTAAAACTGACTGAGGGATAGAATGGAATGTTGCTTGATTTGTTAATTATTGGTTCTGAACTGAGATGTTCAAAAGCAGGTTCAGGTGACTGATCAGATTGGACAATAGGATCAGAATCACCAAAACTTATTGGACTTTCTGAGGGTGGTACAGGAATAGAATTCTTAAAGATTGCAGAATTAGATTCATCAAAGGTAACATGAATTGATTCATCAACCTTTTCAAGTGTCTTGTTAAAGACTCTAAAGGCTTTGCGATTAGTTGAATATCCTAGGAAGTACCCTTCATCAGCTTTTGCATCAAATTTTCCAAGCTGACTGGAATCATTCAGAATGTATACAGGACATCCAAATACATGGAAATATCCAATATTAGGCTTTCTATTTCTGAGTACTTCATAGGCTGTCTTCTTGTGTCTTTTGACGTAGACAGATCTGTTCTGAGTGTAGCAAGCAGTTGCAACAGCTTCAGCCCAGAAATTCTTAGGAAGACCAGATTCATTTAGCATACTTCTAGCAGCTTCAATCAGCGTATGATTCTTTCTTTCTACTACACCATTCTGCTCTGGTGTATGGGCTGAAGAGAAGTTCTGAGATATGCCAGTTTCAGTGCAGAAGGACTCCAGAGTGGCATTTTTGAATTCAGTGCCATTGTCACTTCTGAGCTGACAAACTTTTCGCTTATGCTTGAGTTCAATTTGTTTGATGAGAGCAATGATTTCAGCAGCAACTTCACTCTTGGATATGAGGAAAATTACCCAGCAATATCTTGAATACTCATCAACAACAACAAGGGTATACTTCTTTCCTGCTCTAGTCTGAACATTCACTGGTCCAAAGAGGTCCATGTGAAGCATGTGAAGAGGTTCAGTTATACTAAAACTTTGCTTTGTCTTAAATGAAGCTCTTTTCTGCTTACCCATTTCACAACCTGGACATGGCTTGTCTTTATTGAAAGACATTGAGGGTATCCCATCAACAAGTTGTTTTCTTGACAACTTATTAATATTCTTGAAGTTCAGATGGGATAATCTCTTGTGCCACAACCAGTTTGTGTCTTCATCTGCCTTTGTGTAGAAACATTGTTCAGTGGGTGAACTATTCATATCAATGATATAAATGTTTCCTTTTCTTGGTGCAATCAATACTACCTTTCCATCTCTGTTGAATATGGTGCCTTGTGAAATATCAAATAATACCTTGAAGCCATCATCACACAGTTGACTGACACTGATCAGGTTATATTTCAAACCATTCACATATGCAACACGTGTGAATTTGACTTGTCCATTATTCACAACACCATATCCCTCAGTTTGTCCATTTTCATCATTCCCAAATGTTATTGAGGACCCCTCTTGCACCCTATATTCCTCCAGCAGGGTTTGATAACCAGTCATGGTTCTGCCAGCAGCGCTGTCAAGAAACCATATATTCTTCTTTCGGTCTCCCTGCACAAACACAAAGATTAGTTCTTTTTGGGAACCCATCTCGTGATGGGTTCGCTAGACTCTCCCTTAGCAGTCTCAGATTTCTTTGGTTCAGAAGGAACTGAAGGATCGAAGGGGATCTCAGTCATGATCTCAGATGACACAAAAACAGTTGGTTTGATGGAGGTTTCAACCTTTTTCTTCTCAGATTTTTGCTTGATTTGTTTGGAAAAAGGTTTTGCATTTTGCTTAGGTTGAAGAGGAGTGGTTTCAACATTTTTCAAACGTGCATTACAACTCTGCACTTGTCTAGCCAATAACTGAAATTGACTCTCTAACCTCAACAAAATTGATTCTTCATTAGACACCTGAGCCTTACCTGAATCTGAGGTAGAAGGCTCAGTGGGGGAGATAATTTTCTTCTTCTTTTGGCCTTTTGGAACCTTAGATGAAGTATGAGGGGATGGCTTTTTGGTTTTAGCCTTCTTTTCTGAAACAGTTGTCTGAGCTGTTTCAGATTTACCCTCAGATTGTTCCTGGGCCTCATCAGTCACAGTTTTCTGTTTGCCAACTTTAGGAAAAATAATTTCTGGTTTCATTTCCTTTGGAAGTGCATCTAAATCAGTGATTATAGATGCCAAATGATGATCACCAGATTCATATGCTGTTCTTTGATTTGCAAAAGTATTTTTAATTGCAGCATCTGGATTTGGTGCTTTCATCCAAGATTTAATTATTCTTTGTTCTTTTTCAAGGATGGTTTTTAATTCTTCTTTTTCCAACTCTAAAGTGGCAACCATAGACTGATAACTTTTTAAAGCCAACTGAACATCTTTCAGCTCTTTTAGTCTGGCCTGACTGGCATTTAGTTCAGAAGTATTACTTTCAAACATTTTCAGGCTTTCTGAACGCACAGTTTCGACAAATGAAATGTCAGCCTCTAAAAGAACCAAAAGGTCCAGTTTTTGTTCCTCATTACTTTCAAAACCAAAGTCACTAACCTTTTTCATGACTATATCCACCCATCGACCAGATTCAACATCAGACTTGACCAAATGACCTTGATCTTCACGTGCCATGAAACACATATCCCTAACTTCTTCCTCATCATCAGATGATTCATCAGATTCTTCCCATTTTTCAGTCTTCGCAATCATACAACTATTATTACTTGAGTTGTTTTGAGCCATGAGAGCTATTTGGGCTTTCAGCTTCTTGTACTTAGCCTTGTAGCTATCATCAGATTTCTGAAAAATAGAATGATTAGGGGCAGATTGTGATGATGAAGGCTGACTAGATCTGCATTCCTTCATGAAATGTCCTTTCTTGCCACACTTAAAGCATTCAAGATTAGACTTGTCAATAGAAGCGCTGGAAGCAAATGGTTTGCCAAATCGATTTGATTTGGCCTTAAAACGATTGAACGTTTTACCAGAAATACCAGTTTTTAACATTTCAGAGACCATCTTCTTCATTGAGTCAGAATGATCACTCTCAGAAGATAGTAGAGCAGTCCCATGTGGCTCAGAATACTGAACCATGACTGAACTGGTAGAAGCATGATTTTTGGCATCTTGCTCAGCCACAACTCTCTCAGCTTTGTTCTCTTCAGTGTATCTGAAGGCTCCATATAGGGAAGCAAGAGTGTGACTGTGCAAGGTTTTTCCTTGTCTTAAAACCAAGATCAAGTTTTCCCATTTAGAAGGTAAGATGTCACAAAACTTCTCTAACAAAATTTCTTTGTCTTTAGTTATACCCAGGGCTTTCAATTGATTTACCAGATTAGTAAATCTGATGTATGTTTGGGTTAAAGTTTCACCAGGGATAGCAAAAAAAGACTCATATCTTTTATTTAAAGCAACTTTTCTTGTGACAATAGTCTCAGAGGTGCCTTCAAACTGTGTCATAAGTTCCTCCCACATTAATTTTGAATTTTCAAGTAAAACAAGAGTGGGCATAAGAGTTTCAGGAACAACATACAAGATCATATTTTGTAGCTTGGTATCAAGGTCTACCAGCCTATGATCTTCTTCAGACCAATGATCCTTCTCCTTAGGTGAAACCCTAGGAGTCCCATCGGCATTTCTGACAACAGTGGAGGCATTCATGGGGATAAAGGGTCCTTCTTTAAGAATATCGGTCAAATGTCTTTCAACACCAGCAATATATTTGAGCATGCATGCTTTCCATGTTTGAAAATTTTCATTGTTCCCATCAAACTTGGGAACAGGATTATTTGGAAAGTGTACATGCACATTATGCGATGGTATATTGTTGTTGATGATAGTGTTGGATATATGCACACGGGTTGGCTAAAGGTTTGACCGTGGTGCATTATGATTCAAAGATATGCCCATGACATGAATAATATATATAAAGTCCATTATCCTATTCGGTCACACGCAAAGGCCGATCAATAATCGATTAATGTACCTTTCTAGAGAGATTAATTAATTAGACATTTGTTAAATGGTCTAAATAATTATTCATGAGCTTGTGTTAGTTTAATTGATTAGTTAAATATTTAACTAGTAATTGATTAAACATATTGTTTATAATTTGTGTAAATAAGTGTATTGATTTATATGTATATAAATATACATATTATTTGATAGACAAATATATAAATTGTAAAAATAATGTTGGTGATATAATTTTGGTTTGAGAATGAAAAGCAAGACCAAAATCTATGTAATCATGATTTTATTTTGCTTTATCTCTTATCAAGAAAAGCAATGCATGCATTGGCTATTTTGATATACACTCCAACACTCAAGCTCATATCATTACTCTCTCTCTCTTACCTCCTGATGAAGTGCTCGAATATATGAGAGCAAAAATAAGACACCAAAAGTTCTTACACTTAGTCTCTCTCTTGCTTTTCATATCTCTAGTTCAACTTTTCCATAAAAGGTGTTGAACTATTTAAATACACAAGATTTGTGGTGTTTACTTAAGAGAAAAGAGGGCAGATTTTCCAGGTGTTTGGATAGTTTGGTGGGCAGGAGTTTTGACTTGAAGAAGGTATATTGATCGAGATCGGAACTTTGGGTGTCTCCCCGAGTAGAGAGATTCTAGTTTGAATATTTTCACCTTCATCTAAAGGAAATCTTCAAGGGTATGTTTTCTTGTATTCATTCTCTTGAGCTTTTGTTTGACGAGATGATCCATGGGATAGATTTCGGTTGCTAGAAAATTTTAATATGCTATTGTTATTACCTTGCATGCTTCCGTTGCGCTAGATAGAACCGAAATCCTTCAGTGGTATCAGAGCCACCTCGTTTAAACTCTAGTTTTCTTTGATGATTGCCTAAATTTGCATGTGTTCACAGTTATATATTTTGGGGCTGTTGAAAGAAAAGAAACATATAAAAAAAAAATTAAAAAAAACAAAAAAAAAATCTATATTTTGATAAGGTTGGCGGCTGAGTAGTCAGAGAAAGGATTTTGATGTTTTAGATCTAAATGGTCAAATGTAACTTTTTCTTTTACTCGAACAGCTAGCTGCTTAAGGCAGCAGCGCTACTTCTTTTAATATATTTGTGTCAACTTTAATTACTTTCAAACCCGTATATGATTTTGACACATGAAATTGTAGGCACTCATTTGATGTTATGTTGTTATTGTGATATCGGTAGTAGTATGCCAATGACCCTTGTGTGATGTGATGTTTGATTGTGTATTATTTATTCGGGATGAATGTAATAATAATTAATCAAACGGCTTGCATGTCGTCTTTTCATTTTACCAATGTATTAGTTAACGACAACTTGTGTCGTTCTCTTTCTATGTATTTGTAATAGTATAGAAAGTAGTATAGATTTATTTCTTGTAAAATGTAAAGAGACTTGGAGATTAGCATCTTGGAGATGGAACCATCAAAAGGTGCAAGCAACAAGGGAGTCAAAGAAGGATGGTGATTTTAGTGGGAGCCATTGCTCCTACTTACCATGTCCTTAGCTTGACCTTGTTTTTCCGTGTGGTGGCTCACCGGGAAAACGCATAGGATTTATGGCATACTACCGATATGTTTGTGTGTGATGATTATTTTGTTTTATATATACTTGACTTTGCTATGCTTGCAAGAAAATCGTTTTAAAACATATAAAATAATCACCTATATTGGTTTGTTATAATGGATTAACAAACGCAATATTTTAAATAAATATCAAATTGGTTTGGTTATAATGGATTAACAAACGAAATGAGATATTGGCAAAATTTTAAAATTGTATAAAATGTTTTTGCTATAACAAAACAAAAACCCGTTTTTCAAATGTAAACTTTACGCTATCCACGAGTAGTGCACACATTCGAACCTCTGACTTATTGTGGTTCTCGATAACCCGAGAGTCTTGGGCCGGATCTCACGTGTATCTATCATGGACGGTTTACAATCTGGACTTGTGTTCCGCGGCGAACCCGACACAAGAAAGGATTGGCGTAGGAGGGATTAAACATGCATTGATATAATGGATTATCAATAGAATCCCGCAAGAGTTTAAGAGTTTCATCATGGATGAAATTGGTAATGTAGTGTACCTACCTAAATAGCTTGTAGTTAATGTTCCGCGGCAAACCCGACATTGCTATGAGTAAAATATGGATCTTAACCTTGTTAATTATAATTGTTTTCTTTAAATACTTGGGTAATTATTTTAACAAGGATTAAATATGTCAATTTAACTAATACAATCTAATACTTATATGATAGATGTCTGCTGCAAATGCAAACTCTTCTTCCTCATCTCTTTCTACCTTTTGCCTCAAGGGTCTCCTCGAAAAGGATAAGCTTACCGGCTTGAACTTTATTGACTGGCTTCGCAACCTAAGAATTGTTCTTAGGATGGAAGATAAGATCAAGGCAATAGAGGAACCCCTTCCTGAAGAGCCGCATGCTAGAGCTGCTCAAGCGACAAGGGACGAGTTTGAGAAACGTCGTGCCGAGTCAAATGAGGTTGCTTGCTTAATGTTGGCGACCATGACTCCCGAGCTCCAAAAGGGCTTGGAGAATCTTGGGGCGTACGACATGCTTACACAATTGAAGGACATGTTCCAAGTACAAGCAAAGCAAGAACGATTTGACACTGTCAAAGCTCTCGTTTGTTGCAAGATGACACCGGGCAGTAGTGTGAGTGTCCATGTACTTAAGATGAAAGGGTACATAGACCAATTAGAGCGCCTTGGTTTTCCCATTAGTCAAGAGCTTGCTGCGGATTTTATCCTTAACTCGTTGACTAGTGCGTTTGATTCATTTGTATTGAACTACAACATGAATAACATGGAGAAAACCATAACGGAGCTTCATGGCATGTTGAAGACCACCGAGTCTGACATGGCCAAGACCAAACCTGCTGCCATTGCGGTCTTGACCATCAAGGAAGGAGGGATACGCAAGAAGAAGAAGAATGGACCCAAAGGTAAGGGTAAGGTAAAGGTTGGAATTCCCAACGCCAAACCCAAACCTAAGGGCATAGCCTCTACTTCTTCTCATAAGATCCCACAAGCCAAAGATCCTAAGGAGGCCGAATGTTTCCATTGTGGGGAAATTGGACATTGGAGGCGTACTTGTCCTGTGTATTTGAAAGACCTAAAGGAGCTTCGGGCCAAAGGTGTCGCCGATCTTCAGGTATGTTCATGATTGAACTTAACAATACATCTACTTCTGATTCCTGGGTATTGGACACAGGTTGTGGTACTCACATTTGTACAAATGTGCAGGGACTCACAAGAAGTAAGAAGTTAAGGACCGGAGAGCTTGATCTAATCATGGGGAACAAGAATGTGTCCTGGGTTGAAATGATTGGAGATTACAAGCTTGATTTTGATTCCGGTTTATGTATTGTTTTAAGAAATGTTTGTTACAGTGCCGATATGGCAAGAAACATTATCTCTTTTGATGCTTTGTTTAATGATGGTTTTGATTTTAAGTTTGATAATGGATCAATTCTCGTTTACAAGGATAATGTATTTTATTTTAAGGCTAGTTCTTGTAGAGGCATATTAGAAACCACCGTTAAACCAAGTTATAGTTCAATCAATAACATTGGTTCATCCAAAGATGGTTTGGATAAGTCGTATCTATGGCACTGTCGTTTAGGCCACATAAACAAGAAACGAATTGCTAAACTCCAATCGGACGGTATTTTGGAATCATTTGATGTTGCATCTCATGATGATTGTGAATCTTGTTTGTTGGGCAAAATGACAAAAGCACCTTTCAAAGGAACCTGCGAAAGGGGCAAAGATCTATTGGAATTGGTACACAATGATGTGTGTGGTCCGTTTAGATCGGCTACTAGACACGGTGAACGATACTTCGTCACATTTACTGATGATCTCAGTCGATATGGTTATGTTTATTTAATTAAACATAAGTCTGAAACTTTTGGAGTGTTCAAGACGTACCAAAACGAAGTAGAGAACCAATTGGGCAAGAAGATTAAGATTCTCCGATCTGATAGAGGCGGTGAGTATCTTAATCAAGAGTTTCTCGATCATCTAAGGGGTTGCGGGATTATCTCACAATTAGCTCCTCCAAGGACACCTCAACTTAATGGTGTGTCCGAAAGGAGGAATCGAACATTACTTGATATGGTTCGATCCATGATGAGTCGTGCAATGCTTCCAATCAGTTTCTGGGGTTATGCTTTAGAAACTGCCGCAAGGATCCTTAACCTCCTCCCAACCAAGAAAGTTTCCAAGACACCACATGAAATATGGCATGGCAAACCTGCTTCGTTGTCATATTTAAGAGTCTAGGGTTGCGAAGCTTATGTTCGTCGTGAGACTCAAGATAAGCTCGAACCTAGATCACAAAAGGTGTTCTTTGTAGGTTACCCAGCTGATGGTTTTGGATATTCGTTTTACAACCCTTCAGAGAACAGAGTGTAACACCCCGACTATAGCGGAAACACGAGATGCCACAGAACGACATGGTACAAAAGATTTAAGTAATAAACATCAACATAAAGTTTCAAATGCCATTCAAATTAAAAAGGTAACAAATTCAAGTTGACGTTTAATAATCATTACATAATCAAATCCATAACCAAAAGATCAAATGTTTGCGTTACTAGTCCACATACAACAAGTAACACATCATCCATGAAGCGGTCCAAAAGCTAACTTATTGCCCTAGACCTGAAAAGCATGAGAAAAAGTGTCAACTACGAGAGTTGAGTGAGTTCATAGGATTATGCTAACATCACACATATATTTAATCCAATTCAGTAAGGAATAAGTCATAAATTTCCAAGAATTTCATCATACTGTCCACACCCAAACCGTATGTTCAATCAATAATTTCCATCCATAATATAATAACAATACCTCTGGGTCAATGGTAAGACTACCATGACATAATTCGATGAGTATATGCTTGAGCCACTACTAAGACCGGTTATGTCCCAACAATCAATATATAATGTCCCAAATGATAAGATAATGATAAGCACATGCTGTCAATCACGTGCATAAAGATAACCAAGGGTCGTGCCATGGAGACGCCCATAAATATATAGTAGTTAGAGCACCGCGAGGCCAGACTGGCGATGAAGGTGGCCACCAAGGCAGACCAAACATCCCACCGTTACCTATAATAGTGGATGAGGGGACAAGTCCTAGTTGCGCAACCCTCTAACTACAGGCCTCAAATGAGTTAATAGTAGTGTACAGGGGACCACCGTTTGACAGTACTCAAGCTCATCATACAACATATAACACGTTGAACATACAATATAATTCCCATATCATTATCCTTATTTCAAAGAATCATTTCATAAGAGAAGTCATTTTAATTAATCATGCTTTTCACCCCGCAAGTAAAACATATAAAAGAGTTTGAAAGGGGGCTATGACTCACTTGATTAGAGAGTGAGAGGGGGCTGATCAAATGTGATTCCTCTGTTTAGATTTGTTGCGCCTCAAGCAAGCCTAAACCATAACGTATATAATCGCGGCGTAAGTTCGCGTGACATGAACTAGTGAGCTAGATCATGAGATGTATACTAGTAGACTTGCCCATCTTTGGTTGTTATTAGATTATGGAATTTAAGTGCATTATGATGTTCTTATTGTTTGGGTATAAGAGATTTGGTGGTAAGAGTCGTTTTCTCATTATACGTTTTTGTACGTTTATTGGAATTTCGGTAGTTTGGCTTGGATTTATATGATTTCCATTGCATACTTTGCTTAGTAATGATATTTGACATTAGTGGTCTCATAATATAATAACAATACCTCTGGGTCAATGGTAAGACTACCATGACATAATTCGATGAGTATATGCTTGAGCCACTACTAAGACCGGTTATGTCCCAACAATCAATATATAATGTCCCAAATGATAAGATAATGATAAGCACATGCTGTCAATCACGTGCATAAAGATAACCAAGGGTCGTGCCATGGAGACGCCCATAAATATATAGTAGTTAGAGCACCGCGAGGCCAGACTGGCGATGAAGGTGGCCACCAAGGCAGACCAAACATCCCACCGTTACCTATAATAGTGGATGAGGGGACAAGTCCTAGTTGCGCAACCCTCTAACTACAGGCCTCAAATGAGTTAATAGTAGTGTACAGGGGACCACCGTTTGACAGTACTCAAGCTCATCATACAACATATAACACGTTGAACATACAATATAATTCCCATATCATTATCCTTATTTCAAAGAATCATTTCATAAGAGAAAGTCATTTTAATTAATCATGCTTTTCACCCCGCAAGTAAAACATATAAAAGAGTTTGAAAGGGGGCTATGACTCACTTGATTAGAGAGTGAGAGGGGGCTGATCAAATGTGATTCCTCTGTTTAGATTTGTTGCGCCTCAAGCAAGCCTAAACCATAACGTATATAATCGCGGCGTAAGTTCGCGTGACATGAACTAGTGAGCTAGATCATGAGATGTATACTAGTAGACTTGCCCATCTTTGGTTGTTATTAGATTATGGAATTTAAGTGCATTATGATGTTCTTATTGTTTGGGTATAAGAGATTTGGTGGTAAGAGTCGTTTTCTCATTATACGTTTTTGTACGTTTATTGGAATTTCGGTAGTTTGGCTTGGATTTATATGATTTCCATTGCACACTTTGCTTAGTAATGATATTTGACATTAGTGGTCTCATAATATAAATATTTTAAGTATATTTTCTGGTTTGTAAATATATATTTAATTTAATAATATTTAATTATTTATTTCCAAATTATGTAACACATGTCTCTTGTCTTTTGACTATTTTTCCCCAGTAGGTTTTAATTATTTTTATCAATGGTTAAGTTGATTTAACTTCATTCTTGATTTACATAATTTATTTATGGATTTTTATGTCTTTTAATTACTATTTAAATTCAATAATTCATGAAAATTCATAGAAATCACCACTAAACATTTTGGCCAAAAATCTCAGGCCTTTTAGGCAACTTTTATCCATACAAAATCATATCAATTCAACCTCTCTTGTGTCTTGCTCATTTTGAGGGTTTTATGATTAAAAATCGTTTACCGAAATAGTGATTTTAGCCTCATTTCTTGAGCAATTAAAGTGCTTCAAAATGGATTTTCATTCTTGTTTCATTATTTCCAGAAAGTTCATCATATTTTGATGTCCAAAATCGTGAGAGTGGTGGTGGTGTGATATGTGCAATTTAGTGCTTTCGGTTAGTAATTATTTGACCCGAAAAGGTGATTTTTGAGCTTATTGTTGTCATGGACCAATAGATCTGAGTTTTGTGCTTTTATTCCAACATTTTTCCAGTAGGTTTATCATATTTTTTTGGTCATAAGATTATGGTGCATGTGTGTGCTCAAAATGCATTTTTGCGTGTTTTCGGTTTGTGATTTCTAGCTTATTTTAACATACTTTGATTCAATCTTTATACCTTTGATATTTTACCAATTTTTCCAGAATATTAACATTCATATTAACATATTTTTCACTTATAACAAGTCCATATCCATCTCATAATCCAACAAAAGATCCAACTTTCTTAAATCTAGCATATATGCATTCGAATCAACACTTTTTACTATCAACTTTTATAGATCTAACTTTCAACAATACAAAAACATCTTTTATATGAAAAATCTCAGAATATACTCTTCAAAAATATACAAAAACATATAGATCTATCAACAAGAAAGTTACTTTAAAAGCTACGAATCTATAACCACACTTTTGGGTCTTGTATGATGTCCTATATATATATATATGTCATGTATATGTATATGTATGGATATATTTTTGTATTTTTGATTTGTTACACAAGCCTTTAGTTGTAAACTTGTATTTATTTTAAGCATATATATACCTTCTTATTGTTACTTAAGCACTTTTACGTACATTTTAGTTTATAGACATACTTTGAGATGGAAATCTTAATTCTCACATTATATTTACTTACATTGGTTTGATGATTGATTTGTTGGACAATTATAAGGGTTTTTGATGGTTATCTCAACTTGTGAGACTTACATTATTATTTAGATAATCCGATTGATCATAAACAAATTTTTGTTCAATGGTACTTTATAATTCATATTTAGAATTGAACAATAGCTTTAGATTGCTAATTTAGGGGCATTATCTACTAGCTTTAAGTATAACTATGGCTTGCGAGATCATAGACAACATAACTAGCTCATATATAATATTTAAAAGTAGGGTTGTTACACAGAGTCTTTGTGTCTCGAAGAGGAGTGTTCCTTGAAAGGAACATCATGTCCAAAGATGTTAGTGGGAGCCCTATTGATCTTGAAGAGATTCAAGAACCAATTGACATGGAAACCGATGTTGGCCCTAGTTCTCTTCCAGAGGTCGACGAACCTGTTGTTGAAGAGGAAGCTGACATACAGCCACCACCTGTACGCAGGTCTGATAGAGAGCGACGTGCACCCGAAAGACTTGATTTAAACATATCTATGGGTGACGAAGCGCATATGGATTCTGACGAACCTATCTCTTATCAGGAAGCCATGGCAGGACCTGAGTCTGCTAAATGGCAGGAGGCTATGGACAGTGAGATCCAATCCATGCACGATAACCAAGTCTGGAGCTTGGTTGATCATACACCAGGGATTGAACCCGTTGGGTGTAAGTGGGTCTTCAAGAAGAAGACTGACATGGATGGGAATGTACACACATTCAAAGCCAGACTGGTGGCTAAGGGTTACACGCAACGATATGGTGTAGACTATGATGAAACCTTTTCACCAGTGGCCATGTTGAAATCCATTAGAATACTAATTGCCATAGCTGCATTTTATGACTATGAGATATGGAAAATGGATGTTAAAACTGCTTTCCTAAATGGCAAGCTAACTAAGGATGTGTTTATGACACAACCTGAGGGTTTTGTACATCCTAAGTATCCTAATAGTGTGTGCAAGCTTCATAAGTCCATTTATGGGCTTAAACAAGCTTCTCGTAGTTGGAATCTTTGTTTTGATGAGAAAATCAAAGAATTTGGTTTTATCAGAAGCGAAGATGAACCTTGTGTCTATGTCAGGTCGAGTGGGAGCGTTGTAGTCTTCCTAGTCTTGTATGTCGATGACATATTACTCATGGGAAATGATATCCCGACATTGAAAGATGTCAAAGCTTGGCTAGGGAAATGTTTCTCCATGAAAGACTTAGGAGATGCAGTGTATATTTTGGGAATAAAGATCTACCGTGATAGATCTAGGAGACTAATTGGACTAAGCCAAAGTACATACATAGATAAGATACTAAAGAAATTTAGTATGCAAGACTCTAAGAAGGGTGTGTTCCTATGAACCCTGGCATACCATTGAGAAAGTCTCAATGTCCTACTTCTGATGGAGAAGTGACCAAGATGAGTCGTATCCCATATGCTTCGTCTATAGGATCGATCATGTATGCCATGATATGTACTAGGCCTGACGTGTCGTATGCTTTAAGCATGACTAGTCGTTATCAGGCAAATCCTGGCGAGGCACACTGGATAGCAGTCAAGAACATTCTGAAATATCTTAGGAGGACTAAAGAGATGTTCTTGGTCTATGGAGGGGAAGACGTGTTGAGTGTCAAAGGATACTCAGACGCTAGCTTCCAATCGGATAGAGATGATTGCTCTTCACAATCTGGGTTTGTGTTCACTCTCAATGGGGGCGCAGTTACTTGGAGAAGCTCCAAGCAAAGCACCATTGCGGATTTCGACGACAGAGTCGGAGTATATAGCGGTCTGCGAGGCAGCTAAAGAAGCCATGTGGATTAAGAAATTCGTCGGGGATCTAGGTGTAGTTCCTACCATCCTTAATCCCACTGAGATTTTCTGTGATAATATGAGTGCGGTTGTCTTGGCACAAGAACCGAGGTCTCAAAAGCGCACAAGGCACATACTCCGAAAGTATCACTATGTTCGTCAAGTTGTTGCCGATAAGGACATTGTCATTAGTAGGGTCGACACAAGTGAAAACTTGGCCGATCCATTTACCAAAGCTCTACCTCAAGCCAAACATGAGGCTCATAGTAGATCTATTGGAATTCGTAATATTGATGATTTAGTTTAATTGTATTAAGTATGTTAATTTGACACTTAGAACATTATGTAATAGTTTATTGCAATTGATTTGATGATTTTATATGGAGATTATAAAATACGCATGATGCGATCATTTCATTGCATATTACTATGTTCTATTTTGCATGTTTTAAACTCCATTGAATATTAATTCATAAATTTCCACAGTCGGTCATTCTCTAATGGAGAGAGATATGAATTAAGGTTGCTATGAAGTGTAGTATATAGATTTATATGACACTACATTCATGAGGAACTTGATAATGGATTCAAGGTTCTGGAGTGACCACACTTAGGAATTACTTCATGGTTTATGTCACAAAGTAATTCTAAGATGGCGACACTTTTATCCTAAAGTGGAGATATGTGAGAATCTTGACACATCTAGTGTCATGCTTTGACCTACATCTAACGCAGTGCGTAAATGACAGTCATAAGGGTGTGGATTGGGTATGGCATGAAATGTGGTAGATGTCTACATAGTCGAAACAATTGTTCCTTCTTCCTTAAGCAAGTTGAAACGATATCTATGGGCCCCTCGTTGATTTGTGCTGATAATAAATGCATGGCCGTGCTAATACTGAATCATGATGATTGCAGTCTATTTTGATCACTACAAATCTATATCGAGAAACATAATCTTGAACGATTGTGATTGACATTAACCATGTCACAAGTTCAAATTGGATATCTAGAACAAAGGATAAATGTTGAAAGAAAACCAATAGGAGTATAACAATAATGATGCATTGGTTATACTAGGTATGTCACTCAGACACACCTATATTATCATGTCTGTGCAAGTGGGAGTCTGTTGGATATATGCACACGGGTTGGCTAAAGGTTTGACCGTGGTGCATTATAATTCAAAGATATGCCCATGACATGAATAATATATATAAAGTCCATTATCCTATTCGGTCACACGCAAAGGCCGATCAATAATCGATTAATGTACCTTTCTAGAGAGATTAATTAATTAGACATTTGTTAAATGGTCTAAATAATTATTCATGAGCTTGTGTTAGTTTAATTGATTAGTTAAATATTTAACTAGTAATTGATTAAACATATTGTTTATAATTTGTGTAAATAAGTGTATTGATTTATATGTATATAAATATACATATTATTTGATAGACAAATATATAAATTGTAAAAATAATGTTGGTGATATAATTTTGGTTTGAGAATGAAAAGCAAGACCAAAATCTATGTAATCATGATTTTATTTTGCTTTATCTCTTATCAAGAAAAGCAATGCATGCATTGGCTATTTTGATATACACTCCAACACTCAAGCTCATATCATTACTCTCTCTCTCTTACCTCCTGATGAAGTGCTCGAATATATGAGAGCAAAAATAAGACACCAAAAGTTCTTACACTTAGTCTCTCTCTTGCTTTTCATATCTCTAGTTCAACTTTTCCATAAAAGGTGTTGAACTATTTAAATACACAAGATTTGTGGTGTTTACTTAAAAGAAAAGAGGGCAGATTTTCCAGGTGTTTGGATAGTTTGGTGGGCAGGAGTTTTGACTTGAAGAAGGTATATTGATCGAGATCGGAACTTTGGGTGTCTCCCCGAGTAGAGAGATTCTAGTTTGAATATTTTCACCTTCATCTAAAGGAAATCTTCAAGGGTATGTTTTCTTGTATTCATTCTCTTGAGCTTTTGTTTGACGAGATGATCCATGGGATAGATTTCGGTTGCTAGAAAATTTTAATATGCTATTGTTATTACCTTGCATGCTTCCGTTGCGCTAGATAGAACCGAAATCCTTCAGATAGGGGGTGGAGTAGGTGGAGTAGGAGCATTAGCATTAGGGTCAGGGCCTGTATTGAATGCTTGGTCAACCATCTTTGCAGATCAAAGGTTAATGAATTAATATAATTCAACCTTGCTGCTCTGATACCAATTGTGAGTCCCAAATATAGATGGTTAATACCCGACTGGCAAGTAGTTCTAACTGGAAGTTGACCAGTTTAGAATACGATCCAGATATGGATAGACAATAAGGCAAAGATACTGAATGTAAATGCAAGAAACAAAAAGGGCTGAAACTATATAAGTAATATGTATATTTCAAGTATGTAGCATTGAGACACGATGTACTTTTCAATGTATTTGATTTATTGATATAAACAAATACAAAGGTTGTTGCGGAACAAAGATAAACACCCAAGTGTAAATATCTAAACAACCTAGAAATACAAGTGATCTAATAACTTGGAAATACTCGTAAGGATTACTTAGAGTATATCTCACAAGTTGCAATGCTAAAGTTTCAAGCCCTTTGCAAGTTGTGAGAAGACTTATATTTATAGACCAAGTCCATGATGACGTGGACCAGATCGTACAAATATGGTTAGGAGCATTTAAGGAATTAAAGCTAATTCCTTACATGCGTACTTTTAAGGTTTAAGTATATAAGTCAATTGATGTGACTTATCATACCTTATTCCCAACCTTTACTTTACCTTGTACTTTTATTAATAGTTAAATCTATTAACTGGGTAAAGATATGTAAAGTAAAAAGTCTTCCTCGTAATCAGTGTAAAAGTGTGTAAGTACTTTTACACTGAGATGCTTCAGTATTCGATCAGGTAGAATCAGCTTCTGAGCTCCACATCTGAACTGATTCTCTTTCTTCAGACTTCGGTCTTTGACTTCATTCTGAACGGTATTCTGATACGTTGATCTGAACTGAAGTGAAGCTTCAGTGAATTAATTCTGAACGACTTCAGAATTCTGTACAAGTATTCTTCACTGAGCTTCAGCTATTTCTGAACAAATTATACTTGGTCGATTTTCGACCTAACAGAAACCACACCAATCAATCTTTTTGATATTTGTGTCTTCACATATTCGATCAATAATTGCTCTTAGAAGAGGCACAGTACAAGCACCGGTTTTGTCGCTAGAAATCATTGTTATTATGAATAACATCAAAAAATTGCATTTGAAAAGCAAACCCGTATCGTCAGAATTTCTCATAACATCAGACAAATGATTTGTCCGAATGGACACCACATTAAACTGAGATTTCCACTGACTACTAAAAGATTCTTCATCCTCTTTGCACTCTTTTATAGGCAAAGAGAGCAAATCAATGTCTCCCATAGGAATCCCCAGTATGTCATGTACAGACTTGCGGTTGATTTGAATTGATTCAGAAGAAAGGTTAATCACAAAAGACTCAACATCAAGATTATCAACAACAAAAAATCCCAACAAACCAGAAAGTTCATCTGTTGTCATCCCAATAAAGCTTCCAAAACCCATGTCTCGCAAAACTTCTTTCTGTGTTTCTTTAAGAAGATTGATAACGTTGAACAACGCATTCGGTGTGTTTCTAATCCTAACAGATGATTGAACATGATTACTTTTTCCCAAATTTTTTTTGTCCTTTACTGACTTTTTAACTGTTTTGTCGGTTTTTTGTTTCTTTAAAGGCTTATGTTTATCCTTTGCAACCTTTTGTCTTCCACGTTTCTTAGACTTCATTACATTGCAAGCAGCCTCTTCTAAATAATATTGATTCTCCAAATGGTCATGGGTATCAAATTCAAAAATCTTAGCAGACTTTTTAAAAGTCGTTTCAGAATTTTCAGCGCAAATTAAAGCATTTGAAAAGGTCTTCTTAGCAGATTTGGATTTCATTTGCAGTTTTGTTTTTTTGCTCTATAATTTCAAAAACAAATGCATAACAGGGATTAATAAAATAATAATTAGAAAAAACACAAATGTATTCATCCCAAAAAAGCCCAAGCTAAGTCTAACATGGTAAACATTAATAAACTCAAAAAACTGGAAACTGATTCAGTTTGGAAAAAAAATACAGATAATCTACACAAATGTAGGGTGACCAAGAAAGCAGAAGCTGACTATAACAAAGCTAATAAAAAACAACTCAAAAATTTAAAATGATTCAGCTTGGAATAAATTAAAGGAATTCAAGTTGACTCAATCCTAATCTGAATCAAGTATAACTTAGACTAAATCTAAGTTGATAAGCATAACCCATAGTTTCAAACATGTAAACGTGTTATATAAAATTTGTCAGGGCAGCATTCTGAAAAAAAATATCATACCTTCACACAAATCTACTCACAAATCTACACAATGTGTATTTTCACCAAACAAAACAGGAGCTACCTGTAACAAGACAACTAATAAAATAACACACTCATAATCTACACAAAAAATGTAGTGTGACCAGCAAAAACCCGAAGCTAACTGTAACAAGACAACTAATAATAACTTAAAAACTGAAACTGATTCACCTTAAAACAATTGACACATATTTCTTCACAAAATGTATTGTGTCCAAAAAAGAATCCCAAGCTAACTGTAACAACCTAAGCAATAATATTTCAAATCTGAAACTGATTTAGCTTCATATAATCCAAAAAGTTTTTATTGTAAAACTTCATAATAATTGATATTTTACATGTAGCTACACATAAAAAGATACACAAATGTAGTTCGTCCAAACAAAAGTCAAAACTAAAGTGTATTAAACTAATGAAAAGTTTAACTTATAAACCTTCATGATAAATACTATATTAAATTTAAGTACACATAATCTACACAAAAGATGTAGTTGTCCAAAATAAAATGCTAGCTTAACTGTAAAAAATTAACTAAAAATAACACAAAATTGAAACTGATTCAGTAATACGCCGAATCTGACTCAGCTTCACAGTATATACACATAATCTACACAAAAATGTAGTGTCACCAAAAAAAGACCAAACTAACTGTAACAAGCTAACAAAAATGAAACTAACTCAGCTTCACACTATCTAGACATAATCTACACAAATGTAGTGTGACCAAAAAAAGAGCAAGCTACCTGTAACAAGCTAACAAAAAATGAAACTAACTCAGCTTCACACTATGTAGACATAATCTACACAAATGTAGTGTGACCAAAAAAAGAGCAAACTAACTATAACAAGCTAAGCAAAAAATGAAACTGAGTCAGCCTCACATTATCTACACATAATCTACACAAAATGTAGTGTGACCAAAAAAGACCAAGCTAACTGTAACAACCTAATCAAAAACGAAGCTGACTCAGCTTCAGTGTATACAACATCTTAATAAATTATTTTTTACAGCTAAATGCACATAATCTACAGAAGAAGTAGTGTTTGCGTAAAATTCCAAGCTAACTATAACAAACTAATAAAAAAAAATTAGAAAAAAAAAACAGACACACAATTAAAATACAAATGTTCTCTAAATACACAGCGTCAGATTAAAATGAATTAGGTAATTTAAAAATTATTATATAAAAAATACAATAAAATATAGAAATAAAACATACCAGTATGCATAAAATTGCTTTCTGAAGAAGTTGAGTTTTTAATTGAAACCCTAATTTATCAAAAGGTGGAAATTAAAAAATATGAAGGAAGACGTAATGGTAACAATATTTCGAAATACTGATTTTTAATCTCCATTTTACATAATGAAACCCTAATTTAGAGATATAGAAAGGAAGGGTGGGGGAGAAGTAGAGATGTTTATGATGAGAGAAATATGATCTTTTTATTTTTATATCTGGTTGTGAATAAAAATTTCAAAATTAGATAAATAAGAGGGATCGAATTTGTAACTATAAATAGTCCGTATCTTTAAATGAAACTAATTGTTTCCTATAAAAATTCATTTATAATTTAAAAATCATTTAATAAAACTCCCTTTTTCCTAAAATAGCGAGATAGATCACCAACCATACACATTAAAAAAAATAAAATAATAAAAACAATTTTTTTTAGAGAAAATATGAATCAACTGAAGAAGAAATGTTATCTTTCGGAATTGATGATGCGGAATTAAATGATGATCAAAATCTACAAGGAAATCTCGAAATTGAATTAGGTAATTTTTTTTTAATATAATCTGAAAGATTTATTAATTTTATAATCAGTTTGTAGTTAGGTTTTGTAATCAGCTAAATTGAATTACGTAAATAGTTTTGTAGTTATCTTTTGTAATCACATTTTGTATATTAGCTTGTAACAACTTGTAAATTTTGGAATTAATCAAATTCTCATATGAAATTTGATATATTTAGATAATTCTCATATGTATATTTTCGACAAATTTATAAATTTTAATATTTGCAGTTAGAAATTCAAAAAAGAATGAGATAGATGAACAAAGATATACAAGACTCTCTGTCAATTTCAATTTTTTAGAAGATAATTCAAAGAAGAATACTGAAGAAACAGTGAAGAATAATTCATCTGTATTAGTGTGTAGGCAAGTTCCTTTTAAACTTGTCCCCAAAAAGATTCCAAGAAGCAGACTCTGTATTTCCAGATGAAAAGACAGAAAAGACGGTAATAACTCATTTTATACATATGCGCAATTTACATGATTACAAAAAAAAATTGTACTAAATTTGTTTTAATACTTTTTTGATTGTTTAGGCCTTTAATACTAGGATTGAGAAACTATATAATGGAGTATTAGAAAGTTCCAAACAGTTATTTTCAACAATGAGAACGGGATTCAAAAAATTCCATAATGATGGAGAGGTTCTTAAAGAAATTAACAAATTGAAAGAAAAATGGCTTGACTTCATTGATGTGCAAAAGATAAAAATAGAACATGCATTGGCAGACGATGAAGATGATGAAATGTGTAATGAAGAAGTTGATCTCAACAAAGATTCTGCAGAAATGTGTGTTGATGATGAAGGATGTATGTATGATGATCAAAGACATGTTGATGATGCGGATGTTGATGTGAAGTTTGATGAAGGTAGTTCTTCGCTAACATAGTCACAAGTAGATAAAGTTTCTAAGTTTTTTTCACAAAAAATGAACAATTCGAAATTTTATAAAGCATTGGATAAAGATGTTGATGCTAACAGTCAGTCATCAGAAATGTGTGATGAAGGAATGCATATTGAAGCATGCATCGATGACATTCAGCCAATGGATGAAGTTGTGATCGATGCAGTGAAGAATAACAAATTTCAGCTCTCATATTCACCTACAGACTATGAATTTATTAAGCTTGCTGAAATAGTTTCTCAAGAAATGAAAAATTCAAAATTTGGCCAATTGCAGAATAAACATGTTCTGATGTCAAATAATAAGCCAGCAGCACCCACTGAGTGGTTTGAAGATGAGGCAGTATGGGAAGATTTAGCAAATGTGTCTGAGGAGTTTATTAGGAAAAGAACAGAAAACATCAAGAAGCAGTCTGAGGAAATTATTAGGATAAGGAAAGAAATTGTTTATAATAACGGTGTGATGATTTTCAAAGTTAATGCTCTCGATGAATTGAAGAACAGTGTTGATGAAATAATAAAAAATTCGTTTCAGAGTTTACCGTTCTTGAATGATATGGAAATAGAGTTTTCAAGAAAAATGTCAAATAACGAGCTGTTCAACTTGTGTACTGGAATGGAAAAGAAGGAAGAGTTGGTAACAATTCAGAATCACTGTATGACAACATTGCCAAGTATAGAATGGAAAATTACTCGAGTGTGTGAAATTAATGAAGAATCTAAGGTTGTTGATCAAAATGAATCTAAGGTTGCAAATTTTGAGATAAAAGAACGTCCAATGATTACATCAATTTTGAAAAAGTTGCAGCTTCCAGCCAAAAGACCTGCCAATGATGATTTAACTGCAATACAAGTTGATGTTGGAAATTGTAAAAGAGAAAGGAGACCTTCTGATGCAATGAAATCTCCATGGCAAAACAGGGTGCCTGAATTAAAAACAGAGACAACCGGTGAAGAATCGAGACTTTCAAAAGCATTTTTTGCTGCTTACTTACCTGAACAGTAAGTAACCATCAAGTTTGTTATATTTGTGAGTCCCAAATATAGATGGCTTAAATACCCGACTGGCAAGTAATTCTAACTGGAAGATGACCAGTTCAGAATACGATCCAGATATGGATGAACAATACAATAGAGGTACTGAAAGTAAATGCAAGAAACAATAAGGGCTGAAACTATATAAATAATATGTATAGATCAAGTATGTAGCATTGAGACACAATGTATTTTTCAAGGTATTTGATTTATTGATATATAAACAAATACAAAGGTTGTTGCGGAACAAAGATAAACACTCAAGTGTAAATATCTAAACAACCTAGAAATACAAGTGATCTAATAACTTGGAAATACTCGTAAGGATTACTTAGAGTATATCTCACAAGTTGCAATGCAAAGGTTTCAAGCCATTTGCAAGTTGTGAGAAGACTCATATTTATAGACTAAGTCCATGATGACGTGGACCAGATCGTACAAATATGGTTGGGTGTATTTAAGGAATTAAAGCTAATTCCTTACATGTGCTTTTAAGGTTTAGGTATATAAGTCGTTGATGTGACTTATCAAACCTTATTCCCAACCTTTACTTTACTTTGTACTTTAATTAATAGTTAATTCTATTAATCGGGTAAAGATATGTAAAGTAAAAAGTCTTCCTCGTAATCAGTGTAAAAGTGTGTAAGTACTTTTACACTGAGATGCTTCAGTCTTCGATCAGGTAGAATCAGTTTCTGAGCTCCACATCTGAACTGATTCTCATTCTTCAGACTTCAGTCTTTGACTTCATTCTGAATGGTTTTCTGATACGTTGATCTGAACTGAAGTGAAGCTTCAGTGAACAAATTCTGAGCGACCTCAGAATTCTATACAAGTATTCTTCACTGAGCTTCAGCTATTTCTAAACAAATTATACTTGGTCGATTTTTGACCTAACAAATTCCCCCTATTTGTTCTGAAATTGTGCATGCATCTCAGACTTCTATCTATACATGTTTGTAAGTCTGAAATGCAAGTTTTTGTTTAAGTTGTAAAAATTTTCTAAATACATCTTATAGATCATTGATGTATCAGAATTTTACTTGTGGTTTTTCTAACTTAAACCTATCATCTACTTATAAGCTACAAAATGTAACATATATATACAAACTGAAGTGTTTGTTACATTTGTAAATATTTATACAAGTACATGATATTCTGAAAAAGAAACTACTTCTTAGCAGGCCTTGAACCAGAAGGTGCTTCAGTAGGTTTCCTCTTCAGTGGAGAATGATCCTTCTTTCCAAACAATCTGCCTTCAATCTCTACCTTGGCCTGCATCTTTTGTTGTATTCTTGATAACCATGCACCAATCAAAGCAGATTTCGGCTTCCCCCTTAGTATTTGGATCATCTCCCTATGCTCAGAAATCCCAAACTCGTGCACTGAAACTTGATTATACTCTTCAGCTGCTCTACCTTCTCTTTTTATCATCAAATCAAAAAGCTTCAATCCATCAGCTTTTGTTACCTCCATATCAACTATTTTAGCTGGATGAGATCGATGCTTTAGATAATGCTCATATTGATCCTTCTCATGCTTTCTTTGGAGCTCAATAGCATCATCAGACATTGGTTTGAAGGTGGAGAGATCAGCATCACGAATATTTTTTCTTGATGATCTTGGTCCAGTCACTTTGGGTTTAATGGGTGGCCTTGTCAATTCTTTTTCCACCTTCAGAACTCCAGCCAGAATTTCCTTCTTTTTAATTGCCATCTCTTTCTCTCTGTTTTTCACCAAGTCCTCAATGGACATCTTGAATGTGAGATGGTCCAGCTTTTGTTCTAAGGGAGAATAATTCACCCCATATTCATACTCGAGCATATCAACAACAGCCTTCTGCACTCTTGAATCATTTTTAATTTTCAGATATCTTTCAAGTGAAAGACCAAGAGCTGCAGCATCAACATGATCAAGGGTTCCCATTTTCTAATGTTGAACCCTTTCTCTTTCCTTATTTTCTCCCCACATAATAAATTGATTAGAAACTTGCTTTTGCAAAGTCTCTAATTTCTTGCTATCAGCATTCAGATCATGAATGGGATAACCTTGTTCATCAATATTCTCACCAACCACCAAACCAGAACCTTTTGCATCTTCCTTTGTTGGTTCTTCCACCACTTGGGTCTTGCCCTTATCTTTCTTAGCAGGTTCAGAAGCTTGCATTTCAGATTTCTGAACCTGTTCCCCCTGAACTGAGGCACTACCAGATGGTACCTCAACTTGCTTCTTGGTTGCTTCGATTAATTCCTGAGTACTTGAGAGCAGACCAATAGGCACATTTCCCCCTTTGGGGACCTCAGAAGGCATTTTTGCATAAACATTAATCGCCGTCTGAATGGCCTTCAGAGGTTCCCAACTCTGCTGCAGAAGGCAATCAGAAATGCCTTTTGCCATGGTAGAGAACTGAGCCCTTAACCTGAATGATGAGTTAAGGTTCAGATTCTCTTTTTCATTTAATTCTTTCAGCAATTTCCTATCTTCTTCAGAGAATGAAGGAGGAGGAGGAGGAGCAGCACCAACATTTTCCTTCTTAAGTAGGGTCAGAATTTCATCTAACTGCTTGGACTGGCCTTTAACAACTTCTTCGAGAGTAGACACAGATTTCTGAACTTCTGCAACAGCTTGATCTACCTTCTCGGAAGTGTCTGCAGTAAGTTCTAAGACCATCCTTCTGACCCCATCTTCAACCTTTTCAGCCACTGAAGCTGAAATCTGATCAACAAGAGTCTGAGAGATTTCAGACTTCAGCTTCTCAATCACATTATTACCAACAGCAGACCCAAGTTCTTTCTCATTGACACTTGGTCTTTTTACAAACTCATTCACCTCCTTCCCGACTGCCAGAACTTCTTGTTTTAGCAATTCAATACCAGATGTCAAGTTTGCAACTACTGAAGCTTGCACATCTCTTTTGGCCAGTCTGAAGGCTTCCCTGATAGCTATACTGATCTTATTGCATGAATGCACCAGCTCATTTAGCTTCCCACCTACCAGTCCCTCATTTCCAGCAACCTTGGTGAACTCAGTTCCAAGAAACATCTGAGCACCCTTCATTTTAGCGATGGAACTGGTATTGGCAGTTAGAGATTTGGTTAAGTCCTCCACCTTGATAAGTAGGCTTTGGACTTCGGCATTTTGTTTCTCTAACTGTGCTTCTACACTCAAAGGAGGAGGTGGCTGTGCAGAAACAGAAGCAACAAAGGGAATTCTACCAAGCCCATCCAATGCCTTTTCCAACTGCATTTCAGTTGGACTCTCAGATTCAGTAGTAGAGTCCAACTCTTTCTCAATTTCAATATCATAGTTGGTGGGCCTTGGCACTTTGTGAATTTGGGGATGTAAGTGTTGGAGTTGTGGAAAAAATGGATGTTGATGTGAAGTTTCTGGTTGGCGATATGGTTGTTCAATATTTTGGATTTCTGGGGGAGGTTGGACGTTTGCGAGGCTGAAGGTTGGCTCAGAATCAGAAGACTGATTCTCCTCCAGTAGACCCTCGTCAAACTCAAAGTCAGCAAAGGAATCGAGATTCCCTTGAGGTGGCTCATCTTCATCCCAGAGGTCAGTCGTAACTGCAGTCTGATCAGATATGTCCTGGTTCAGATCACTGGTACCTGAACCAGCTTCTGGTTCAACAACTGCTGCTGCAGATGCATCGTCACCAGATTTATTGGTTGGCTCAGCTATAGCTTCATCGCCAGAGACAGTAGACACGGGGATTGCCTTAATGATTCTCGTACCGTCAACAAGAATCACTTCATCGGCCGTAGAGTCTGGAATCTCAGTCTCAGGTGGTGTCTCACCAAAGACTTCATCAATTCGTGCTGCAGAAGAGTGTGAGATTTGTGAAGTTTCAGGGGGTGCGCGTGCAGACACGGACTCTATTGTGTGCTGGGCGGACACACTAATATTTTCTTCACCATCTCCCCCTAAAGAAGTTTTGGAGATGGTTGCTTGTGGGTTTCCCTTTAGACTCGATTCCTCTGGTTCTTGTTGGGAAGATCCAGAGGGGTTTGCTTCGGTACTAGTGTCCTGGGCTGTGAGGACTTCTTAAATTTACGTCGTTTTAAAACGCCCTTTGGAGATCCTGAGGGATCTTTTGGGAGATCCTCAGGTTGGTCAGTGGATGAGGGAGGTGGTGGTTGGGTAGAAGAAGTTGCTGGGGGTTTAAACAACTTCAACATTTTACCACCAGGTGCACCAATGGGTCTCGCATTCTTTTGCGACCCGCTCGGTGACCTTTCTGAGCCAGCCGGTCGTGCTGTTTCAGTTTTAGAAATTACCTGAAGCATTGCAGCGGAGAGTTCTGGTTCTGGATCTGAAGTAGAAAGCTTTGATAGATCCCTGCAGAACTCTGTCGCCGAAGATTCAAGCCCCTCAAAGTGATACGCATCTCCAAGCATGCTTATGAAGCAAACGCTCAGAAATCTAGGGAATGAGATATGTGGACTACTTTTCCCTTTTAATTTTGCTACCAGCTGAGAGAAAAGTATCTCAGCAAAGTCCACCTCAATCCCATGCCACAAGTAGTACCCTATTTCTACTTGTGTCAAGGAAATCTGGTCCAAGCCACCATAATTTCCTCCAAGGCACTCGACAATCTGAGTCCAAAAATATTTCTAACTGTTTCCAAATCCAGACAAAAAGATGTGTCCAGATGTTCTCAGATTGCCATCTGCATCAACCATGTCATTATGACCAGTGGCCAGCAGAACTTCCCTGAAATTAATCCCTTTGAGCCTTTTAGCATAGGCTGAAGAGGAGAAGGTAGTTCAAATGAAGGGCCTCCCGAAACCCATCAAGTGAAAGGATATACTGCTTTGTGCCTTCATGTAAAGAAAAAGCAATGGACTTTTCATCCTTGCTAAGAGTAGAAGTATACCAGAATTCAAGTAAGTATCGATGATACATTACCTGAGGATCAGCAGTCAAGGCGTAATGGAGAGGGGATTGTTCAAGAAATGTATTTATCCTCCCCATTAAATTTTTGCCTTTGGCATTCAGTGCGGCCATAAAATTATTCATATTGAATCTAAGGGTTGACGCATCGAACCCTTGTGGCCATTGAGCACTGGCCTTGACTGCCTTAGATGGTTTATATTCGAAAGCAATTAAAGATTTGACTACTTTAGCCATTATATCTGCAAGGGAAAACTGAAAGTGAAAGATGAATTTAGGGTTTTGAAGTTATGAAGGAATGAGAAGTAGAGAGAGATGATGATTGGGAGTAAATGTAAGGAGAAGTAAATGAAGGAATTGTTTTGGAAAGGGTATTTATATTTATGATGGAATACAAAAGGTTTTTCCAAATAAATAAAATAAAATGATTTTTGAAATTTAAACCCAAAAATGAAATATTATTAAAATGAAATCAGTTTTGATCGGGTTTGAAGTCCGAAAATAATTTTTGGTACACGTCCGCATTTAATGCAACGACGGCTATGACCCCACATTTTCACAAAACTTTTCAACACTTTTAAGAAAGAGTGATCATTACTTTCCTTTTACGGCGCCACTTGTGTGCCACGTCAGCCAAAAACATCATTAGTTAAACGTTAAACAGTAACCTTCACGTGTTCACTCAAAGACCAAGTATCAAAATACATTATAAAGGACAGACTCATTTCAGAAATGATATACAAAATCTGAGCATGATCAGAATCAAGAAATCTGAGCCATCTCAGTTTACACAATTATTCTGAAATCATTTCAGAAATTCTGAAGCATTTCAGTCAAAATATTTTTCTGAAAGCAAAGTTCCCCCTTAGAGAGAAATTCTTTTTAACATAAAAATATTTTACACTTCCCCCTGAGGTGATGCTAAGCAGGATTTAGCATACCTAATTCACTGATGAGATGTTTAAACGTTTTGACATCCAAGGGTTTTGTAAAGACATCAGCGAGTTGTTTATCAGTGGGAATGAAATGAAGCTCTATGTCACCTTTAATAATGTGATCTCTAATAAAATGATACCTGAGGTCGATGTGCTTGGTTTTGGAGTGCATAACAGGATTGTGAGAGATGGCAATGGCACTGGTGTTATCACAAAATATTGGAGTCTTTGTATACTTAACACCATAATCAGTTAGTTGGTTCTTCATCCACAGAATCTGAGCGCAGCAACTGGCTGCAGAAATGTATTCAGCTTCAGCTGTGGAGAGTGATACTGCAGTCTGCTTCTTGCTTGTCCAACTAACCAATTTGCCACCCAGGAAATGACAACCACCTGTGGTACTTTTCCTATCTATCTTACAACCTGCATGATCAGAATCAAAAATCTGAGCGCAGCAACTGGCTGCAGAAATGTATTCAGCTTCAGCTGTGGAGAGTGATACTGCAGTCTGCTTCTTGCTTGTCCAACTAACCAATTTGCCACCCAGGAAATGACAACCACCTGTGGTACTTTTCCTATCTATCTTACAACCTGCATGATCAGAATCTGAATAACCCATTAGATCTAGACTTGAGCCTTTGGGATACCAAAGACCAAGTCTGGGGACACCTTTAAGGTATCTGAAAATCCTTTTCACCGCATTTGCGTGTGCATCTCTGGGATCAGATTGAAATCTTGCACAAAGGCATGTTGCAAACATTATGTCAGGTCTACTAGCAGTTAAGTACATGAGGGATCCCACCATACCTCGATATTTTGTGGGATCAACTGGTTTTCCATTGGGATCTTGAGTCCAAAGTTAATGGTGCAGAAATAGGAGTATCTTTCGATGAGACTGAATCAAATTGATATTTCTTTAATAAGTCTCTGACATATTTTTCCTGATTTATAAAAATACCATCACTGGTTTGTTTCACTTGAAGACCTAGAAAATATGTCAGTTCGCCCATCATACGCATTTCATACTCAGATGACATTATTTTAGAAAACTGTTCACACATTTTGTTATTCGTAGACCCAAACACAATATCATCAACATAAACTTGTACAAGTAAGATATCATTTTTATCATGCAATATGAACAAAGTGTTATCTATTGCACCCCTTTTAAAACCATTTTTCAGAAGATGCTTAGTAAGAGTATCATACCAGGCTCTAGGTGCTTGTCTCAGACCATATAAAGCTTTGTTCAGTTTGTACACCCAATGAGGTCTTTCTTCATTTATGAATCCTGGTGGCTGATATACATACGCAACTTCTTCCAATTCACCATTTAAGAATGCACTTTTAACATCTATCTGATAGACTTTGAACTCATGATGAGCTGCAAAAGCTAAGAAAATTCTGATAGCTTCCAGTCTAGCAACTGGTGCAAAAGTCTCATCAAAGTCTACTCCTTCTTCTTGTGAGTAACCCTTTGCAACAAGTCTTGCCTTGTTTCGAATAACATGACCATCTTCGTCCATTTTGTTTCTGAAGACCCATCTTGTCCCAATTGGTTCTTTCTTTAGATTACTGGGACAAGGAACAAGTTCCCAAACATCGTTCCTTTTAAACTGATTGAGCTCATCTTGCATGGCTTCAATCCAGCTAGGGTCGTTCATAGCCTCGTCAATCTTCTTTGGTTCTATTAGAGATAAGAAGCTGACATTTAAGCATTGATCGCTTGTGGCTCTTCTGGTCTGAACCCCACTAGTGGAATCCCCAATGATTTGCTTGATAGGATGTGCTTTAGTCCACTTAGTGTATTGGCCAGGATGAACTATGATATCAGTGCAAGAACTCCTCTGAGATACTTCAGGAGGTGCTTCAGAAAAGACTACCTCAGTCTCATCATCTTCCTCCTGCAGATCATGATTTGCATCATGAAACTGTTCAGATTGGGGTACTTCAGTGAATCCTGATATCTGAGGTGAAGCAGCATGTACATCGTGATCCAATAGTTAGTTCAGAAGGTAGTCTAAAACTGACTGAGGGATAAAATGGATTGTTGCTTGACTTGATTATTCTTGGTTCTGAACTTAAATGTTCAGAAGCAGGTTTAGGTGACTTGATCAGATTCAGCAATAGGATCAGAATCACCGAAACTTATTGAACTTTCTGAGGGTGGTACGGGAATGGAATTCTTAAAGATTGCAGAGTTAGATTCATCAAAGGTAACATGAATTGACTCATCAACCTTTTCAAGTCTCTTGTTAAAGACTCTAAAGGCTTTGCGATTTGATGAATATCCTAGGAAGTACCCTTCATCAGCTTTTGCATCAAATTTTCCAAGCTGACTGAAATCATTCAGAATGTATACTGGACATCCAAATACATGGAAATATCCAATATTAGGCTTTCTATTTCTGAGTACTTCATAGGCTGTCTTCCTGTGTCTTTTGAGATAGACAGATCTGTTCTGAGTGTAGCAAGCAGTTGCAACAGCTTCAGCCCAGAAATTCTTGGGAAGACCAGATTCATTCAGCATACTTCTAGCAGCTTCAATCAGCGTACGATTCTTTCTTTCTACAACACCATTCTGTTCTGGTGTGTGGGCTGAGGAGAAGTTCTGAGATATGCCAGTTTCAGTGCAGAAGGACTCCAGAGTGGCATTTCTGAATTCAGTGCCATTGTCACTTCTGAGCTGACAAACTTTTCGCTTATGCTTGAGTTCAATTTGTTTGATGAGAGCAATGATTTCAGCAGCAGCTTCACTCTTAGATCTGAGGAAAATTACCCAGCAATATCTTGAGTATTCATCAACAACAACAAGGGTATATTTCTTTCCTGCTCTTGTCTGAACATTCACTGGTCTAAAGAGATCCATGTGAAGCATGTGAAGAGGTTCAGTTATACTGAAACATTGTTTTGACTTGAATGAAGCTCTTTTCTGCTTACCCATTTCACAACCTGGACATGGCTTGTCTTTGTTGAAGGACATTGAGGGTATCCCGTCAACAAGTTGTTTTCTTGACAACTTATTAATGTTCTTGAAGTTCAGATGGGATAATCTCTTGTGCCACAACCAATTTGTGTCTTCATCAGCCTTTGTGTAGAAACATTGTTCAGTGGGTGAACTATTCATATCAATGATATAAATGTTTCCTTTTCTAGGTGTAATCAAAACTACCTTTCCATCCCTGTTGAATATGGTGCCTTGTGAAATATCAAATAATACCTTGAAGCCATCATCACATAGTTGACTGACACTGATCAGGTTATATTTCAAACTGTTCACATATGCAACACGTGTGAATTTGACTTGTCCATTATTCACAACACCATATCCCTCAGTTTTTCCATTTTCATCATTTCCAAATGTTATTGAGGGCCCCTCTTGCACCCTGTATTCCTCCAGCAGGGTCTGATAACCAGTCATGGTTCTGCCAACAGCGCTGTCAAGATACCATATATTCTTCTTTCGGTCTCCCTGCACAAACACAAAGATTAGTTCTTTTTGGGAACCCATCTGATGATGGGTTCGCTAGACTCTCCCTTAGCAGTCTCAGATTTCTTTGGTTTATAAGAACAGAAGGATCAAAGGGGATCTCAGTCATAATTTCAGATGACATAAAAACAGTTGGTTTGATGGGGAGCTCAACCTTTTTCTTCTTAGATTTTTGCTTGATTTGTTTGGAAAAAGGTTTTGCATTTTGTTTAGGTTGAAGAGGAGTGGTTTCAACATTTTTTAAACGTGCATTGCAACTCTGCACTTGTCTAGCCAATAACTGAAATTGATTCTCTAACCTCAACAAAATAGATTCTTCATTAGACACCTGAGCCTTACCTGAATCTGAGGTAGAAGGCTCAGTGGGGGAGATATTTTTCTTCTTCTTTTGGTCTTTAGAAACCTTAGATGAAGTCTGAGGGGATGGCTTTTTGGTTTTAGCCTTCCTTTCTGAACCAGTTGTCTGAGCTGTTTCAGATTTACCCTCAGATTGTTCCTGGGCCTTATCAGTCACAGTTTTCTGCTTGCCAACTTTAGGAAAAATGATTTCAGGTTTTATTACTTTTGGAAGAGCATCTAAATCAGTGATTATAGATGCCAAATGAAGATCACCAGATTCATATGCTATTCTTTGAGTTGCAAAGGTATTTTTAATTGCAGCATCTGGCCTTGGTGCTTTCATCCAAGATTTAATTATTGCTTGTTCTTTTTCAAGGATGGTTTTTAATTCTTCTTTTTCCATCTCTAAAGTGGCAACCATAGACTGATAACTTTTTAAAGCCAAATGAACATCTTTCAGTTCTTTTAGCCTGGCCTGACTGGCGTTCAGTTCAGAAGTATTATTTTCAAACATTTTTAGACTTTCTGAACGCACAGTTTCGACAAAAGAGATGTCTGCCTCTAAAAGAACCAAAAGGTCCAGTTTTTGTTCCTCATTGCTTTCAAAGCCAAAGTCACTAACCTTTTTCATGACAATATCCACCCAACGACCAGATTCAACATCAGATTTGACCAAATGACCTTGATCTTCACGTGCCATGAAACACATATCCCTTACTTCTTCTTCATCATCAGATGATTCATCAGATTCCTCCCATTTTTCAGTCTTGGCAATCATACAACTATTATTGCTTGAGTTGTTTTGAGCCATGAGAGCTATTTGGGATTTCAGCTTCTTGTATTTAGCCTTATAGCTGTCATCAGGTTTCTGAAAAATAGAATGATTAGGGGCAGATTGTGATGATGAAGGTTGACTAGATCTGCATTCCTTCATGAAATGTCCTTTCTTGCCACACTTAAAGCATTCAAGATTAGACTTGTCAATAGAAGCGCTGGAAGCAAATGGTTTGCCAGATCGATTAGATTTGGCCTTAAAACGATTGAACGTTTTAGCCAGCATGGCAACCAGATCATCATTGTCATCCTCATCACAACTATGAGTTACATTATCAGAAATACCAGTTTTTAACATTTCAGAGATCATCTTCTTCATTGAGTCAGAATGATCACTCTCAGAAGATAATAGAGCAGTCCCATGTGGTTCAGAATTATGAACCATGACTGAACTAGTAGAAGCATGATTTTTGGCATCTTGCTCAGCCACAGCTCTCTCAGCCTTGTTTTCTTCAGTGTACCTGAAGGCTCCATATAGGGAGGCTAGAGTGTGACTGTGCAAGGTTTTTCCTTGTCTCAAAACCAAGATCAAGTTTTCCCATTTAGAAAGTAAGATGTCACAAAACTTTTCCAACAAAATTTCTTTATCTTTAGTTACACCCAGGGCTTTCAATTGATTTACCAGATTAGTGAATCTGATGTATGTTTGTGTTAAAGTTTCACCAGGGATAGCAAAAAAAGACTCATATCTTTTATTCAAAGCAACTTTTCTTGTGACAATTGTCTCATTGGTGCCTTCAAATTGTGTCATGAGTTCCCCCCACATTAATTTTGAATTTTCAAGTAAAACAAGGGTGGGCATAAGAGTTTCAGGAACAACATACAAGATCATATTTTGCAGCTTGGTATCAAGGTCTACCAGCCTATGATCTTCTTCAGACCAATGATCCTTCTCCTTGGGTGAAACCCTAGGAGTCCCATCGGCATTTCTGACAACAGTGGAGGCATTCAAGGGGACAAAGGGTCCTTCTTTAAGAATATTGGTCAAATGTCTTTCAACACCAGCAATATATTTGAGCATGCATGCTTTCCATGTCTGAAAGTTTTCACTGTTCCCATCAAATTTGGGAACAGGATTATTCGGAAAGTGTACATGCACATTATGTGATGGTATATTGTTGTTGATGATAGGGGGTGGAGTTGTATTAGCATTAGGTTCAGGGCCTGAATTGAACATTTGGTCAGCCATCTTTGCAGATCAAAGGTTAATGAATTAATATAATTCAACCTTGCTGCTCTGATACCAATTGTGAGTCCCAAATATAGATGGCTTAAATACCCGACTGGCAAGTAATTCTAACTAGAAGATGACCAGTTCAGAATACGATCCAGATATGGATGAACAATACAATAGAGGTACTGAAAGTAAATGCAAGAAACAATAAGGGCTGAAACTATATAAATAATATGTATAGATCAAGTATGTAGCATTGAGACACAATGTATTTTTCAAGGTATTTGATTTATTGATATATAAACAAATACAAAGGTTGTTGCGGAACAAAGATAAACACTCAAGTGTAAATATCTAAACAACCTAGAAATACAAGTGATCTAATAACTTGGAAATACTCGTAAGATTACTTAGAGTATATCTCACAAGTTGCAATGCAAAGGTTTCAAGCCATTTGCAAGTTGTGAGAAGACTCATATTTATAGACTAAGTCCATGATGACGTGGACCAGATCGTACAAATATGGTTGGGTGTATTTAAGGAATTAAAGCTAATACCTTACATGTGTACTTTTAAGGTTTAGGTATATAAGTCGTTGATGTGACTTATCAAACCTTATTCCCAACCTTTACTTTACTTTGTACTTTAATTAATAGTTAATTCTATTAACCGGGTAAAGATATGTAAAGTAAAAAGTCTTCCTCGTAATCAGTGTAAAAGTGTGTAAGTACTTTTACACTGAGATGCTTCAGTCTTTGATCAGGTAGAATCAGTTTCTGAGCTCCACATCTGAACTGATTCTCATTCTTCAGACTTCAGTCTTTGACTTCATTCTGAATGGTTTTCTGATACGTTGATCTGAACTGAAGTGAAGCTTCAGTGAACAAATTCTGAGCGACCTCAGAATTCTATACAAGTATTCTTCACTGAGCTTCAGCTATTTCTGAACAAATTATACTTGGTCGATTTTCGACCTAACAATATTTTTTTGTTATTTTTTTCACATGTAAAACGTATGATTTCAAAATTACTAAGTTTGGTTTATTTTTATTTATTTTTTTAGTGAAGTTATTTTTTCGAGAAAGAATATACAAGTTCATAGATATGTATTTGAGAGCTTGATTCCTCCTTTAATGATCCATTACGGAGTCATTGATGCATGGTCTTGCTATCTGAACTACAAGGAAGAATTTAAAAGCCAAGAATCGATGACTCGTCTATTTTTTTCAACAAATATAATGGTATGAGCCACTTCACTGAAAAAATGTATTTATGTTTTTTAGGATTTGTACTTTTATTAAAAGTATTTTGTGTTATCTAATACTCTTTAATTGTTGAAGGGTAAAACGAAGCTAGAATCTGAAGATTTTTATCCTACAGTTTTTAAAAGGTTTAAAGAGAACATGAATATGCAGATATCAACTATGAAACAAAAGGTTACAGATTTATGCTTGGTATGATTTCCATAAGTTAATTTAGTTTTTGACTACTTTATTTTCGTAGTTTTTGTTTTCCTGCTAACAAAAAAATTCTTTTTTTAATTAATTTTTCTAGATGTTTTTCCCTATCTGCGAGGATTCCCATTACTACCTTGTATGTTACAATCTCAAGACCAACACTTGTTATCTGATTGACAATTTGGAATCAGGAGATGCATCGACTGACAGATATGAGCCATTGTATTCTTTGTTGGTAAAGTAATAGATGTATTTAAAACTGTTAGGTCCAGATTTAGTCCAGATTTACTGGACTGGCTCCAGACTGGACTACTGGAACCTTATTTAGGTTTGTTAAGAAAACTTGTTTTGCTGGTCTCGCTCCAGACCCGACTACTGGAGCCTCACTTGAAGATCTGACCAGAAAACGTTTCTCTACTGGACCTACTCCAGACTTGGAATCTGGAATCCCTCTAAAGATTTGTCCAGAAATAATTGAAGACTAGTGAGCATTTACTTGTATAGGTAATCTGGAGTATTCTCCAGATTAGCTCACTGAAGACTTCACCCCAGTCCAGATCTACTCTACTGAAGACATTCTGACTGAAGTCAAAGACTGAAGTCTGAAGGAAGAAGACTTAACAAATGGCGGAGTCCACTGGAAAGTCTTACCAGATCTGCACACTGGAGGATTGTTAGTGTTCTAGATCCTACAAGTCTGAACACTGATATCGAGGTTTGACTTATGCCTTTAACACACTTTCCAAAGAACAATCCACTTGTTCTTTAACAAAGTATACGTGTGTTAAGGTGGTTGGATAAAAGGATACACTTGCACTTGATGTGACTTTATCCTTATTCCTTATCCAATACATTTAATGTTCTTGTCAGATCATTAAATGTATACAACCATATTTGTACGGCACAAAATTCACTGGTGAATTTTGTTGCCTATAAATACAAAGTCATATCCTTGAGAAAAATACTTTTTAGCATAACACTTTGCATGAAAGTGAATTTGTCCAAATACTCTTGATCTTAAACAGGGATACTTCACAACTTTAAGTATCTCGATCCTAAAGAGTTATTTGACAAATATAGATCATATTGTAACTCATAGGTTGTTAGGATACACACTTAATTGTGTTATCTTGATTCCGCAACAACCTTGTATTTTATTTAAACATCAATAAATGAAATACCCATGAAACATACATAATGGTCCACTTTATTTGTTTATTGCTTTAAGTCTTGTATTACTTTGTTTATATATCTTGCATCTTTATTTACAAGTAATACTAGTCCAATCTAGTGATTATTAGACTTGTTGTATTTTACACTTTCATTGGTTAACCATCTCGTTATTTAAGGGACTCACATTTGGTATCAGAGCAGAAGGCTAATCATTGCCTAGATCTGTTCTTGATGGCTAACCAAGAAATACACAAGGTTTTAGTCTTGGTCCCGATCCTAATGTAAATATTCATGATCAAAATGAACCACAAAATGTTAATAACACTAATCCTCCACCTCCTCCTCCTACTCCTGCTTCTCCACACGTGCATGTGCACTACTCAAATAATCCTGTTCCTAAATTCAGTGGGAACAGTGATGAATTTGGTACGTGGAAGGCTAGGATGGTTTTGCATGTCACTGGTATTGAGAGGAACATGATGAAGATTTTAAACGAAGGTCTTATGTACCAACATCACCTCTCAATCCACTTCTTGATCCTTCTGGATCTAGAAGGGGAAGGGAAAAGAGGGAGGAACATTGGTCAGAAGAGGAGAGGAGATTGGTGAATCTAGACACCCTCCTTAAAAACATGATCCTCGGGGCTATTCCAGAAACCCTCATTCCCACACTAGTTCTTTTTCCTAGTGCCAAAACCATGTGGGATGAGCTTCTAAACCAACATGAAGGAGGAGATGACACCATTGTCACCAGAAAGGTCTCCTTAAACAAGAGGTATGAGTCATTTTTTGCTCAACCTAACGAGTCTCTCACTGGTACTTACACCAGATTTATGAGTATCATAAACCAATTGAGAGGTCTTGGGGTTGAGAAGGACAAGGATATACTTCTGGAGAAATTTTGTGACATTCTACCCACCAAATGGTCTCACATGATACTTGTCTTACGACAAGGT
>CM067167.1:67644506-67661858 GCA_034093135.1 Erigeron breviscapus
GTTTCAGTTACCTGGTTCAATCAAGATCGTTTCAATTTCCTTGTTGATCAAGATCGTTTCATTTACTTGATTGATCAAGATCGTTTCATTCTCTATTCATTTCAAGATCGTTTCAATTTCCTTGTTGATCAAGATCGTTTCAGTTACCTGGTTCAATCAAGATCGTTTCAATTTCCTTGTTGATCAAGATCGTTTCAGTTACCTGGTTCAATCAAGATCGTTTCAATTTCCTTGTTGATCAAGATCGTTTCATTTACCTTGTTGATCAAGATCGTTTCATTCCTATTCAATCAAGATCGTTTCAATTTCTTTGATTGATCAAGATCGTTTCAGTTACCTGGTTCAATCAAGATCGTTTCAATTTCCTTGTTGATCAAGATCGTTTCATTTACTTGATTGATCAAGATCGTTTCATTCTCTATTCATTTCAAGATCGTTTCAATTTCCTTGTTGATCAAGATCGTTTCAGTTACCTGGTTCAATCAAGATCGTTTCAATTTCCTTGTTGATCAAGATCGTTTCAGTTACCTGGTTCAATCAAGATCGTTTCAATTACCTGGTTCAATCAAGATCGTTTCATTCTATTTCAAGATCGTTTCATTCTCTATTCATTTCAAGATCGTTTCAATTTCCTTGTTGATCAAGATCGTTTCAGTTACCTGGTTCAATCAAGATCGTTTCATTCTCTATTCATTTCAAGATCGTTTCAATTTCCTTGTTGATCAAGATCGTTTCATTTACCTGGTTCAATCAAGATCGTTTCAATACCTGGTTCAATCAAGATCGTTTCAGTTACCTGGTTCAATCAAGATCGTTTCAGTTACCTGGTTCAATCAAGATCGTTTCAGTTACCTGGTTCAATCAAGATCGTTTCAGTTACCTGGTTCAATCAAGATCGTTTCAGTAACCTGGTTCAATCAAGATCGTCTCAATTCTTGTTTAAATCAAGATCGTTTCATTTTCTTACTCAAGATCGTTTCATTCTCTATTCAATCAAGATCGTTTCAATTTCTTTGATTGATCAAGATCGTTTCAGTTACCTGGTTCAATCAAGATCGTTTCAATTTCCTTGTTGATCAAGATCGTTTCATTTACTTGATTGATCAAGATCGTTTCATTCCTATTCATTCAAGATCGTTTCATTCCTATGATACAGCAAAAGAGATATGGGATGAGGTGGCAAGACAGATGGAAGGAGCTGACGTGACTTCGACAATCAGATTGACCAACATTTTGACTGAGTTTGACAACTTCTCCAAAATGCCAAATGAATCTCTTGAGGCAGTTTACTACAGATTCTGCAATGTCATAAATGAACTGAGGAAGAACAATGTCAAGAAGACTGAGATTGAGTTAAACATCAAGTTCATCAAAGCACTTGGTCAAGAATGGGAAGATTTTGGAACCCAAATCAAGCAACATCAAAACCTGACCAAGTTCACCATTCATACTCTATATGAATCCTTCAAGCTCAATGAAAACCAAGTCCTAAGCAAAGCTTCATCGAACAAAATGCCAGAAGTTGTATCTTCTGATCCTTTGGCATTGATCGTTGAGAAGAAGATTTCTGATTTAAATCATAATTGTTTTCTTAAAGGCATTGAGATTGAGAATCTTGAAAAACAAGTTGAGGAATTTAAAAAGAATATACTTTTCTATCAAGAAAAGCTATATAAAGTTGAACAAAATCCTCTCTTGAATTTCACTGCCTATTTCAACAAGTCAAAAATTGACAAAACAGAACTTCTTCTCGGGTTGGGATTTGAGAATATCACACCATTAAAAAAGGCCAAAGAGGAAATCGAACCCCTGTATGATGAAAAATTTCTTCGCCTTGGTATGATACAACAATTTATTCGTCCATTGGATGACGAATTTGAGACTGATGAAGTTGAGAGAATACCTAATCAAGATTTTTTGGTTAATTATGATGCAATCAATGATTCATACAAAACAAAACAATCTTCAATTTTCAAATTGGAAGAAATTGAATCAAATTTTCAAAACCAAGAATCTGTTGGTACGTCACCTAAATCAACTAAAATGTATTTTCCAACCACATTTTTGGAAAAGCAAATAGAAGATTTACAACAAAAGGTGGAATCTCAACAAACAGTTATCAATCATCTCAAGTCTCAAAGTCCGAATCTAGAGGATAAATGTATTGTTGTTAATACTAAGAAAGTTTGTGAGAATGTTTCTACTCAAACTGACCAAAGTGCATCCGTAGAAAATTCTACCCAAACTACTTGTGATTCATCTACCAATACCTCTACCCAGACCTTGACTGATTCTCTTGAATGTACTTGTCAAAATACTGCTACTTTTATAGCTGATGATTGTGTGCAATCTGATCTTTCTGATGAAAAATTTCTTCGCCTTGGTATGATACAACAATTTATTCGTCCATTGGATGACGAATTTGAGACTGATGAAGTTGAGAGAATACCTAATCAAGATTTTTTGGTTAATTATGATGCAATCAATGATTCATACAAAACAAAACAATCTTCAATTTTCAAATTGGAAGAAATTGAATCAAATTTTCAAAACCAAGAATCTGTTGGTACGTCACCTAAATCAACTAAAATGTATTTTCCAACCACATTTTTGGAAAAGCAAATAGAAGATTTACAACAAAAGGTGGAATCTCAACAAACAGTTATCAATCATCTCAAGTCTCAAAGTCCGAATCTAGAGGATAAATGTATTGTTGTTAATACTAAGAAAGTTTGTGAGAATGTTTCTACTCAAACTGACCAAAGTGCATCCGTAGAAAATTCTACCCAAACTACTTGTGATTCATCTACCAATACCTCTACCCAGACCTTGACTGATTCTCTTGAATGTACTTGTCAAAATACTGCTACTTTTATAGCTGATGATTGTGTGCAATCTGATCTTTCTGATGAAGAACTTGCACATAGTTTAGTTTTGATATGGTACTTCTATAGGTTTTTCACATGCAACGCTGTTAATGAGTTAGTTGTTCACCCTAAGCCTAGTGCTAGTATAGGTGTTGATACGTCTACTCAATTTTCTTGTGAGACCAAAGATGTGTCAGTTCAAGATCTCTCCGCTAATGTTTGCTATATGGCGAGATTGGCCAAGAACAAAGTCCTTGAAGCAGAAAGCACTGATGATGAAGATCAAGATCTCTCCGCTAATGTTTGCTATATGGCGAGATTGGCCAAGAACAAAGTCCTTGAAGCAGAAAGCACTGATGATGAAGATCAAGATCTCTCCGCTAATGTTTGCTATATGGCGAGATTGGCCAAGAACAAAGTCCTTGAAGCAGAAAGCACTGATGATGAAGATCAAGATCTCTCCGCTAATGTTTGCTATATGGCGAGATTGGCCAAGAACAAAGTCCTTGAAGCAGAAAGCACTGATGATGAAGATCAAGATCTCTCCGCTAATGTTTGCTATATGGCGAGATTGGCCAAGAACAAAGTCCTTGAAGCAGAAAGCACTGATGATGAAGATCAAGATCTCTCCGCTAATGTTTGCTATATGGCGAGATTGGCCAAGAACAAAGTCCTTGAAGCAGAAAGCACTGATGATGAAGATCAAGATCTCTCCGCTAATGTTTGCTATATGGCGAGATTGGCCAAGAACAAAGTCCTTGAAGCAGAAAGCACTGATGATGAAGATCAAGATCTCTCCGCTAATGTTTGCTATATGGCGAGATTGGCCAAGAACAAAGTCCTTGAAGCAGAAAGCACTGATGATGAAGATCAAGATCTCTCCGCTAATGTTTGCTATATGGCGAGATTGGCCAAGAACAAAGTCCTTGAAGCAGAAAGCACTGATGATGAAGATCAAGATCTCTCCGCTAATGTTTGCTATATGGCGAGATTGGCCAAGAACAAAGTCCTTGAAGCAGAAAGCACTGATGATGAAGATCAAGATCTCTCCGCTAATGTTTGCTATATGGCGAGATTGGCCAAGAACAAAGTCCTTGAAGCAGAAAGCACTGATGATGAAGATCAAGATCTCTCCGCTAATGTTTGCTATATGGCGAGATTGGCCAAGAACAAAGTCCTTGAAGCAGAAAGCACTGATGATGAAGATCAAGATCTCTCCGCTAATGTTTGCTATATGGCGAGATTGGCCAAGAACAAAGTCCTTGAAGCAGAAAGCACTGATGATGAAGATCAAGATCTCTCCGCTAATGTTTGCTATATGGCGAGATTGGCCAAGAACAAAGTCCTTGAAGCAGAAAGCACTGATGATGAAGATCAAGATCTCTCCGCTAATGTTTGCTATATGGCGAGATTGGCCAAGAACAAAGTCCTTGAAGCAGAAAGCACTGATGATGAAGATCAAGATCTCTCCGCTAATGTTTGCTATATGGCGAGATTGGCCAAGAACAAAGTCCTTGAAGCAGAAAGCACTGATGATGAAGATCAAGATCTCTCCGCTAATGTTTGCTATATGGCGAGATTGGCCAAGAACAAAGTCCTTGAAGCAGAAAGCACTGATGATGAAGATCAAGATCTCTCCGCTAATGTTTGCTATATGGCGAGATTGGCCAAGAACAAAGTCCTTGAAGCAGAAAGCACTGATGATGAAGATCAAGATCTCTCCGCTAATGTTTGCTATATGGCGAGATTGGCCAAGAACAAAGTCCTTGAAGCAGAAAGCACTGATGATGAAGATCAAGATCTCTCCGCTAATGTTTGCTATATGGCGAGATTGGCCAAGAACAAAGTCCTTGAAGCAGAAAGCACTGATGATGAAGATCAAGATCTCTCCGCTAATGTTTGCTATATGGCGAGATTGGCCAAGAACAAAGTCCTTGAAGCAGAAAGCACTGATGATGAAGATCAAGATCTCTCCGCTAATGTTTGCTATATGGCGAGATTGGCCAAGAACAAAGTCCTTAACTAGATATAGGGATAGATATGGATGGTTTTCTCATGATAAACCAAAGAAGCAAGAAGTTTCCTCACCACCAAAAGATTCCAAAAAGATGAAAGTTTTTAAAACTCCTCGTTCTAATCTTTGTAGCTTCAATTCAACAGGTGGAAAGAGCTTAAGTAGTGATGCTAAATGGGTTGCTAAGTCATTAGTACCTAAGATCACTAGTAATCAGAAAGAGGTTGAGAAAAAGAAGAAAAGAAGGAGGAGAAAAGCTGTTAATCGGTGGAAAGGTGTTCCTGTTAAACAAAACAATTCTGATTTGTTAATAAATGTTGAATGTGCCAAGGCAAGGCCTTGTGAGCTTGTAAACAATTTTAATTCCTGTGTGGTGGAGATGAATGCTTGTAGACATGTTACTTTTAATTCTTGTGTGAATGTTCGTACATTTTATTCAAATATGTTTGTTGATAATATGCTTGCTGATGCTTATGTTGATTCAATAACATGTTTGAATGCGCATCCTAAGTTATATACCCTGCCTGTTTTATCTAACCAAAAAGGACCCGTTTTCAAGTGGGTACCTAAAAACGGTTAAATTTCTTTGATTGCAGGAAATAACCATCTGTGTTTGGATACTCGATTCCGGGTGTTCGAAGCACATGACTGGAAATAAATCTTTGCTGAAGAATTTTGTTGAAAGATTCATGGGAACTGTTCGCTTTGGAAACAACAATTTCGCTCCTATCTTAGGTTATGGGGACATTGAACGAAATGGGATTATAATCAAGAAAGTTCACTATGTTGAAGGTTTAAGTCACAACTTGTTCAGTGTTGGACAATTCTGTGATAACAATCTTCAAGTTCTTTTTCGAAAATCTCTTTGCAAAGTCCAAACCTTAGATGGAGTTGATATTCTTTGTGGCGATCGTGACGATAACCTTTTTACCGTCAATCTCGATGATAACCAACCAACCGATAATATCTGTCTCATTTCAAAGGCTACTTCAAAGAATTCTTGGTTATGGCATAGAAGGCTCTCTCATCTGAATTTCCAAACAATCAATACTTTAGTCAATAAGCATCTTGTTGAAGGCTTACCTGACTATAAGTATGAAAGTGAGCATGTCTGTCCTTCTTGTGCTGTTGGGAAAATTAAGAGAGTTTCTCATAAACCGAAGAAATCTCCAAATTCTTTAGCACCTCTTCATTTGCTTCACATGGATCTTTGTGGGCCGATGAAAGTACAAAGCCGAAATGGGAAGAAATACATCCTGGTTATTGTTGATGATTATTCAAGATATACTTGGGTTAAGTTCCTAGCATCCAAAGATGAAACAACTCAGATGTTGATAGATTTCATCACCATTACTCAAGTAAATCTTCAACTTCCAGTTCGTTACATCCGTTCGGATAACGGTACTGAATTCAAGAATGCTGTTTTTGATGAATTCTGCAAATCCAAAGGTATTACTCATCAATTCTCAGCAGTTCGAACCCCACAACAAAACGGTGTTGTTGAAAGGAGAAATCGATCGCTGGTGGAAGCAGCAAGGACAATGCTTGCTTATTCCAAATTGCCATCCAATATGTGGGCTGAAGCTGTTGACACTGCTTGTCACACTCAGAATCGGTCCATTATCAATCAGCGGTTCGAAAAGACTCCTTATGAGGTTGTTAACAAACGGAAACCCAACATCAACTACTTCCACATATTTGGGTGTGTTTGTTACACGTTGAATGATCGGGAGAATCTTGGAAAATTCGAGAAGAAAGGTGATGAAGGATATTTTGTTGGTTATTCCAAAACATCTATAGCCTACCGAATCTATAATCGTCGAACAAACACAATTCAAGAGACGATGAATGTTTGGTTCGATGAGATGTCAGGCATGATTTTTGAGCAAGAAAGCTTGCTACCAACAAGTATGGATTCAAGTGCTTCAAGTCCTTCTACAAGGAATACTACCTTAGCTTCTAAATTCAAGAAATTTCCAACTCCAACCAGTGATGAATTAGATATTCTTTTTGAAGAATTCTATAATTCAAAACCGGTTCATGATCAAGAACCTCAGATCATCGTTGAACCAATTCCAAACAATGAACCTCTTCATAACCACGATCCAGTTCCTAACAACACTCATGAATCAGCATCAAGTTCTTCTGAGCAAATATCATCTTCAAATAATTCTATTCCATCATCCTCTCCTGAGAATCCTTCTCAAGTGAATGTTCAAGAACAACCTTCTCAATTCACTCAGACAACTAATCCCCTGAACACTCCAAATGTGTATGTACCACTTGACTTTGATCATCCAGCATATGAGGAAAGAGTTATACCAAGTTATGACTCTATCTCTCAACAAAACTCAAGTTTCAATGATGATGATGTTGATCTTCAAGAACAAGATCCGCTTCCTCATGCTCACAAGTGGACACGTATGCAGAAAGACCATCCTACTGATCAGATAATTGGAGATCCACAAGCAGGAGTAACTACTCGTACTTCAGTGAATGAGTGTCTTGTTGCACTTTCTCTTAGCAATATTGAACCCAAAACGGTATCTGAAGCTCTTCAAGATCCAGAGTGGGTTAAGGCAATGCAAGATGAACTCGCTCAATTTGAAAGACTGAAGGTATGGAGGTTAGTTCCAAATCCTAGAAAAGCTGATCCAATCGGAACGAAGTGGATATTCAAAAACAAAAAGGATGAGAATGGAGTGGTAGTAAGGAATAAAGCTCGACTTGTTGCTAAGGGTTATTGCCAACAACCTGGTGTTGATTTCGACGAAACTTTTGCTCCAGTAGCAAGAATGGAGGCCATTCGAATTTTCTTAGCTTATGCCGCATTCCGAAACTTCACTGTGTTTCAAATGGATGTGAAAACTGCTTTTCTGAATGGTGACCTCAAAGAAGAAGTTTACGTTGATCAACCTGAAGGTTTTGTTGATCCTCAAAGACCAAACCATGTCTACAGGTTAGACAAGGCTCTCTATGGTCTTAAGCAAGCACCCCGAGCATGGTATGATTCCTTAACTACTTTCTTACTTAAAGGTGGATTTACCAAAGGCATAATTGACCCTACCCTGTTCATTCGCAAACAAGGTAAGCATGTTCTACTAGTTCAAATATATGTTGATGACATTATATTTGGGTCGACCAGTCAAACATTTTGCCGAAACTTTTCATCTCTAATGGTCAATCATTTTGAAATGAGCATGATTGGGGAAATGAATTACTTTTTGGGTCTTCAAATCAAACAATTACCAACTGGTATTTTTATATCACAAGGTAAATACATAAATGACATGTTGAAAAAGTTTGATATGACTTCATGTTCTTCAATTTCTACCCCAATGGCTGCTCGAACAACCATTAATACTGATACAAATGGGAAACCATTTGACCAAAAGAGATATAGAAGTATGATTGGTTCATTGTTGTACCTAACAGCATCTCGCCCAGATATAATGTTTGCAACATGTATGTGTGCTAGATATCAAGCTGCTCCAACTGATTTACATTATCAAGCTGTGAAACGAATCTTTCGTTATCTGAAGGGTACACCCGATTTAGGTCTCTGGTATCCAAGGGATACTGGATTCAATCTAACTGCTTATTCAGATGCAGATCATGCAGGTTGTAAACTTGATCGCAAGAGCACTTCCGGTACTTTACAATTTTTAGGAGATAAAATTGTGAGTTGGTCTTCCAAGAAACAGAATTGTGTTTCACTATCAACGGCTGAAGCAGAATATGTGGCTGCAGCTAGTTGTTGTGCTCAAGTTTTATGGATGAAGACACAACTGACTGATTATGGTCTGACATATGATCATATTCCTATCTATTGTGATTCTCAGAGTGCTATTGCCATTGCAGTCAACTCAGTAAACCACTCTCGATCAAAGCATATTGATGTTAGATATCATTTTCTCAAAGATCATATTGAGAAAGGTGACATCGAACTCTACTTTGTGGGAACTGAATTTCAACTTGCAGATTTGTTCACAAAACCGTTGGACGAAAAGAGGTTTAATTTTCTGATCTCCAAGCTTGGTATGTTAAATCTTAAACCTTAATTTTTTCAATGGATGAAGACACAACTGACTGATTATGGTCTGACATATGAATCATATTCCTATCTATTGTGATTCTCAGAGTGCCATTGCCATTGCAGTCAACTCAGTAAACCACTCTCGATCAAAGCATATTGATGTTAGATATCATTTTCTCAAAGATCATATTGAGAAAGGTGACATCGAACTCTACTTTGTGGGAACTGAATTTCAACTTGCAGATTTGTTCACAAAACCGTTGGACGAAAAGAGGTTTAATTTTCTGATCTCCAAGCTTGGTATGTTAAATCTTAAACCTTAATTTTTTTTGAAGGAATTCTTGAAACAGTTCAGAAAACAAAATACAAAATTGAAAAATTACAAAAAACAAAATACAAAATTGAAAAATTACAAAAATTAACAAAAAGATTTTTTAATGGCTTGCATATACTATGTATGCAACCCGTTCTTAAATGATATATTTATTGTTAAACACATTGTTATTATACATATAAATTGATATAAGAAAACAAGGAATCGAACGCCTTTGTGTACTTCCAAGTATTCTTATATGAATATGTATGTGTAATAGCAATCAAATTTTTTTTCCAAACAAACTTTTCAAACTCTCAATTAGTGATATGGGAAACGAAGGATCGAACGCCTTTGTGTACTCCCTTGTTCTCTCATATTGTACTAATTGATTGGATTTTCACTTTACTTAAATGTTTTTAAATTGCCTCCAACATGTTGTTGTAAGATGCGACGGATTGAACGCCTTTGTGTACTTCCAAGTATTCTTATATGAATATGTATGTGTAATAGCAATCAAATTTTTTTTCCAAACAAACTTTTCAAACTCTCAATTAGTGATATGGGAAACGAAGGATCGAACGCCTTTGTGTACTTCCAAGTATTCTTATATGAATATGTATGTGTAATAGCAATCAAAATTTTTTTCCAATGATTTTTAATCAAATGGAGTTCGGTGATTAGTTTGCACAATGAGCGATAGGTATTTCTCAAAATTTACTCCATGAATTTCATCATCGCCGATGAGTTCTAACCCCGGAGTATTCACTTCTTTCATTAGATAGTGAGGGTATTTTGAGTGATGTTGATTTCGTGCAACTAGAATGGAGGGAGTAAAGTCGAAAAGTGAGAGGTTAAGGTGATTTGTTGTGAGAAAAGGGATAAAAGAAATGATACCCTTTCCAAAATTCTCAAACTTCAAATGTGTTTCAAACCTTTTCATTCACACATTTGATGTTTTTCCAATGATTTTTAATCAAATGGAGTTCGGTGATTAGTTTGCACAATGAGCGATAGGTATTTCTCAAAATTTACTCCATGAATTTCATCATCGCCGATGAGTTCTAACCCCGGAGTATTCACTTCTTTCATTAGATAGTGAGGGTATTTTGAGTGATGTTGATTTCGTGCAACTAGAATGGAGGGAGTAAAGTCGAAAAGTGAGAGGTTAAGGTGATTTGTTCACAAAACCGTTGGACGAAAAGAGGTTTAATTTTCTGATCTCCAAGCTTGGTATGTTAAATCTTAAACCTTAATTTTTTTTTTTTTTTTTTTTTTTTTTTTTTTTTTTTTTTTTTTTTTTTTTTTTTTTTTTTTTTTTTTTTTTTTTTTTTTTTTTTTTTTTTTTTTTTTTTTTTTTTTTTTTTTTTTTTTTTTTTTTTTTTTTTTTTTTTTTTTTTTTTTTTTTTTTTTTTTTTTTTTTTTTTTTTTTTTTTTTTTTTTTTTTTTTTTTTTTTTTTTTTTTTTTTTTTTTTTTTTTTTTTTTTTTTTTTTTTTTTTTTTTTTTTTTTTTTTTTTTTTTTTTTTTTTTTTTTTTTTTTTTTTTTTTTTTTTTTTTTTTTTTTTTTTTTTTTTTTTTTTTTTTTTTTTTTTTTTTTTTTTTTTTTTTTTTTTTTTTTTTTTTTTTTTTTTTTTTTTTTTTTTTTTTTTTTTTTTTTTTTTTTTTTTTTTTTTTTTTTTTTTTTTTTTTTTTTTTTTTTTTTTTTTTTTTTTTTTTTTTTTTTTTTTTTTTTTTTTTTTTTTTTTTTTTTTTTTTTTTTTTTTTTTTTTTTTTTTTTTTTTTTTTTTTTTTTTTTTTTTTTTTTTTTTTTTTTTTTTTTTTTTTTTTTTTTTTTTTTTTTTTTTTTTTTTTTTTTTTTTTTTTTTTTTTTTTTTTTTTTTTTTTTTTTTTTTTTTTTTTTTTTTTTTTTTTTTTTTTTTTTTTTTTTTTTTTTTTTTTTTTTTTTTTTTTTTTTTTTTTTTTTTTTTTTTTTTTTTTTTTTTTTTTTTTTTTTTTTTTTTTTTTTTTTTTTTTTTTTTTTTTTTTTTTTTTTTTTTTTTTTTTTTTTTTTTTTTTTTTTTTTTTTTTTTTTTTTTTTTTTTTTTTTTTTTTTTTTTTTTTTTTTTTTTTTTTTTTTTTTTTTTTTTTTTTTTTTTTTTTTTTTTTTTTTTTTTTTTTTTTTTTTTTTTTTTTTTTTTTTTTTTTTTTTTTTTTTTTTTTTTTTTTTTTTTTTTTTTTTTTTTTTTTTTTTTTTTTTTTTTTTTTTTTTTTTTTTTTTTTTTTTTTTTTTTTTTTTTTTTTTTTTTTTTTTTTTTTTTTTTTTTTTTTTTTTTTTTTTTTTTTTTTTTTTTTTTTTTTTTTTTTTTTTTTTTTTTTTTTTTTTTTTTTTTTTTTTTTTTTTTTTTTTTTTTTTTTTTTTTTTTTTTTTTTTTTTTTTTTTTTTTTTTTTTTTTTTTTTTTTTTTTTTTTTTTTTTTTTTTTTTTTTTTTTTTTTTTTTTTTTTTTTTTTTTTTTTTTTTTTTTTTTTTTTTTTTTTTTTTTTTTTTTTTTTTTTTTTTTTTTTTTTTTTTTTTTTTTTTTTTTTTTTTTTTTTTTTTTTTTTTTTTTTTTTTTTTTTTTTTTTTTTTTTTTTTTTTTTTTTTTTTTTTTTTTTTTTTTTTTTTTTTTTTTTTTTTTTTTTTTTTTTTTTTTTTTTTTTTTTTTTTTTTTTTTTTTTTTTTTTTTTTTTTTTTTTTTTTTTTTTTTTTTTTTTTTTTTTTTTTTTTTTTTTTTTTTTTTTTTTTTTTTTTTTTTTTTTTTTTTTTTTTTTTTTTTTTTTTTTTTTTTTTTTTTTTTTTTTTTTTTTTTTTTTTTTTTTTTTTTTTTTTTTTTTTTTTTTTTTTTTTTTTTTTTTTTTTTTTTTTTTTTTTTTTTTTTTTTTTTTTTTTTTTTTTTTTTTTTTTTTTTTTTTTTTTTTTTTTTTTTTTTTTTTTTTTTTTTTTTTTTTTTTTTTTTTTTTTTTTTTTTTTTTTTTTTTTTTTTTTTTTTTTTTTTTTTTTTTTTTTTTTTTTTTTTTTTTTTTTTTTTTTTTTTTTTTTTTTTTTTTTTTTTTTTTTTTTTTTTTTTTTTTTTTTTTTTTTTTTTTTTTTTTTTTTTTTTTTTTTTTTTTTTTTTTTTTTTTTTTTTTTTTTTTTTTTTTTTTTTTTTTTTTTTTTTTTTTTTTTTTTTTTTTTTTTTTTTTTTTTTTTTTTTTTTTTTTTTTTTTTTTTTTTTTTTTTTTTTTTTTTTTTTTTTTTTTTTTTTTTTTTTTTTTTTTTTTTTTTTTTTTTTTTTTTTTTTTTTTTTTTTTTTTTTTTTTTTTTTTTTTTTTTTTTTTTTTTTTTTTTTTTTTTTTTTTTTTTTTTTTTTTTTTCTATCAGATGTCATTTGTTGATATCTTGATATTGAAGAAGTCTTCATGGACCCAGTGAAGCAATGCACATCTTTACCTAACCACTCAAGTGTTTCTTAACAAATACTTGTTTTATTCTCACGGAGATTTTCACACTTCTATTGACTCTTCTTTTGGAAGATGTTGATATTGAAAAAGGGCGACATTCTGCTCCAGTCCCCGACTTCATTTGATCACATTGTGTCTAGAGCAAATTTAATTGATCATTAAATTGATCATCTTTCATTCTTTTAGGACACACTAGCGTCATATCTTTGTGATATAATTGCTTATCTTTGTGATATAGCCGGAACATTCGTAGTGATATCTTTATTGATATTCCACGATGATCGAATCCTACCAATGCTTGTCTATATAGGACACATTCGAGTCATATCTTTATGATATAATTGCTTATCTTTGTGATATAATTGCTTATCTTTGTGATATAATTGCTTATCTTTGTGATATAATTGCTTATCTTTGTGATATAATTGCTTATCTTTGTGATATAATTGCTTATCTTTGTGATATAATTGCTTATCTTTGTGATATAATTGCTTATCTTTGTGATATAATTGCTTATCTTTGTGATATAATTGCTTATCTTTGTGATATAATTGCTTATCTTTGTGATATAATTGCTTATCTTTGTGATATAATTGCTTATCTTTGTGATATAATTGCTTATCTTTGTGATATAATTGCTTATCTTTGTGATATAATTGCTTATCTTTGTGATATAATTGCTTATCTTTGTGATATAATTGCTTATCTTTGTGATATAATTGCTTATCTTTGTGATATAATTGCTTATCTTTGTGATATAATTGCTTATCTTTGTGATATAATTGCTTATCTTTGTGATATAATTGCTTATCTTTGTGATATAATTGCTTATCTTTGTGATATAATTGCTTATCTTTGTGATATAATTGCTTATCTTTGTGATATAATTGCTTATCTTTGTGATATAATTGCTTATCTTTGTGATATAATTGCTTATCTTTGTGATATAATTGCTTATCTTTGTGATATAATTGCTTATCTTTGTGATATAATTGCTTATCTTTGTGATATAATTGCTTATCTTTGTGATATAATTGCTTATCTTTGTGATATAATTGCTTATCTTTGTGATATAATTGCTTATCTTTGTGATATAATTGCTTATCTTTGTGATATAATTGCTTATCTTTGTGATATAATTGCTTATCTTTGTGATATAATTGCTTATCTTTGTGATATAATTGCTTATCTTTGTGATATAATTGCTTATCTTTGTGATATAATTGCTTATCTTTGTGATATAATTGCTTATCTTTGTGATATAATTGCTTATCTTTGTGATATAATTGCTTATCTTTGTGATATAATTGCTTATCTTTGTGATATAATTGCTTATCTTTGTGATATAATTGCTTATCTTTGTGATATAATTGCTTATCTTTGTGATATAATTGCTTATCTTTGTGATATAATTGCTTATCTTTGTGATATAATTGCTTATCTTTGTGATATAATTGCTTATCTTTGTGATATAATTGCTTATCTTTGTGATATAATTGCTTATCTTTGTGATATAATTGCTTATCTTTGTGATATAATTGCTTATCTTTGTGATATAATTGCTTATCTTTGTGATATAATTGCTTATCTTTGTGATATAATTGCTTATCTTTGTGATATAATTGCTTATCTTTGTGATATAATTGCTTATCTTTGTGATATAATTGCTTATCTTTGTGATATAATTGCTTATCTTTGTGATATAATTGCTTATCTTTGTGATATAATTGCTTATCTTTGTGATATAATTGCTTATCTTTGTGATATAATTGCTTATCTTTGTGATATAATTGCTTATCTTTGTGATATAATTGCTTATCTTTGTGATATAATTGCTTATCTTTGTGATATAATTGCTTATCTTTGTGATATAATTGCTTATCTTTGTGATATAATTGCTTATCTTTGTGATATAATTGCTTATCTTTGTGATATAATTGCTTATCTTTGTGATATAATTGCTTATCTTTGTGATATAATTGCTTATCTTTGTGATATAATTGCTTATCTTTGTGATATAATTGCTTATCTTTGTGATATAATTGCTTATCTTTGTGATATAATTGCTTATCTTTGTGATATAATTGCTTATCTTTGTGATATAATTGCTTATCTTTGTGATATAATTGCTTATCTTTGTGATATAATTGCTTATCTTTGTGATATAATTGCTTATCTTTGTGATATAATTGCTTATCTTTGTGATATAATTGCTTATCTTTGTGATATAATTGCTTATCTTTGTGATATAATTGCTTATCTTTGTGATATAATTGCTTATCTTTGTGATATAATTGCTTATCTTTGTGATATAATTGCTTATCTTTGTGATATAATTGCTTATCTTTGTGATATAATTGCTTATCTTTGTGATATAATTGCTTATCTTTGTGATATAATTGCTTATCTTTGTGATATAATTGCTTATCTTTGTGATATAATTGCTTATCTTTGTGATATAATTGCTTATCTTTGTGATATAATTGCTTATCTTTGTGATATAATTGCTTATCTTTGTGATATAATTGCTTATCTTTGTGATATAATTGCTTATCTTTGTGATATAATTGCTTATCTTTGTGATATAATTGCTTATCTTTGTGATATTTGATCACGTTGTGTCTAGAGCTACTTTGATTGATCATTGATTTGATTATCATTCATTCTTTTTAGGACACACTAGCTTCATGTCTTTGTGATTGATTCATAGTCTTTGTCATCTGAGCTTTTGCTTCGGAAATGAATTTGGTATTGTCTTCAAATGATACCATCTTTCTATCCTTTTCAAGGCATAGTTAGTGATAGAAATGGAATGAGAGTCTATGTTGAGAAATTTTTTATTTGGGTGTTTCAAATGGGAAAAGGCTTATCAAAGTTTGTGTATAGGGAGAGAAAATTGTTCATGATAAGTCAATAGTTTCAGATTTTCACTAGACTTTAGTTGATTAAGATTTTGATTTCAAAAAGGGGGAATCTAAATTGACTTTTGAGATAAGAATGAAACCGAAGATGAAAAGATTTTCACTCAAGACAATTCAACAATTCAAAGATGCTCCAAAAGATGTATACTCATGGATTGAGGGGGAGCATGATTAATTCATAAGAATTTCATCTTAAACTTCATTCAATTGCTAACTCTCCAAAGTGTTCGAGTTGATGTGACAAAGATCAAAGCTTCAAAAAGGTTGAAAGATTTGTGAGAAGATTCAAGTCAAAGAAGTAAAGCTTCAAACGAGTCTTCATCAAACACACTTCATTCAAGATCTTCAAGTCATACAACAACATTTTATCAAGAAACTCCAATGCATAAATCAAGGGGGAGAGTTCATATTCATGAAACTTCATTTCAAGAAGATGAGATTCGTTCAAGAATTAAAACTGAAGAATCGAAAAGTTGAATTTCACTCAAGAATCGAAGATTGAAGAATCAAAACCAAGATTCATCTCTTCTGCATTTCAAAAGACAACTCTGATTCATGATTCATCAATTCTCGAAGATTCAAGCCAAACATGCTTTCATCATTCTCTGTTCAAAAAGAACATTGAGAATCTTCATATGATTTAACTTCAAGAAGTCCAAGATCAAGACTGAATCAAGTTCTCCAAAGACAAAAGAAAAAGCTTTGAAGACTTGTTTCAACATCCCAATTGTCTTCACCACCGGGCTCATCAATTTCATTCCTTCAAGACAAGATAACACGTACTTCATTCATTACAATAAATCACTAAGGGGGAGAATGTTAGAAATCCAAAAATAGTGATAAATTGTAATTAAGATTAGAAGACATTCTTGTTGTTAAGTCATAGATAAATGATTACTAAGGTTGAGGGGCTAATTGTGATAATTAGCATAGTTGTATTGTTAGACTATATATAGCCCTCATACCTTAGAAATCATAACAAGAACAGAAAAAACAATTCAACACACAAAAAAAAAAAAAAAAAAAAAAAAAAAAAAAACCTGCAGAAAATGACAAAATAAGAATAAAAAAAAAAAAAAAAAAAAAAAAAAAAAAAAAAAAAAAAAAAAAAAAAAAAAAAAAAAAAAAAAAAAAAAAAAAAAAAAAAAAAAAAAAAAAAAAAAAAAAAAAAAAAAAAAAAAAAAAAAAAAAAAAAAAAAAAAAAAAAAAAAAAAAAAAAAAAAAAAAAAAAAAAAAAAAAAAAAAAAAAAAAAAAAAAAAAAAAAAAAAAAAAAAAAAAAAAAAAAAAAAAAAAAAAAAAAAAAAAAAAAAAAAAAAAAAAAAAAAAAAAAAAAAAAAAAAAAAAAAAAAAAAAAAAAAAAAAAAAAAAAAAAAAAAAAAAAAAAAAAAAAAAAAAAAAAAAAAAAAAAAAAAAAAAAAAAAAAAAAAAAAAAAAAAAAAAAAAAAAAAAAAAAAAAAAAAAAAAAAAAAAAAAAAAAAAAAAAAAAAAAAAAAAAAAAAAAAAAAAAAAAAAAAAAAAAAAAAAAAAAAAAAAAAAAAAAAAAAAAAAAAAAAAAAAAAAAAAAAAAAAAAAAAAAAAAAAAAAAAAAAAAAAAAAAAAAAAAAAAAAAAAAAAAAAAAAAAAAAAAAAAAAAAAAAAAAAAAAAAAAAAAAAAAAAAAAAAAAAAAAAAAAAAAAAAAAAAAAAAAAAAAAAAAAAAAAAAAAAAAAAAAAAAAAAAAAAAAAAAAAAAAAAAAAAAAAAA